>CM028364.1:17383571-17872874 GCA_016624345.1 Platycodon grandiflorus | reverse complement strand
TGTGAGATAGATAAGGGTGAAAATCAAAACCCACTTGAATTGAAAACTTTCATTCCGCATTTACAGTTTATTGGATTCAATTGCTTTTTTAATGGCTTCAATTGGTTCGATATATCTTCAACTTACATTCATTATGCTTACGTAAAATAAATATAATCCTGTGCTTGGTTACTTGTACAAGTCTTATATAAATAAATGTTCAACACTACATTCTGGCAGTCTCAGTGGGCATCTAGGAAGAGATAAAACCATGTCGTCTCGAGGAGCGCTATTATTGGTCACAATTAAAATGTGACGTAGGCGCATAGTTCAAAATGTGTAACCTATCAAACACAAAAGGGAATCAGCAGAATACTGGCCTGTACATTCCTAACCAACCATGGGAAGATTTATCGATGGATTTCGTCTTAGGATTACCACGAACCCAGCGTGGTTCGGACTCTATCCTTGTCATTGTTGACCGATTTTCGAAGATGTCTCATTTCATTCCATGTCGACAAACTAGCGATGCTCCCCATGTTGCTAAACTGTTCTTCAAAGAAATAGTCAGACTACACGGTATCCCTTGTTCCATTACATCCGACAGAGATTCAAAGTTCCTCGCTATATTCTGGTCAACATTTTGGAAACGTTTCGATACCGAGCTTCAGTTTAGCAGTACTGCTCACCCTCAAACGGATGGGCAAACTGAGGTTTTGAATTGGACTCTGGGGAATTTACCCCGGTGCCTGTGTGGAGAAAAGAAGAGACTTTAGGATTATGCATTACCACAAGCTGAACTCGCATATAACAGTGTTTCAAATTGTTCTACTGGGCAATCTCCTTTTGCCATTGTGTACAAAAAGGTTCCAGCAACGACCATTGATCTCACCCGCCTCCCTACTGCTTTTTACAAAAGTGATGTAGCTGATTTAATAGCTCGGCAACATGTTGACACATTCGCTGATGTACGCCAACGCCTTGAAGCTTCCAATGCCAAGTATAAAACTGCAGCTGACCTCCATCACCGACACCGAGTCATCAATGTTGGTGATTTGGTCATGGTTTACTTACGGAAAAAAACGAGGAGGCAGTAAGCACAAGCTCGATCCAAAGAAGTATGGTCATTTCCAAGTTCTTCGCATAATCAACGACTCCTCGATCTTCCTTCCCATTTCAAGAGTTCCCCTACCTTCAATGTAGCTGATTTGTTTCCTTACCATGCTGATAATGGATCACCGCTTTATTCTGATGACAACTCTGGGTCGAATCATCCCAAAGTCGAAGGGAATGACAAGGAATGAATTCGAGAAACTTCGGGTTAAATTGGTTTGGACTTTTTTTATTTTACAGTATTTTGTTTGAGGTTTGTTTTGTTTTACGGTCTTAATAACAGTAGTTTTTTATTTTCTTGTAAACTATCTGTGAGTCCAGGTAGGAAAAGTTTTTGTAGTTCAGGTTGATAAAGTATTAGTTTAACTAGCTTGGTCATTCTTTTGCTATTAATAAGGCTCGTTCTCTATCAAGAAAGCCATTGTCTTGTTTATCAATAAAAGTAGCACCAACCAAGCCTCGTTCCAGTGCGTGGTGTTATTTTCCTTCCGCCCGTATGAACGGCAATCGAACAAGCCTTCGCTTGTAAGCCAACACAAACTTATTTTCTTTTTCCTTCTGCTTTCGGTTCTTCGTGCGTCAGTCAAGCTTGGCGCCATTTTCTCTACATTAAAATTTAAATATCTCTACCAATCTCTCTAATTAATTTGATATCTCTTCCCCCCCCCCCCGGAGTATCATAGTTGCTTTTGTACCTTTGTAATAGGTTCAAAATGAAACTGCTGAGGAGGCCAAATTAAAAGTTAATCGTACATGATTTACAAATTAAGGAGTTGTTTGGTAGTAAGGATTAAGACTGTATATGATTTACAAATTAATGAGTCATTTGGTAATTAGGATTAAGGCTGTATATGATTAATAAGTTGAACAGTCGATGGTACGTAATAGTCAGTCAGGACTAATGATACGAGCTATCCGAATAATGTTCTTATCCCCTCACTAATAATACCAAGAGGGGTTGTTTGGTAATTAGGCAGGGATAAGTATTATTATTAATCCCGGTGTTATTAGCGCCTTCGCTATTAATCCCTACTTATATATAGTGAGGGCGCTAATAATACCACCCTCTCCCTTGGTATTAGTAGTGAGGGAAAAATGACCTTGCTAATAGTCCCGACCGACTATTGCGTACTAAACATCATACAATTCGGCTTATTAATCCTATCCGGCCTTAATCCTACTACCAAACGGCTCCAGAGAGATGTGGTATTATTAGTGTCTTCACTAAAAAAATAAGTAATTAACATTTTTAATTTTAAAATCACCCCAATTTATAAGTAAAAATTAATAACGATGACACTAATAATATTGAGATTAATAATACCGCTTATTTCTGACTAAGTATCAAACAAGTATAAATAACGTCCCTTTCTCTTCTTCGTCTCTTAACGTGTCTTTCAACTATTTCTCAATCAAAATCTTCTAAAGCCTATATATAACATTAACAATATTCTATAGAGTTATCATTAATATCAATCGTTGTTTTCTATCCCGTTTCGAAGCTGATCTGCCATGTCAAATTCAAATGCAAGCAAACTCGATCGCCCACCTTTACTCTCTTTTTTTGATCTTTAGAAACTCCTGCAATGTAAATAGTCTTTTACATATCTATTTAGAAAAATATAATTTATAGACATTGGTAAACACATGAATTTTTGTGGTCTACGTTCCAACAATTTTCTTACTAATGCTAATATAGACATATATATATATATATATATATATATATATGAAAATTTGTTGTAATGTTGGGTGTAATATACTCATTTCTTCTAATATTGGGAGAGAGTTTACGAACTTAATAGATGATGAGTTGAGTGTATGAATTTGTGGGATCAAAGAAATAACACTCTTGTGCATATATCTCAAAAGTTATACTGTAGTTGATAGGAAGAGTGTAATTAATTCTCTTAAATCATTCACAATGCTAAGAAAAAGAGTTCCATTTAAACTGCACGAATATGCATGGTATAACACAAAAGATAAATATCATGTTTTTAACAAAAAAAAAACGCAAGTTTTTGTAGACAAACAAAAAGTGTGAATCTTTTGAGACTAATAAGTGAGTACTTTCTACACAAAGATACAAAAGGTATATTGCTTACTCCTCTATTTCAATAAAGAGTCTTATATTATTTTGAGATGTTTCACATAAAGAGTCTATTTAAAAAAATTATGTTTATTATCTCCATAAATATTTCTACTTTACTCTTCACATAAGCTATAAATATCTTAACTATGCTCAAATATTTTTCAAATATTTCTACTTATATATTTTTTAATTATTAAATTTATTAAACATTGACTCTTTGGGTGGAACGGAGGGAGTATTAGAGTAATTTCAACTCATATTTATTTGTTAACAGATATAGCTACCTTTTGTATAATGAGAGTAGCATATTCTCTATTGTATGCATTTCTATGAGATGTCATGAATCCTAAGTTGCCCCGTCCATAGGATGTATATTTTGCTAGTGATTAATTATTCTATAAAGATTGAGAAGATGAAGGTTATTATTGGTAAGATAACAAATAATCTACTTTAATTTGTTAGAATTATTTTTGAGAAAAGCATAGTTACAGCTTTCTGAACACTGTTTTTACGTCTTGATATGTTGAACTCAAAATCACTTTTCACATCTTAATGTCCACAAAAGTGATTTAAAACTTTTAAAATGTGTATTGTAAATATACTTTTTGTTTCAAAATGTCTCCTATGAGTTTAGATCATTTGTGCCCCTCCCACTATAAGGCAAATCTAATATTGAATTTAAAAATTCAACCAAAATTCAATATTAAATTTATTTTGTAGCACAGTGAGTGATACAAACTTGTGACACAAGGAGGCAACAAACATCCGAGTCGTCTCCTATTGAATATATAGATTTTAAGAAAATGTTTGATTTTACTTAGTTTTTCCTTTTTTAAATCTCTAAATTTATCACTAGTGATGTTTAATTAATGAGGTCTATCTACTCTTTAATTTCATTAATGGAAAAGACCCATTAGACAAATAACTTAAATAATTAAGAAAAAGAGAAAAAAATAATTTCAGGACATCCTAAAATATATATATATATATATATATTTAAAGTTGGTGACTATTTAAAGATGTGACACCTCACCCCTTTGTTAAAGACAAATTCTCATGGCTTGACTTTTGGAATTTAGGAGAATACCATTACTAATAGTCTTACTAAGTACTATAGATATGATATTGTGGATATACCATTCTTCAAATATATTAGTAGAGGAACTTTAGCTTGCAAGAATGAAAAGCTAGAAAATAAAACAATGTTGTTAGTGAGATTTGAACCCACACTCTTGAATTAAAACATGCACCTTAACCAAAAATTTATATTTTATGTAATTATTTAAAATGCTACATATATCAAAGAAGATTCTCACATGAAGAGGTTTTATAACCGATATTGGCTACTTAAAAGATATCCGTTTCATTCAAATACTTGCTTCTTCGTATCTATATATAAATCATCTTCATTTTGGTATAAAAAATCTCTATTAGGATAATTTTATCGACATGTAAAAATCCTACCAAACACCATATTAGGATAAATTAGTGTTATCCTCCTATTTATCCCATACCAAACGACCCTAATAGTATAATAGTTATGATATGAGAGTAATAATCCTATTAAAATTATTATCGAGGGTAATTCCTATTATTATTACTAATAGTATATCTTTAGCTAATAACTATACCTAATAATAATAGGTTTAACGTATAGTATTTATACCTTATTAGATATTTAATAATATTAATCTTATAGGTATTATTATTAGGTAGTATATAACTACGACATAATAGTATTAGGTATTACTATTAGATATTCAATAATATTAATCTTATAAGTATTATTAATAGCTATTAATAGTATTAGGTATTACTATTATATATTTAATAATATTAATTTTATAAGTAATAATATTAGCTATTACTATTACCCTATGACAATACCGCTCAAAACCTTTTTTAAGTAATTAATAACACATTTAATTATTCTAAAAACACATTTAATTATTTTTCAAAAGAAATTCATTTCAAATGAACCATAGTTATATCTACTTCATAACCACTATATTTAATTTCATTTTCTCTAAAATCAGTAAGTTGAGTTTCTAATATATATATATATATATATATATATATATATAGAGAGAGAGAGAGAGAGAGAGAGAGAGAGAGAGAGAGATTTGTAACTCCCTTCTTACTAATTACTTTTTCATTAAGTCTCCAATATTTGTAACTCCCACATATTTGTAATGAAATTAATTATTTTTCATAATGGTTCCTACCACTTTATATTCCAAACGTTTGACCTTCAATTTTTGAGATATCTCCATTGGTATTGTAAAACTTATAAAGATGTGCCCATCACTCCTTCGTTCGGTTCTTTAGATAATTTTTCCTTTTTAAAATATAAGTAAGGTGAAACATCATTTGTCAAAGGAATGATGGTTTCTCCTCCTCCGATCATGGTGTATTAGATTCACTTTATTTATATAACTCATGATATTTGATTTTATTTCCATTTTAAATTTGGGTTAATTTATGTTTTTGGGTTTCGTTGTAGTTGAATTGTTCATTTCAATTTTAAAATTTTTCTTTTTATTTTGCACATCTTTATTGTTTTTTTTCGATTTTTCACTTTTTGGTATTTTGGTTTTGGTTAGGCGATGTTTTTGGGGTTGATATTGCTCTTGATTTTTATATCGATTTCTATTTTAATTTTGGTACATAATTTATACTAAAATTTTTGTTTTATTTTCTTGATTTTTTCATTTTATTGATTTTTCCTTGAAATTTGGTTTTGATTTTTGATTAAATGATGTATATCACTTTTTCTCTGGTTATGTTTATAATATAAACCAACCAATTTCTATTTCCATAAATGTTAATTGAAATCTCTATAAATCCTTCATATATAACAATGTAAATATTTTATTTTCTATTTCCATTTTATTTTTATAAAAATATTCTTAAAATATATTGATTAATCACAATGTTAAATCGCATGCATGGGTTCTATAACTAGTAGAATAAAATAACAGAGGAGTAGGCAGCACTATTTATTTATTTAGAACGAAAAATGCGTTGTCAAAACTCAAAAGACAAAATCGATGAAATTTTTGTCAACTCAGAATCTTCTTACAAAAGCGACACCATACATCATTGTGGCCATTGGCAATTGCCTCATTATGCGGCCAACTTTGGAGCTGCAGACGGCAGTCTGTCACCAACAGATTGATTGAACGGAAATGATTTTGATAGTTTAAATAATATTTTTCCGTTCTAAAGTTATTTTTTAATTTAACATACAAACTAAAAAAAAATAATTAATTTAATTACTAATATTTACAATATATAGTTTTTTTTAATGTCAATGTGTATATTACGCATAATTAAAATAGATAGAAAAATTAAACGTAAATGATAAAAGTGATGTCTTAAAAAGAAAATTTTAAATAATACAATTTTTTAAAGATGAATATAAAAAAAAGATAATAATTTGAGACGGAGTAAATACTCTCCATTTTCAAATTATTATCGTGTTTTTATTTTTGTCAACAATTATCATATTTAAAATTTTTATTTTAGAAAAATATTTTTATCTGAAATTAATTTTGCGCTTTCCTTCCAATCATGAAAAGACCTCCAAAAATAAAAACTGCAGTCGAATAATTAATATTGTAATTGTAATCTAAACAGGAAGTGGGGGGCCTCTTGACTTACTTGGTCAGTCGATGTATGTCTAGCTTTATTTGTTTTCAAACCCCAACTTGTAGATCTTAACCAATAAAGTCAGACCAGGCCGGTTTATTTAATTCTATCCACCGGCTAACGTACCGTGTAATATTTGTGTTTCACCTAACTCAACATCACACAGAAAAATTCCAAATATATTTTGCCAGAAAAAGCAGAAGATTTATAGAGGCCATCATTGTTAATGTAATACTCCCTCCGTTTCTCAGATTTTATTTTTGATTTTTAGTTAATTAAATTAAAATTTGACCAATAATTAACATAAATCTAGTAGTTTTTACAAAGTTATTAAAGTTGTAATCCATAATATTATTAAGATAGTTTTAATTAATGAAATTTTATTTCTTAAAACATAAGTAAAGTATGTAAATTTTATTTTGATTTAGTTTATGTTGACCATAAAGGAAAGTGAATTCTTAGAAACGGAGGAGTATTATTTCCTTCTTTTTAAAAATATAAGTGTGGTTTTTATAAAATTTGTATATTATCTATTATAATGAAGTTACTATATTAAAACAAGAAGTTTTATTTCCCATTAAACCGTTAATGCTACTTTCGGCCCTTTTGGGGATCTCATTTGTAACATGATGTCAAGATTTATATAACGATTACGGTAAACGTTGTTGTGATCGAAGTTTCGTTGAATATCAATATTTTTTTGTTTAGTATAGTAAAGAAAATCTTGCATTAATTAATAAATCTGATTTGATTTATAAAATGAGACTAAACTCACATATGTTCATGAATTAAATAAAGATTGTAAAAATACAATTTGTTTAGAGTTGGAATAATACTGCAGAAAGATTCTAAAGGAAAAGGTTAAATTTAAACATGTTTGTATGTACAATTTGTTTTGTAATTCATAATTTTGTAGAAATTGAATAAAAATTTGAGTGATGTTATTAGGGACACAAAAAAAAAAAAAAAAAGTTACAAAATTTTGATCATAAAATTATTATTGATGATATGTTTAGCTACTCAATGTCAAGCTTTAGAATTAAAATTTGATAACAATTTAAATTAAAATTTGGATCAAAAATCAATGATTAAGATTTAATGGTTAGTTGAAAAATATAATTAATGCAAGTAGGTGAATCATTTAATGCAATTAATCTCAACCTTTGATTTTTGATCAAATGGTTAATAGAAGAGTAACCATTAATGGTTAGTGAGATGTAGTAACCATTGAATACTCTCATAAATACATATAAATTTGGGGCCCCCAAATTTTGAGGCCCTGTTCCATGTATCACCTTGAACACCCTCAAAACCGGGTCTGTCATCAAGTACTCTCCATGTTCTTAAATAAATTTAGTGTCATGTTTTGACTTTTTAAAGTCAAATTGATTGTTTTTCAAATGAAAAATTAACGTGTATTTTTTTTTCAAAATTATAAAATAAGTAATTCATAGTATACGTGTGATGGGATCCTACTAAATCCGTCCTCCGTGGACCAAGGCCCCAGCCACGTCACCAAGTGACTAGGCAAGCATCAAATCGAGAATCCCGGCGAGTACATTACGCAAGCTAGATGCTAGGTCCATAACATGCAATTCTGTGATTGCTACTAAGCAAGTAAGCGAGGAGCATATAAAGTGGACCATGGTCACCCTCATCGACGTCAATCACTGGGTAGTAAGCTAGGTAGTCAACAGATGTCAGAACTTTACCGGGCCTAACCTCTCCTGGCTTTAAGGTTGATAAGTTCAGGCTATGGCAAGACCGATGATCCAACCGGTGGGCAAAGGACACGTGTACCATTCTCAATGGTTGGCAAAAGGCGCGCGTCTGTCACGCCATGATCTCTGCCCCATGATCCCATTCACCGACATAAAAGTACATAGACCACACTATGGATGTACGACAACGACTACCACCACTTACTGGCAATGCGCCTACGCACAAAGGACGAGCCCGGTGTACGGCCTTGTCCCCTACTTGTTCCTCCCGCTTCACCAAGTCCCTTGCCTATCAATACCAAGGTACACACTTTATCATTTTCTCTAATTTTTTCATACACACACACATACACACAAACGTTGCCCTCTTTATTGCTCACGGCAAGAGTAATATAGCTTCATTCATAGACCACATTCGTGAATCAAGCTTTATAACCATCCATACACCGATTCTCACACGAGTGTTATAGCCAGGATACTCCCGACTCCCTTGACGGTGTTTGTGTTGATCTTAGGCAACGACGCAAGCGAGAACCGCGGTCCCAACAACTCGACCGATGACTCTACTAGACAACACACTTGGCTTTACGTGGAATCGACGTGGTCATAACAATCTTTTGCGTGATCAACGTGTTTTGTGATTTGAAAAGAAATTTAAAATATACACGTCAATTTTTTATTTAAAAAACAATCAATTTAATATTGATCAAAAGTCAAAGTAGAACATTTATTTTGAAACGGAGGGAACATTTAGTAAGAATAGAATACAATAGTTAAAGTATAAGGTATGTTACTTACATTAGAATTCGGCACATAAAAAACATTATTCGTGACCATTTGGTAGATGGATTAAAGAATTAGTGACAATGGGTCAACAAGTAAATCAAATCAACAAGTGAGAAAAGAAGCTCCACTATCTATGATATGATCCACTTATTGCTTTATGAGAGAGAGTAGGAGCAGGAAAATTTGTGAGAGACAAGACAATACGCTTGTTGTCAACAGTTTGCAAAAGACGAGTTTAATAGGCTAAATGATAACCCACCACCAGATTGTTCAATTCATCAATATGAATATTGAAAACATACAATCCAAGTAGCAATTCAATTGATAATTAAAAGATTATTTAATAGCAAATCACCAAGGCAAAACAAACAATGATAGAAAGGAAAATGAAAAAACAAATAGAACAAAAAGTAAGAAAGCTCTAATGTAAACCGTAAAAGAAGAAACGGGAAAACTTATCGAACTTCATCGAATTGCCCGAACACCGGACGACCTTGAAGAAGAATTGCCCTCGTACTTATTGGTGCATTACGGTCAAGTTAGC
Source organism: Platycodon grandiflorus (assembly GCA_016624345.1). Lineage (NCBI taxonomy): Eukaryota > Viridiplantae > Streptophyta > Magnoliopsida > Asterales > Campanulaceae > Platycodon > Platycodon grandiflorus. The sequence continues at coordinate 17,862,988 of CM028364.1, read as the reverse complement.
AAACGTCTCCTAAGATAATTCAACGTTTAGAACGAACCTTGTACAACCTTGTTCATTCTTATTTCGATCACACTTAAGTTAGGTGAATCGAGAGAGCTTACAGTAGAATATCGGTCGCAAGGCTTAATGATGAACAGTAGATCATCACCGGGCGATGAACATAAAATCCACCGGGCTAATGAACATAAATCAGTCACAAGGCTTAGAAAATGAAAGATGTATTTTGAAATCAAAGAGGGAGGGAGTTTTATTTCGTGTTAACTATACTAAGGATATATATATATATATATATATATATATATATATATATACGGAAGGGATCACAATTAATCCCTTTTAATCCATCCCCATTAGTCGTACATAGCGCCTAGTCGTTACGACTAGGTCAAAAGGCTTTTGCAGTAAATTTAAAGGAACATTCAAAGTTTTTCGTTCAAAAAGATAAAGCCCCTCGACCCAAGTCATTTTCCCGAGCCTCGCGTGTGGTGTTTGGTTCAAGCCACCTAACATGTTACTTGAACAATGGTCCCTTAAACATGTTGACTTATAAGCCTCTTAAGGTTGCTCTTTCTATCCCATGTGGGATGACAACAAAAGTCATTTTAATGTTACCCTTTCAACCACATTCAACTATGAATTCCAACCATTTAGAGGAATCAATCCAACCATGAAAGTTGTTCAACTACACGTAATTAACACTCCAATTCTCATTTTAGTCTAGATATTATTTGTCTCATCAATAAGAGACATCTAAGTTACCAATAACATCATATTTCTAACACGTACATGCAATTTAAGTACGTAGCGTGTAGTGTCATGCATTAATACTCATTGATTTAGCACCTCCATGATTTGTTGATATTAAGACTTAGAAATGCCACCACTTATAGAACCATTGGTATAGTATAGTAGACAAACCATTATTGGCCATAAATCCACCGTTGCGGGAGAAATTGCGTCAACAACCAACACACGGTTATAATATCATTACATAGATCCATTTAGGCAAAGTATTTTAATTTTTAGTTAGGTCGTGTGAATGATCGCACATGCTAGTAATGGTTCCAAGTTCCATTTTAGAGGACAAATTAAGGTATAACCATCACACGCATTGAGTGTGTTTATGCTCTCTCGTTAGGGCCTCGTGACGAAAACCATACCTAGAGTATGTTCAAACACACACACACACACATACACATATATATATATATATATATAAATGTATATGTATTTATATATATATATATATGTATATATGTATATGTATATATATATATACATATACATATATTAGATTTACAAGAGTCGATATTCAAAGTGTTTTCGCAGAAAGTAAATGTAGTCTAAAATGTGATCTAAAATATAATTCAGACAACATTTCGCAGAAATAGTAAAACAGAAAAAGAACACAAGATGTAAACATTTATCTACAAGTAAAATACTTGTAGATGTGCATGCCAATATGACGAAACTTTCATTAGAAAAATCTTTGTTGATCAATACAAACTCTTTGACTCAAATACTAGTGAAAATCAAATGAAAAACTCTCTATGAAGTAGATCTATCTTATATAACTTAACTCACCCAATAATAGAAGTATATAACTCGATTTGTATTACCAAAAATTGGTGAACGAAATTTTCCAAGCAAAGGATAGTAGGAAGATGTGATTTAGAATGCACAACATTCGGATCACACAACACTAACCGAGTGTTTAATCTCTGCTGAATTTCTCTTTCAATCTCTCTTGTGATTTTCGTAATTCTTGGCATGAGAAATGAAAAGGTGGCATCCCTTTATATAGATTTCTCCAAGTGACCTACTTAAACAAGGGAGCAAGATTTATACAAAAATACAACAAGAGAATCACTTTGATTAGAAAACTAGTTATACCAAAAATATGTACCAATCTCTATAATTTAGCAATCCGTCAATCTCATCTATGGTAAATCAATTTCGTAATTTCCTTGGAGAACACGTTCTCAATCAATCAAGAAATCCTTGCCAAAACAAACTCTCTTTTTCTTTCTCTTCAAGAATACGAAAATTAGTAAATAAATGAAATAAAATAAAATACTAAATAAAATACTAAGAAAGACAAAACAAAAATAAATGATTTACCGATGATACGATCCAACAATATATAAAAGGATGAGTACGTTGGATGCAATTGAGGATTGATGTCATCAAAATGATCATTATATATATAAGCACTTGAGAGACAAGTATCATGTCATGAGGATAGTCATTTGCATGAAGATATAGAGGATGAGACGGATTACTGAAGTGTTTTATCCCATACCATAGTTATCAACAACATAATGTCTAGCATTAGTTTCAGCCATATAGCGCAATATTCATAGAAAGAATGAAAACTGAGAAATTCAGGGTTTCAAAAATTAGGATTTTATAATAGTGATAATATATAGTCTCAACAGAGTTAGGAAGAAAGAATTAGAACAAAAACAAAGAGTAGCTAGGTGATTACGTCAAAATAGTAGCTTATGACCACATCGGATCCACGTATGCAGCTAGTCTATAGGTAGGATATCTCAGCTCTCAAAATGTTTACTTGTCAGGACTTGATTAATAATTTGTGTCTGCAACCTCGCCTAATCACAAAGAAAGCACCGTCAAGGGATGTCGGGGGATTTGACCCAACTATTAATTACCTTCAGGTGTGAGAGTTAGTTTGAGTGATAAATATGGTGAAGATAGTTGGCAAACTGCCTTCTTGTGATCACTGAACTGCTAATAAATGAGTATATTTAAGGCAAGTGAGTAAATGCAAATGAGTTGCACTTGTATATGTTCTTCAAAGTAAATGTGGCTTAACGATAAATGAAGGTGATACCTTGTATTTATAGTGAAGGTGACATGTAGAATGATATGAATTTAGCCACTTGATAATGAGAAAATGTCCGTTGTCAGGATAAAGTAGATAAATAAAAGCTTATTTCTTGGGAAGATGAGAAGCTCATAAATGCCGCCGTAGCTTTATGGGGAAGGAATGTCTTCCTCCAATGAGAATGTCTTGCTTCTCCTAAGCTAAGTACTGAGAAGCGGTGAACATTTAATGCTTTATGTCGACATGTGCCGAGGATAACAGATGCTCGCTACAGAGGCAATCTCGTCATTGACGAGGTCATTAATGGATTATACCGAGTCCGACTAAATCGAAAGACCTCGGCTTAGTGACTTCTGGAGACTTCATCCAGGGATCTCGATCGAACCTCGATGAGGTCCGAGCTTCCATCATCATCGTGGATCTTAGGACCAGCTCGAGGCTAACGTGGAGGACACGTGTGATGAGTATTTGGGAGGATCTCATCACTAGGGTTTATACGAACAAAAATGAATCAAGAAACACAATAAAAGTCAATGAATTTCATCAAGAATTAAAAGGGTTTGCCGAACAGTACGTTTTGCCGTTCGAGGAATAGAACTATGTATGAGATTTTAACCAATTAAAGGTAAGATAGGATGAAGAACAAGAAATTAATCGGTGAGATTCATACCAAAATCAAATGAAGAAGGTGAACTCAGTGGGGATACCATGAAAAATAAAGATGTTGGAAATGTAGAGCATTGTGTTGATATTAAAATGCAACTTTTTAAAAATGCAGATTATTTAAAACTCGATTTTTTAAAACACAATTTTTTTTCTTTATAAACATGTTTGAAATACTATTTCAAAACATAGTTTTTCTCAACAACGTTTAAAAACTCAGTTTTTTCTACCGCAAAATTAAAATACTATGTTGGAAAATAAGCTACGTTTAGCTCTACATTTTTGCCAAAACGTAGGAGCAAACATGCTCTAAAAAAAATGCACTGAGAATGTTTGTTACGATATAAGTATAAATACTTGATGATTACAAAGATTAGAGGGAAAATGAAGCTATCGGACTCTAACAAACTTACAAAAAGAGGGAGTACTAAATAACACTAGACGCCCTCATATATACAGTATTAACACTCCACTCCCGAATAAAAACAGCTACTTCTAATTAATAATCGAGTTAGCAACTTGAGTTGCATTACTAGTAGACATGCCCACCACGGTTCCAACCGCCGAATAAAAACAACTAATTCTAATTAATAAGCGAAACCGTAATTTTTAATTATTTTTAAATATTTTTATAATTTTTAAAAAGATTTCATCTTAAAACTTTGTACAAAGAATTGTTTGAATTTTGAAATTTTGTAAACTTTTCATTTTGAAATTATAGAGTAAACAAGGCAATTTCAAAATAAAAATTTAAATTTTGGCGATTTTTCACGAACCGGCTAAACCCGGTTCACGGTTTTGAGAAATTGGAAACCGAAACCGCTTCATTTCCCTCACTATGCGGTTTTTTAACCGGTTTGGGCATGTCTAATTACTAGCTATGGGAGCTAGCTTGATCAATAGGTTTGACCTTGATCAACTTCGTGGATTTATATTATCACCATCGTTTGTCAAAGCGATCGGTTCTTCGAAGATTCATCAAACATCAATTTTAAAGCAAAGCAACATTATATTCCATAAAATTCACCAAACAAGCTCTTAAACAATGAAGTATATATCCTTCTCAATTAGTTTAAAGTAAAGTTTCAACGCATGCTACGAAGTACCCATTTCCTTCACCGAAGTAGTGATGTTTCAGGCATGCAACAATGTTAGTATCCTCCAAACACGAATCAGTCAAAGAAAGGCTTTAATCCAACTAAATTATAGCTGTACGTACTTTTGACTGCTAAACTTCAAAAGCTATCAATGTCCTGTTTAATACGCGGTCTGCTTTGTTATTTGTGATTTTAATTTTAGTAATTTTATAATAATTAGGTGTAAAAGTAAGAGACGGGGTAAAAAATATATATATATATACGATCACGAGAAAGAAAAAATCACTCTCCAATTTCATGTGACTTTACTTTGGGGTATGAACTTGAAATTACGTATACATATTACATAACCATGTGGAAAGCGGAAAGCCTTCCCCTTTTCATATTTTAATATTTAGTGTGTTTCACACAATGGAACTAGGATCTTATCTCCTGTTGCTTGTTTCCTTTGAAAGTTTATATTACAATTTACAAACACTATCAGGAAACACAACACCATCCTTACCTTAGTCTTAGTCTACCAGGTTGGTTCTTTGCAAACCTGAAGAAAAGTACCAAGGAACTTTTTTGAAATTATAAGGGTATGTTTGAGTTTACTCTGAAATTATCAGGGTATGTTTGAGTTTACTTTTTTTGTGATTTTAAAATTTATTTTATAATAATTAAAGATAAAATAAAAGACAGATAAAAAGAAGGCTAGCAGGACTAAGAGAAAAAAATATTTTAAATGAATATACTTCAAAAGAACTAATCTTCAACATAATTTTTATACGAGTGTGTGACATATTGATAGAATCAAATCTTCTTGATCTAATATGTTCATATGGTAGAGCAATAGGATGGCATATTATTTAGTGGGATTGTTATATTGTTGCTCACACATAAGTGGAGTGGACACATATTTCCTTAGAAATGAACTATATATTATGAGTAAGACTGTTTTAGCTCACTAATTTTTGTGGACAATAGTGGGATTTCATCTTCCCATCTCATTTTATATAAGCTTTATCCAAAGTTTTTGTTGAAATATAATGTTTGTTTTTATTTATAATAAATTTTATGTTAATAGGTAAATGAGCATACGTAGGAGCTCGGGCCCATTTATGACCCGCTTATTTATTCTCGTGTTATTTATTAAATAAACACCACTTACCTGCTCTTTTGAGTTTGCATTTTACATAAATGTCGTCCATACTCACCCTTATTATTATTATTATTATTATTATTATTATTATTATTATTATTATTATTATTATTATTATTTTAATGTTTTAAATGAGGCGCGAAAAGGAATCGAACTTAAGATGTCACTCAATGGATCACTCCTTAAAACACCCCGCTTGCTTATTAGTCACCTCTAATTATAACATTAATTAACGTTTAGATAATAACTTCTTTAAAAAAAAAAAAAGAACCATGAATATGTATGTATTCGGCCCTAGGTCCCAACCTTCCACTCATAATAAATGTACATTAATCCCAGAATTTAAGTAAGTAATAGGACAAACCAGGGTAGCTTGACCATTGACCTATAAGCCTACATGGCTCCTCCCTCCTACAATTACATCATCCTTTGCTAATCTGACCTGGCAAACTTTGACAAATTCAAACACCCATTACACTACGAAACCGGCCACAAAACCCTTTAAAAATCATATTCGAAACAATTAAAATATAAATATAACTTTATTTGCATTAAATAATACCTCCAATCTTTCATTGACTTGTACCCCTTAAATATTTTTCACGTCTGTCATATAATTTAGAAGCTTGCATTTGAAAAACAATGCCTTTATTATTCTCACCTCATTTATCATCTCCAACTCCTCTCCTCCTCAAACATGAATTTCCCGGACTACCCTTCCGGCAAGTCACCCCGGCGCGAGCTCCAAGGTCCCCGTCCTACGCCTCTCAAAGTCCGTAAAGACTCTCACAAGATTAAAAAACCCCCGGTAGCACCTCAGCATCACCACCACCAATCTCTACACCACCAACAACCGCCGCAGCACCGCCCGCCGGTCATCATATACACCGTCTCCCCTAAGGTAATCCACACCAACCCTAATGACTTTATGACACTAGTTCAACGTCTCACCGGCTCTTCTTCAACGTATTCGTCAATACCTTCCCCGGCGGCGGCAACGACGTCTTACTCTTCATTCCAAGATGACGGCGGCGCGGTATCTCCGGCGGCGAGGTTCGCTTCTATAGAAAAAATTAAGTCGCCGGAAGGGAGAAGATCATTGATACAGAGCGGCGATATGGAAATGGTTGAGGGTGTAGAGATAAGTACCGGGTTGGAGAAACCCGGGTATTTTCCAGGTATTTTGTCTCCGGGTCCGGGTTCTCTCCCGCCCATACCACCAAACTTTTTCTCTCCAGCAGCGGATCCGAATACATTTAACAGCTTCTTTCATGATCCTTTAAGCCCAGTTTTACATAGTAATAGGAATTACATAGAGGGTAGTTTCATGCCTAGCCCATCAAACCTTCTCTCATCTCATATAACTTCCCCTTCTTCTTTAGATCTCTTTAGTAACTACTTTGACCTTTAACCCCTTAGTAAGATATTTATTTGGATCCAGAACCTCTCCAGTTCTGCTGTCCGTTCTTTTTGAGAATTTAGCACCTGGCAAGTTAAGACACAAATTTTAATAACTTGTGAATTAACTGGTGTTTCAAATTTTCAACCCGATTTGTTCTTCGTCGCCCTGGCAAGAAGAACAGGAGTTAAGGGTAGAATTGGAATTTTGGATTTTGAAAAATGTGGAAAAGAAAGTTGGAGGACAGTTGGGAAAGTTGTAAGTTTTTAATTTTGGCACATGAACGGGGGCAGTTTGGTTTTAAATATCTTCCATGTCATAGTGTTGACACTTTTTTTTTTTTTTTCCCCTTGTTTTTAGGATTACCAATTTTTTTGTCATATACTTTGTGGCATGTAACATATACACATTATTTGATGATTGCTTATTGTACTTGTTTTAATGTTTAGTTGAAAGCCCTATTGCAATCATTGAAATTGGTGTTTGAATATTTGGTATCGCTTGTTGTTTTGTTTGATGCGCATTTTGTAGACAATGTGGCAACATGTTTTCTCTTTGAGTATTCTCATAGGAAAAATTAGTGCTACTATTTTATTTTTCAAAGTGCATCTGCCATAAATTATAGTAGAATTAACAACTCGCTTGATTGATATATAAATGCACATTCTAGGCATGTAAGATGTAATTTTGTTTTGACAGACTTTCACGATACGTCTTCTAGTTAATACAATGTGATTCAACTACTAATTTATGTACTTATCTCGCTCATTTGGTGTACAATAGAAGTCATTCAATTCATTTCATGATAAATTTAAATGGTATGATAGGTCTAGTTATTTTTTGCAGACCGATCGAAACATACATTGTTTCTTTAATTTTCAGTGAATGATAAACCCTATTAGCTTCCCAGTTTTCACGAGGTGAGGAATGCTTGAGACGTGAAGACCATTTCATGAAGAGTCTATGGGCGCAGGCCCTTGTTCTGATCCTAACATAAATTAACATGAACGGGCCGGGGTGTGTGCAGCATCACCAGAAGAGTCTAAGCAGTTTATTAAAAAGGCAACATGCCCTGCCCTCATAACGGTGGTGTGTGCATCATCCCCACAAGAGTCTAAGCAGTTCTTAGAAATGCAACATGCTCAGACCTCCTCGTCGCCTTAACGTGAATTAAAACGGCCTGGCCAGGCTGGGGTGCGTACATCTACAAAATGGTGCTATTTATCTACTATCCAAACATAAACTAACATGGCTACCCTAACATAAACTGCATAGCCGTGCATCTAAGAAATAATGAAATTTTTATACTATCCAGACATAACTAAATTGTGCAAGTTGGTGATATTGTGCAAGTTTATCTACAAAAATAACCAATTTTATTTGTTTTAGCTCTGAATTTACACCCTATGTTTTTAATCATTTCACCGTTATAACCATAAGACAATCCTTACTAAACTCTTAGCTCCTAACTCCATCCAAAATACTAACGAAATCCTAACTTCGTCCAAGAATACTAACATAAATACTTCGTAGTTTACTATTGTAAGCCAAGAATGCCTTCAAACTCGATCGGGAACTCATAAAAGAAAAGTAGAGAAGAAATTGATCACTAACTTCCACCACAGTTGGAACCCAATTCAAACGCCACTTCCACCTTAAATGCCTAAGAAGTGAATTTGCAAACTTTCTTTAACTTTTCAATTTTTAATCTAATGTCAATTTAAATATCATATCGTTTTCTTTTTCAAGTTTTGATAGAGTTTAGAGGCTATGTGAATATTTTTATACTCCCTCCGTCCCTAAATTATTGTCTGAGTTGACCCGGCACACGGATTAAGAAAACTCAATTGACTTGATTATTAATATTAGAATAGTATTGAAAAAGTGTGTTGTTTCCTTTAATGCTCATGTGTATGTGGCCTATAATTAAAGTAGGAAGAAAAAGTAAGGGTAAAATAGTAAAAGTGATGTTTTAAAAAGGAAAGTTTCAAACAAGACAATTATTTTGGGACGGATGAAAAAGAAAAGAAAGACAATAATTTAGGGATGGAGGGAGTAAGTGTTTTAGTCAATCATTTTCAACATCATCATCATTGCAGACATTAGACTATACATAGTCCACGTTGGATTTCAGTTAGTCTTCTTCGACGGAGTTTAGATTTTCGCGGATGGAGTTAGAAGCTCAAGCTTAGTAAGAATCGTATTATGACTAAAACGGTAAAAAATGATTTTAAAAAATAAGGGGTGGGTTACTAGAGCTAAAGCAAAGTAGAGTGGATCATTTTGTGGATAATCCTATATTGCGTATAGTGTATTGTGAGCAGTTGAAAAGACCCCACTATAAACTTGTATTTTTTGATTCTCACAAAAGAAAATCAATTATTCTTTTCTACGTTGTTTCAAAAAAAAAAAATGTACATTTAAAAAAAAATTTGAAGTGTTAATTTAATCATTTTATCCTTGATTTGTTTGTTCTTTTAATTGATAGACACGAACAATAGTAGAAAGTTGAAAATGTACAAATATTTGTAAATCAATTAGTTTACCTTAATTTATATGCAGTCAAAGAGGACTCTTTTTTTTTTTTTTTTCTTGGCCAAAGAAAATTTGTATCTGGTAAGAGTCAAACACGGGATATCGTGCTAAATAAATCGCTTTACACAAAAATTCAGTGGTGTTGAACCAGCCCTTTGAGTTAAAAATGACTCTTTTCTAAAAGGGGTGGAAATAACTTACTCCATTATTTCAATAAAAGAATTCACATTTTATTAATCATAAAATTTCCCTTAGTATCATTACAGGTTTTTTTTTATTATTATTAAAAAACTTATAGCCACAAACCACTCAAGTATAAAACAATACTGAGACCAATTATATTGGAGCTGTTCTGAGTGGAAGAAACTTTAGTTACTTAAATAAAAAGTCTCGAGTTCGAGTACTTATGTTTACAGAAAACTTTTTTAGGAAAAGTTTCCGCTTCTAACATTTAACAGTACCCAGTCTAACGTCCCAGGCTACTTGGGAGGATGCATTAATCTTGAGTTTTAAAGATTAGAGATACCTTGAAAGTCTAAAAATAAATAAATAAATAAAACCATAGGTGTACCCATGACCAAGGCAAAAGCTACAAATATATTTTCATATTAAAAAAATTAAGTCTAAGGTAATAAGGATAACCGTAAAACTCCTAAAATAAAATAAAAAAAAAAAACATAATTTTCTATGTAAAATTATTATTTAAATAGAGAAAGTACTTTAAGGCTTGGTTTTGGTAGAAAGTTCATAAATATCGGTTAAGACTTGAGAATAACACGACTTATTTAGAGGGTAAGGCTCCTTCATGCATATGTTTCTAGATGTCAGGTTCATCTCCTTTCCAACTTTCTTTACTTTCTTTCTGGTAACTCCAAAAAAAAATTTCTTTGGCCTAGTCATTTATTTGGAGTCGGAGGAGTCCTTAAAGGTGATCCATTGGTCGAGTTGGGGTTTAACAAAGTGTTTGATCCCTTCTCACATCTCCTTAGAACATAAAAAAAAAAAAAAAACTTGCGAATCAATCTTCGGAACGAAATAACCATGCATATGCCTGGTCAACAATTAATCTCATATCCGGATTAATGCAAGGACGCGTGGATAACTACATATATTCTCTCAATTTCTAATTAAACTAACCTAGCATGCATGTTTATTAATTTACACTTGTTGAATCAAAGTCAGTCACCTATTTACGTTCAATTAACTTGACAATGTAAATATCCATATATCCCATCAATTATCACCAACATATTAAATACTAGAATTCTAACCTTTGACATAGTAAATTCGCTTGCTTCTCGATATGATTATTGTGCAGAAAAGAAAAATCAGCCTCCCATTAGAAAGTTCAAATTTTAATCTTCTTATCTTTAATTTTTAAAATATTATATGGGGAGTAAGTTAGTATAAGTAACTACTAGCAGTATACCCATACCCGTTCTACAGACCGAATAACGCATAAATTTTACATTTCATTATTTGACATTTCTAATGATTATACAATTTCATAAGTTGGTATATACTACTATATTGTATAAATGCATATACATCAAAAAGATTTTTTGTTCACCTTTAAGATAATAAATAAAAACGATATGATTGGATTCAAATTTTATATGAATTACAGTAGCTAATAGTCTTTTTTATTATAAGAAAGAAGCGGATAATCTTTAACCATGCATGCATGTATAATCTTAGTAGATTTTAAAAATCAAGATAGTGAGTGAGAGTTAATAGGAAGTTATGGCTGTGATATTTTTAGTAAAGAAAAATTACTACAAACAAATTAATTTAGAGATTATTACAATCATGGAGAGTGTCAATTCTGAAAATGATTGGATACTACGGTATTGCTCAAAATATCGAAAGGTTCACAAAAAGGCATCACATAATATATATAGATTTTGATTGAACTTTCTAATGTAAATTGACTTATTTTTGATTGGTTAATTGTTATATTCTAAGATTATCCACCTTCTAAAACTATAAAAATATTATATTTTTAACTTTTTATTATCCCATCTAATTGAAAGAGTTATACATTTAGTACATTGAATATAAAAAAGATAATGTAGATTTTTATTCGGAATAGATAATGTTGACGTAGTCTTAACTATGTGGCTTAGCTTCTTCTTTTTTTAAATTATTTTTTCATATATTAATTATTTTTAAATCCTAAATTTGAGAAAATTAGGGCCTAAAAATTTTACGAAAAACTCTATTGGAGTTTTGGAAAGCATATAGGCCATATTTCCTGCTATACTCTATATATAATATAATAATAATTTCTTTTTTTTTAAATTTAAATATTTTAAATAACAATAAGTATGATAACAATTAAATAGATTATTGGGTAACTTTAGAAAATCTAAACATATCTAATAAGAAAAAATATCTATGAATTCTCAAAATTTTGATTGGTTGATATTTATTTTCTATTTCTAGTTTTATAATTAAATTCAAAATTCTGAAAAAATTAGAATGAGGCTTCAAATATTAAAAAAAATTCCATTGAGGTTTTAGAGCTCATCTAAAGAACAATACTGTCTTTGCTACACTATATATATAATTAACTGAAAGCGAAATTGAGTTGTTGAGAAACAAGACGGGACATTGACCTCAATAAACTTTGATAAGGTTATCAAAGTAAGCTTTCTACGAACCTAATCGGCTACGGAAACGTGTAATATTGAGAACTTAAAAAGTAATTATTTACATTTATGTGTTTAATTTCCTTCCTCAAATAGCTTAGCTTTACGCCTTTATTTGTTAGGGACTTTTAGTTATAATGGCTTATTTGGTGGGGGCTTTATCTTTATGGTCCACACCCCAATAATATATTTATGATTGGATAACATCTATTTCTTTCCGTTTCACTCAAAAAATTTATATTTAAAAAATTTAATAATTAAGAGATACATAAGTAATATTAAAATTAATTATAATTACAAAAATGTCAAAGCATAGTCAAGATATTTATATCGGTAAAAAGAAATAGTTTATGTAGATTATAGCTATAATTTTTTAAAGCCAACTCTTTAAGTGGAGCATCACAAAATAGAATAGTGGACTCTTGACCTAGAACGGAAGAATTATTTTAAGAATTTAGATATAGTTATTTGGGAGAAATTCTGGCTGGTCCCTTTTAGACAAATTTTAATCACTTAAGGACAAGATAATTGTTTTCAACCGAAAAATGACATTTTTGTTACAAAATATCATCTATGCCCTTTAAAACATGAAATAGTGTACACTGTGCATCACAAAGGCAAAAAATGATGCATCGCAAGACAACACAATACATATAAAACACAGAACGACAAAATGTGCATCATAAACAAAAAATGATGCATCAGCCACCCCCATCGGTCACCCCCCCCCTCTCACCATCACCACCCTCCTATTTCTCACCCCCTTCCCACCACCACCCCCTAACAGGGCCTTCTCTCAATCATGCTAGCCCCCCATTTCTCACCATCAACCACCCTCCTATTTCTCACCCCCATCAGCCAACCAGCCACCCTGCCCCCCACCGATTTCTCACCATTTCCTCACTATTTTCAAACCCATTTTAAAATAAAATCATTTCCAAACTCATTTTTCCCAAAATACGTTACTTTCCTTTTCAGCTCTTAATTCTTCTGCTATTTGAACTGCATCAAATGAAAATCAAATAAATAAAATAATTATGTGAGCTATACACAATAGTGTCCATTGCGATGCACAAAATTGTACTAAAATAGTATTATTTTTATGCATCGCGATGCACAACTTTTATTCCCGATATACAACATTTAAACTTAATAAAAAGGCCAAAATATTATTTACCCCCCAAAGTATCCACCAAATCTCAGTTCGTTACCCATAGTCCATTTCGTCTCATTACAACATCATCCAATGTTGTCATTTGTCCCAATTTTCCCCTGGGTTTGACGGAAGTTGCCGGAAGTTGGTCATGTGCTTTGCACATGACAGGTAATATCTGAAAGTTACTATATTGCCCTCTACTCCACCCTTCTCCCTCTCCTCCTCTTTTCTCCACCTCCCAACATTAAACGAAAGACCTAAAACCTTGCAATTTCAATGGCTTTACACCCTCCCAAATCAACAGCTTAACACTTCCATACGCGCAGACATGATTTTCCACAGTATGAAACCAAACAACACCTAATTAAAAGTCATCCTTTTTTTTCCTCTTTCATCATTTCTCAATCCAAAAGAGAAAATCCACAATCCAAAATCCAATAAACCCTTTTTAAGAAGTAGTACACAAATTTTACTCCCCTATACTAAATCGATCCCATCAGTGGTTTCCATTTCCTAATGATTTTCTCGGATCGAAACCAAATAAGCTTCGAGAAAAGAGAAAGAAAGTGAAGGAGAGGGGAAGGGGACGGGTTGGCGGGTCAGGTTTTGACACCTAACCTTTTTTAGGAACTGAGATAATTCAGCGAGTTCACATTAGATCTGAGTTCCCTCTAGCTCACAACCCATTCACAAACCTTGAATGGTTTGTGGGAATTTCATGAAAGGGGTTTTTGTGTGCGCTTACAAAGAAGCTCTGGGCTTTGCTTTCTTGAACTAGAGGGAAAAATTTCAAGTTTTTTTGGGTCCTTATTTTGAACTTTTGATGGGGGTTTGCTGGAGCATCCAAATTAAGGCCGAGAACCCACTACAAAACCCATTTCAGTACCTCAAAAATCCGCCACTTAGTGATCACACCATTAGCCAAATCAAATCCACATTTTCTCATGAATTTTTCATTCCATTTCTATCTTTCGAAGACCCATCTCATTCTCATCTCAATTTGATCACAAAGTCGATTCTGAATCGGTTAATTCAAACAATATTCAAGAAAGGAGTGAGAAGACAAGGCATCCATTGGATGTTCTGTTCACAAAAGCAGTTGGATTTCCCCCAAAACTCCAAGAAATCCAAAGTGAAAGCGAAAGCGAAAATGACACCAAGGAATTGAAGAAGAAATTGAAAAAGTTGGAGATCGAAGTTAGGAACTTGAATGCGACTAAGAATAAAGAGAAAGAGAAGGAAATTGTGGTTTCAAAGCCAGAGAACTTAAGTGCATCTTTTGTGAAGAACAGTGAAAAAAGGTCTAAGAGAGAGGAGAGGGAAACTAGGGTTTTAAATCTAGGGAGCTTAAGAGCTCTTTTTACGAAGAACAATGGAGAGGAGTCTAAGAGAGAGAAGGAGGAAATGGTTTACAAGGAGCTCTCACTAGACATGGCTATGTTTGCTGATCATTTGTACAGACGAGGGTATTTTGAAAATGCAAACTTTTTGAAAAGGAATAAGTTTGATGTTACTTGCTTTGACGGCACATGATCAATTCTGATCAAAATGACCAAACTAACCCTCACGTAACGTGCACATGATCAATTCCTTTAATTTTTTTAACGCCCGTCACTGCTAGGAGGAAAACTAGGACAAATGACAACATTGAATACTGTAATGGGACGAAATGGACTATGTGTAACAAACTGAGATTTGGTGGATACTTTGAGGGGTAAATAGTATTTTTGCCTAATAAAAATTATTAACTTTTTTTATAACAATAGATATTAATAAAAATTACAATTATTACAGTTCTAAAGTGTTAAAAAACTATTAGAGTTTGTGCATCGCGATGCACAAACTTATACTGCAATAGTATTATTTTTATGCATCGCGATGCACACACATAGATTATTCAATTAATTACTTCGGTAATAACCATGATTAGTTTGTGAATATCAAACCTTGAAGTTACAGGTTGCTTAGTTTTACATGTTGAAAAATAGTACTGATGCATAGAAAGTTGTCCATGCTGAAAAATAGCACTGTTTTCATTATTATTTTTATATAAGAGCTATTTTTACATGCTGAAAAATGATTTTCTTTTGAAGTTACAACTTGTCCATGCTGAAAAATAATACTATTTTTACATGCTGAAAAATAACTTTTATGTAAGAGCTACTAATGTACAGAAGGAGAAAAGGAGAGACTGATGCGCAGTAAAAGCCCTTGACGATGCATGGTCAAATTACACTTAACGATGCATGGTCAAATTACACTTGACGATGCATAGTAAGAGTATCTCCAATGTCAATGTGAATGTGAAAAAAAATGGGTGCTACCTAAGATTGATATTTTCTTTGAAAAAAAAATATTTCCAATGCAAATGTGAAGAAGTCTTGTGAATATGACATGACAACAAATTTTTTTCACATTGTAGATGAGAATGTTAATTTTTTCTATTCTAGTTGAGGGTGTAGAGACATCCTAGTTATCATTTTTTGAATTAAAAAATAACTAGATCTCATCTCTCTCTTCACTTTAGTTGTAGGACCCATGCTACATGGGATCAAATTCACATTTGCATTGGAGAGGCCTCTTCTAATTGAATGTGAAAGAAGAGATAAAAAATGGCACATGTGATTGAGGGTGTTTATTACCCACAGCCACGTCAGATCAAATCCACGGTTGCATTGGTGATGCTCTAAGAGCCACTGAATAGTTTGAGCTGATGCATGGTCAAATTACACTTAACGATGCAAATTCGCATCACATAACGATGCACAAAATACACTTAAAAACGTTATATGTTGTTACAGGGAGTAGTTTTGGAACAAATAACAAATTTATCACTTCAAAGAAACTTAAGCAAATGAAAATAAATATAATAGATTTGAACGGTTGAATATTCCAATATTACCGCCCGCAATTTTTCCTAGTTATTTCTATTTGGATAACTACTCATTGACAACTTTTAATGTGTATTTTTTTGCTACATGTATTTTTTATTCCTTTGAAAAATTCAATATATGATTACATATTCAAACAGCGCATTACGTCATAAAAGTTGGTCATAGCTATCCTAGCAGCATTATGTATGAGATGCACACATTTTCTCTGACATTTAATAACAAAAAAAAAAAAAAAAAAAGACAAATGTACAGATGCAAGGTAAGAAAATTCATCCACGATATTTAATACTGTGACCCGATTTTGAGATGTTTTGCTAGATTGAACGAGTCGGTAACAAGCAGTACTTGCAAGAAACCAGCTTGGATCGGCCACCTCGAGGCTTCCAATCAAAGTAGTATTGCTTCAGCCAATAGACTGGAGACTGCAAACAAGACGAGTTGCGACATGATTACCATTGCAACTAATCCGTCACCACCCAACCCGTCGCTGCCCATATGTGTCCATCCTTCCAAAGCTCCATCACTAAGATAGAAAACTTTACTCGATCTTATAATTAATTGCACAAGAACAGTCCCATAAATTGAATCTGAGTTAGTGGCCGCATGGGTTGTGGGATAGGGGATTACACTTTCCGTGACAAAATTGGTGATTGGTATCCCAGATTCTACATTGCTGTTAGAAACTTCGATATTTACAAAGACAGATTTCCCAAACTCTATTTCTTTCTTTGTAGATTTTCCATATCAATAAGACTGAAGACAAGACTTTTTCAATATATTATCATCGTCAATTTTCAAACACCGACTATAGAACCATTTCTTAAAAGACACAAGATTTCCAACCTCAAAAATGAGATTTAGATCGGAATCCATCCAAGCTAATGTCGATGACTTGCAGTCAGAGAGCATATATTCCACTGTTTCAATCTGCTCAACTCATATGGCACAACCTGCGTCATGACGTATCTTTCGTCTTAAACGACTCTTTGAAACTCGAAGTACGTTGTGCCAACTCCTCCACAAGAAAAATAAAACTTAAAGAGGAACTCTCAAATGTCAAACCTTAAACCACATTCTGGTCAAGAGAGGAAACCTTTGAGCATCCATTAATCCAGGTTGAGTAAGAGTCTGTTTGGTTGTGCGTTTTGGCCAAAACCCAAGGATAAAACGCAGCTTATTTCCAAAAATTGTGTCTCAATGCTGGATAAAATGCAGCTTATTTGCAAAAAATGTGTTTCATTCATGCGGCAAAAAAAGCTGCGTTTCACAACGTGAGAATTCCCAGCTTTTTTTCAAAACGCAGGTTTTAAAACGTTTCTAGGAAAAAAAAAAAAAAGTTGCGTATTGAAGTAATATTCCAAACGCATTTATAAGAAAAGACTTGCATTTTTTAAAACGCTACATTTTATAAACGTTACACCAAACGGGCTCTAAATTAAAGAGTACTAGTCTTCCGCGTTTTAGTGGCAGCCAAAGCTACATATATAATATCAGACTTAACCATATACTTTCCGTGTTTATCTTTTTTTGAAGTACAACTCATCTTCACCATTCCTTGACGGTATCACGATCAGTGGCGAAGCCAAGATTCGATCTTTAAGAGAGCCGATTTAACTTAACTAATAGTGTAACATCTAAAATTCAAGGGGGCCAATATATAATAATTAAGAATGGTAATAATTATATTTTTAAAAAGGGTATACTACATATATATTGCTCAAAGCTAGCCTAGCCACCCTAGGACCTAGTGTGGCTTCGCCACTGATGATCACGATTGATAGAATTTTTGCCACATCTCTGAGCATAAACGAAAGTTTGCAACAAATTGACTTGCCATCCATTGGCACTAAAATCATATAAATCCTAACCAAAAAAATCTGGAAGGGCTTGGGCAAAATTTTCCCTTGGGATACACCTTGAACCTCGTGGAACCTAGCTAATCATATTTTTAAGGCATAATTAAACCAGCTTGTTTACATGCATTCACAATTCTTCATTTTAATTAGTTTGATTTTGAAAGTTGCCGATCCTGCAATGTACTTTGATCTCCATCCCTACGTACGATGCGATGATGAGTTTTGCTAGCTTCACTTTACACAATAGTGTACATTAATTTGCAATTACGTGAAACAAGAAACTATACTGAGGAATATTTAACAAAAACTAGAGTTAGCATATACTACGTTATGTTTTGATGCAGTTCTAACCACCATCCTAATTAAATGCTCAGGTTGTTTTTATGTTATGCATTCGGCATTTTAACTATTACTAATCAAATATTAATTAATATACTCAATTAAAAAAAAAAAAAAACTTTTGAGAAAAAAACTGAATTTATTCGATGATAGATATACTTAATAATTCTAATACTTTACGGCTGATACTTTTAGAAAGAAAAAAAAATCATGTGATTGTATTGATTGTAATAGAAAACAGAAGGAAGATGAGAGAAAAATAATAATAATAAACCAAAAACAAAAGATTGTATATTTCTTTATCGATCTTTGTATATATATACTATGAGGTGACTACGTTGGATTAATTATTCCTTCCATGTGTATATATATATATGTACTAATATATATTAACGTTTAGCATTGCTACACTAGCTTGTATAGAATTATACAGAATGCATTAAAGTATTAATTGTACAATATAACTATCATAATGCAATAATGAGTTAACGTTAAAATGTCTTTTTTTTTTTTTTAATTAATTAGTTTGGATAAGTAAGAAAAGAGGCAATTAAAAGAGAAGCTTCTACTTTCTTTCCTTATCAGCATTAAATAAAATTTCATACCAGAAATAACCATTTTAAAATTTAATTCTGATTCTCGAACTTCAGCTTGAAGATTCAAAATTGGTTGGTTAGTTGATCTCATCTCAACCGCCCCCATGACCGTACGTGTTGCTTCTTCATATTTTTCAAAAATAGGTTGAGAGATGACGACGTTTTCAGTTTAATTAAAGGCCAAGTTGTATCAATGCAGGTTCTAATTAATTAATTTCCTCTTTCTAATTATATATTCATTCTTAATTAATTTCTTGTATCATTTCAGAATATGAGTTGAAAAGCTTAGAGCCATCTAATCACCTGTCAATGGATGATTGAATTCCAGGATTAGCAATTAGTATGAGCAGTCATTAAGGGGTGGCCCAGTGGTAAAGCTGGGACTTCACAAAGTGTGAGGTCTCAGGTTTGATCCCTTCCCACGCCCCCTTACGACATTATAAAAAAAAAAATCAAAAAAAAAAAGCAATTAGTATGAGCAAGCAATGCATTTTGTTTGGTCGTTAGAAAACTTAATTGTTTCTATTAGATTTTAAGATTCTTGCTTGCTAACGTGAAATCACAAGAAAACAAAAACGAGCTTATGTTAGAGAAAACATGGTAAGTTGGACCAAATACTAATCCGTCCCTCTTCAAATTAAAGATTATTTATTTTTTTTACAAAAAATAAGAAAGTTAGATTTTAGTTTTTTTTTTTTTTTTTTCAATGCCTGGCCTATATATGTTTGAGAATAATCGAACCCGACTAAATAGCCTGAGGGACCAAATCTAGTTAATTATCCCTCAGAGTAGCACTTGTGCTTACTTTTAGGCAATTTTACTAAAATATATACATAAATCATAAACATCTACTACATTATACCGCTGCAAATGTACTCGATGGAATTAATGATGGTTGGAAAGGTAAAATAATTACACTTACTTTTAGACAAAAAATAATTTAAAAACTTATTTTATTGTGACAAGAGTATTATTCTCTTCCGTTCTAAACTAAGTTCATTTACACGAGTTCTAAAGAATATTTACCTTTATATATTTTTCCTTTAATGCTCTCAAAAATCAAAATATCCCTTTAGTGATGTCAAATCATGGGACCTATTGCTTTTTTGAGCTCACAATTACAAAGAATATTTTAAAAATTTTGCCTTAAAAACTTTTTTTTTTTTTTTTTTTAAAAAAAACACTTGTTTTGAGGAAGATGAGAGTGAGTACATATAAAATCATGGGACCTATTGCTTTGTTTTTTTTATAAAATTCCGTAGATATAACGTAACAAGGGCATTTGGTCTAGTGGTATGATTCTCGCTTAGGGTGCGAGAGGTCCCGAGTTCAATTCTCGGAATGCCCCTTTTCAATTTTTCTAGCTACCTCTTTTTGTTGGTTGACTTGTACTACTAGTTTTCTTCTTTGTGGTATAAATATCGTGTATATAATCTATTTTGTAATTATAATCAACTCTAAACATACTACTTCCTCCGTTCCTAAATTATTGTTTTGTTTGACACGATACATGGATTAAGAGGTTTTCTTATTATTTTGGGACCGACAAAAAAGAAAAACAAAGACAATAATTTAGGGACGAAGTGAGTATATTTTTTAGTTATTAAACTTTTCAAATGTAAATTATTTTATCAAAATCGAAGGAACATTAGAAATTTAAAATTTTACCAGTCCAATTTAAAAATTATACTCCCTTCATCTCAAAAAATAGTTTTATTTGACAAGTCAAATTTTTTAAGGTTATAGTTTTACATGTACCTTCTTTACACTATAAATATTTCTTCTTTTAGAAATGAAACTATTTTTTTGTGACAAATCAAATATAAAGATGGACTTTTTTTTTTTTGGGACGGAGGGAGTATATATCACGCACATCGTGTGTACACAGAAACTACTCACTAACATTGTTGTCAATTTCGCTCCGTACCAGCGTAGAAAACAGGTAAAATACGATTTCAGTTAAATTTTTGGTATGTACCGGCCCATACATGCCAAAACTCCTGTTTCGACCAAAACATAACAAAATTTCAGAATTTAACAATATTAAATGGTTATTTTGCACACAAAAAAACGTAAAGGATGATAATCAAATAAAAAGAGACAATTATGAATCTGCTTTGAAATACTTTTCATGCAATTATGAAGCTAATTTAGGTTGTCATTGAACATTGGTTCTAATGTTGTTTTTTAAATTTAAATCGTTGTTTAATAAAGTTTGTGGACAAATTATAAACATTTTTTGAAAGTCTTTTCAGGATTTTGTTTATTCTAATGACATTTAGTAACTAATTAAATATTATTCTTACTAGTATTACTTTCAAAAAAAAAAAAAATTTTAAATTGTTATTTCAATGAAGGTTGATGTAGACTTGTGTTTGTTTAGATTAAATACAAATTTGTAGTATTAAATTTAGAGTTCATAATTGAAAATTTTAAGAAGAACAAAAATTTATCATATATTATCCACTTATTCCAAGAGAGTATAACTTACTACAAAAGAATGGAGTATTAAAAAAAATGCGACAAACCCAAAATGATACTACGTTAGTACACACTGGTACCAATAATATGTTTTGTTCCAATGGCCAAACTGGTGCATTGGCAAACCAATAAATATGAAATTGACAACGCTAATGATAAAATTGCACCAGCACAACTCTGCAATCCCACCGCCACATTTTTCCAACATTCTCCTCTCCCTCCCTACATATCCAGCAAGGAGCTATATACACCACCGACTTTGAATCCTGTTCAAACAGCCATCATTTTTCCGCTGATGCCAACTGCTTTCTTGCAAGATCACCAACATAACTGTGCAAGTTTACGACTCGTGTACAGCTCTGCTGAGAAGAGCCCATGTTGACGGCCCACAACAGATGCATATCTCGAAGGTTCTTCAAGGTGAATAATTCTACATGATAAACCGTCATGTCGTTTAACAGATGCTCGATGTTCAGACTCATGCAAAACACAATTGCATTTCTCAGGCCGACCTCCCCTGAAACCAGTCTCAGTTTATCAGGCCAAACTAGAGTATTCATACATTTTTTTCGTCCAATAGAAAATGCGGGATACATAACTTCCGAGGAATGGACTAAAATCCTCTCAATTTTATACCCTCCTCAATTTCTGTCATTAAGGTAATAGATGATCCAAACATGGTAGCTCATCCTGTGTCAATAATCAATTACCACGCCAACCAATGAAATTTAGTCATGAAGAAGATCCTAATTTTTGAGAAGCATAAATGCTGAAAATATAAAGATTTACACACAAGTATTACCTATATTTCTTAAAGGACTTGGAGGACTCTGTGCATCCAAAATCTTCGTCTTTGTGAGGTTTCTTGGTCCACTGACCACTTCATTTAAAGGATTTGTACGCTGAGCACTTCCATTGCTTCCCTTTGGAAGCACAAGACGGTTATTCAGTGGAGGAGAAGGATCAACTCTCTTTCCTTTAAAAACTCCCCACAGATAGTACTTCCCATGGAA
Source organism: Platycodon grandiflorus (assembly GCA_016624345.1). Lineage (NCBI taxonomy): Eukaryota > Viridiplantae > Streptophyta > Magnoliopsida > Asterales > Campanulaceae > Platycodon > Platycodon grandiflorus. The sequence continues at coordinate 17,840,316 of CM028364.1, read as the reverse complement.
TCCTGAATAAATTATTTTCAAGCCAGTTTAATGCAATACCAAAAAGAAGGAAACCAAAGACTGGCGCTTCTTATCAGAGAGAGACTCACTCCAGAATACCCGTGGCAGCTCTGTAGAAGAAAAAATCAAAAGCTCAGCATTTGTTACAACAGCTCTCATGGCAAGTTCTTGGTTCATCATGTCTTCCACCAAGTGATCGAAAACTCTTTCGTGCCTGATTTAAAAAAGAATAAAAATAATTAAAAGTAGATATATGTGAGAGAAAAAAAAAAAGAAAACAACAATTTAGTGGGGAGCATCATGTAAACCAGGGAACCAATACTTTGAGTCTGCTGGAAAGAAGTATAAGGCAATATTTTCATCAGACGGTTTATATTCCTGAAAACTCTTCGGCCACAAATCAGACTTGGGAAGCATTTCCAGGCAAAGCAATGATGGAAGCAAACTTGCCTCCTCACAGACTTTTAAACCTACTCTGCTCGAAACATGCCCCACAAATCCTTCAAATGTTTCATAATCTTTGTTGACGATATCAAAGCTTCCCCTGCCAATAGAGCTTAAAGCATTATAAATCAAATGCCAAAACAAGTCAATTTACAAATATATATAAACACAGAGAGATGACAATCAAATATCTTACATCCATATTGGATCGATGACTGGTTGTGCTTGTCCATGAACATCTTGCTGTGAAATTTTAGTAAACTGAACCTCATGACCAGGTTCGCTCCCTTGTCCGATCATCGGTTGTCTTTCTTTCTCAATATTCAAATGTTTATCCCCATCAATATCTTGTTTTTTGTGTATCATAGGAGGTTGCTGATGGAAGCGACTCTGATGCCTCTTATCCTCTGTTTTAGATGCACCGTGCTTATTGTCCTTCTTCATCTTCTTATCTAATTCCAATTTCAGAGAGGGGCAACCATAAGAAACTAACTTGGCATGGTCTGCAATGTCAAGCTTTTTATCTGCCTCAAGAGGTTGCTGGGAGGAATCAAATTGACATTTTCGCACGTCTGCTGAGCAAGCAACATCCTTCTTCTTTAGTTCTATTTTCGTACAAGACTCATGAGGTGAATCATTGGGGCTACTTTGTAGTTTCTTGTCCTCTGTCCCGCTTACTGAACAAGAAGAATCACTTTCCATAATTTTAAATTTTCTCTTCAATGGAGAACAGCAGCCAGCCAACTCAGCATGCTCAGCCAAATCATGTTTTCTATATATGCCATTAGGCTGCTGGGAGGGGATACTTTGACACTTCAATTCACTTGCCCTAGCTTCTGTGTGAGCCACATCTCTTTGCCACTTCAAATTAACCTTCAAAGATGAATCAGCCAATGGAGCACATGCATTTTCTGGCCCTGTAGCAGCCCCAGGACAATTACTATTCTCTTTCACATCCAAAGCAGTACGCTTTTCTTTCTTTCTCTTCTTCAATTTTACTTTCACAGGTGAATCCGCCAATGGAGCATGCAGGCGGTCAGGCTCTGTAGCATCCCCAAGACAACTGCTATTCTCTTTCACGTCCAAAGCAGTGTCCTTTTCTTTCGTTTTCTTCTTCAATTTTAATTTCAGGGGTGAATCTGCCAATGGAGTATGCTGGCGGTCAGGCTCTTTAGTCACCCCGCCATGACAATTGTCCTCCTCTGTCCCAGCTACCCAACAATCAGGGCGCCTTTTCTTCTTATTCTTAAATTTTGCTTTGAGGCATAATTCTGCAAGTGGAACACATTCTTGGTCAAGCTCTGTAGACCACTTTTGACAACTGTCTTCCTCTGCCCCATCCACCAAACTAGAAAAGTCTCTTTCCTTATTCCTCTTCTTCAGATTCACTTTTAGGGGAGCATCTGGCAAAGTAACAAACTCGCGGTCAGGTTCTCCTATTACCTCGTCACAACTAAATCCCTCTGTCCCATTCAACAAACTAGCATTATTTCCTTTTTTCTTTTGCTTCTCTGAATCTTGTTTCATGGGTGAACCTGCCAATGGAACATGCTCGTGGTCAGGCTCAGTAATCACCTTGCGGCCACTGCCTTTCTTGGTCCCATCCACCAAACAGGCACTGTCCCTTTTCTTCCTCTTCTTCAAGTTTACTTTTAGAGGAGAATCTTCCCATGGAATACGCCTGAGGTCTTGCTCTATTGACGCTTCCTGACAACTGTCTATCTCTACGCCATCAACCAAAGATGCAGTGCCCCTACTTTTCTTCAATTTTTTCCTAGAATGGATCTCTTCACCATGTATTGAACTAGCAAAATCCTTTCCCGGGGATCGAATAGAGTCGTGATTGGGAAAGGTAGATTGATTTGGAACCTTTGGTTTACAGTCCTCACAAACCCAAGGAACAAACTCATGAACTGTTTTTGGCAGTATCTCTAAGCAGTACCTGGAAAAACAGAGAATAGCCAAATTAAAACTCGAATGTTACATTTCTTCTTGTAAGAAAAGAGTTTCCTGAAGTCATCAAACTTAGAGAAGTGTGTATTGATACTTCAGTTGACAAACCCAACTTGTGAGAATTTGAACCCAGGTTCTCAACTTTGAGAATTTAAAAATTGTAACTTCTCCGGAAAAAAGAGTTCCATTTGAGAAGTTTTATAAAAGTCAAAAGACCACAATCCCCTTAAATTACAACTAAGCCATATACAATATAATGCCCCGATCCCACATCAAATAGATGTGGAAAATATGTGTACTTCATAAATGATCACCTACTACCACTAGGCATCAACATCATCCGTTGGCTTTTGGGTGGCCTAGTTGACACAGGTAATTAATGGGCCAATGTGTGGGCATGCATAGCAAATCAAGCTCTCTAAAGCGTTACAAATGGTGTAAGTTCGGGTCCCGACCGAAAATGTGGAACTAGGTGCTATGTAGGACAAAGTGCTACATCGTTCAAGATGCAATGGGTATCTTGAACCAGTGCTAGCCACCTCTTGAATCTGACATCCCCCGAGCTGCCGATCGTAGAGAGCCTTATCAGGGATATCAAGGATTTAAGTGAGAAAATTGGAATACCCCGATTTCACATCGAATAGATGTGGGGATTGTAATATCTGCCACATCAAATATATGTGTGCATTATAAGTGGTCACCAACTACCACTACGGACCAACATTTTTCATGGGCTTTTGGATGGATCTAGTTGACCCGAGTGCTTAACGAGCCAAAGCATGGGCCACGCATAGCGAACCAGGCCCTCGGGCTCGAGGCGTTACATATAAAGCTTCAAAAAACACCCTAGCACCTTTCTTCACTTTCTTTTCCTGCCCCTAAATATTTTTTCGTTGAATGTTATTTTATTTTTTTGTCGAATAACTTATGCATATTGTAAAATTTGTTTCATTTGAAAGTATTATATCTGGACTTGATGAATAACTTATGCATATTTATATATTGGATTAAACAATATTTTGGTCCCCATACTTGAAAAAATTCTATTAATTCGGTCAATGTCACATTTTTTGTATGCATATGGTCCTTCGATTTCGCTCCAAATTTGACCCTTCCATCTATTACAGTCAAAAAAATTGTTAAAATGATTTTATTCATTGACCGAAATGTGCTTACCCGCATCATCTTCAACCTCTATTCTACCTGAATGAGTGTCACAAAGAAGGTTCTTTATCAAACCTAGTTAAACAATTACAAATCCACTTTTGAAAGGGAAAGAAAAGAATTAATGAAATTGAACAAAATAATAAGCTAGTAATTGCTAACCCCAAGGGGTGGGAGAGATGGCAAGGGCACTCAACTCAAAGACCTTGAGGTCCTTGGTTCCAATCCCATACCAAGGGGCCATACTTACCTATCAAAAAAAAAAAAAAAAAACCTAGTAATTGTCATAGATAAATACCAAGAGTTTTGGGGGAAGAAAACAAAATAATAAAAGATGGTGATCGCCCTAGAATAATCCGAAGAATTTTGGGGAAGAATAGCTATCAGTAGAAATGAAGCAAACACAAAACCTAGATCAAATTGATGGTTGGTCTCCTAAATATGTGCAAAAAAATAGAAGTACTTAAAAAAAATCACATCTTCCTTTCCTCAAGTCTCAATCCAAATGATTGGAGCACAATAGTAGAGGTATTAATCGAGAATTTGATTGTTTGAACTTTGAACAGTAGCTTTAGTGATGATGGTTTACCTGAAATTAGGGTTGGACTAGAGAGAGGGGGATTCTAAAACTAAAAGCTTAGGGCTCCGATTGGTTCAGTGGTGAGACACGGCGGCGACTGTGTTGGTGGATTTTGGTGAAGACAGCGACGTCAATGGAGGTAAGACGGCGACGAGGTAAGGATGACGATGATGAGGTGTAGCGATGGAGGCGTTAATGATGTGGTAAATACGGCGACATGTACGACAACGGAGTGAAGACGGCGATGGCGATTTGTGTGGAGAGGACGACGACGGTGATTTGTGTGGAGAGGACGACGACGGCGATGATATGGGCTCCTTGGAAAGAGAGAGAGATGAGAGATTGTGTTGTCATGTGGAAACGGGGAGAGAAAAGAGATCTCTTGTGTGTCTATGTAGGGTTGTATGAACGAAGAAATGTAGCCTGATATGGTGGAAAACTTTCTAGATCCCAAGCGAAGCCTTTGTCTTCTACTGCAACTAGTATGTATAGAAGTGCTTCACTTTGCCAACACAAAGAAAGAGAACTCATGATTATTTTTATATTTTTATTTTTATTTTCTGTTAAAGCTTGTTTGGTTGGACAATATTTGAAGTAAATAAGGGGCTCTTTGCAAATATTGGAAAAAAAAAAAACTTAACAGAGATCTTATGGTAACACGTTTAAGGACCATTTGCATAGAAAAAATGCAACAGGGACCAACTAATAGATTTTACCAAGTATAGGAACCAAAATATTATTTTATCCTTATATATTTACTTAAGATAACACTGGATTATGAATATTTTCTTTTCATGGATGGAATTATTATAAACTGATAAGATATTTGTCTTCAATACTAACAAATAACAACAGTTTCAGACTGACATACCAAATTCATATTATCTCTGGAAGGGTAATAAGGTCACTATTGCCAAAAAGCTCTAAAAGTCACTATTTTACTAAACCCTGAGCAGGAAATTTTCACATTGAGTTGCTAAACGAATATGTAATAAGTTGTAGACTTTAAATTTAAAAAAGAAAATGTTGCACCAGACAAACCTAAGATACAATATCCATTCTTTACTAATCCAATTCTTTTAAGGTGCCATGGCTAGCCATATAACCTTGGTGTGTAATGGGGGAGAGAGGTGAAAAGGAAATAGAAAAGGAAACAAAAATCACCAGCCACTGAACAGAAAGTATGAGAAACTAAAATGGCAATCATTAGGTACCTGTGAATTGCATAACTCAAGCACTCAACACAATAAATGAACGCATTGGCGAATCCTCTGTCACCACACTGCTGACATATCATCACCTGTAACAGCAAAAAATTTGCCAATTGTAACATGATCACATATTAGCATACGTCAATTAAAGCAGAAATATTGGTTTAAGACTATACATCTCTACCCTCCACCACCACCACCCTCTCCCCCCACCCCCCAAAAACAAAACAAAAACAAAAACAAAAAAAAAAGGAAGAAAAACAAAAGACATGCATACAAACAAATATGGATAGAAGCTCAGAAAAAGCATTACAAAACAAACAAAAGAGCTTTTTTGAATTAATAGATGATATGTGTTAGAAGCTAGGAAAATATTTCAGTCAGGAAGATCCCTAGGCCTTATACTAAGAAGGGCCTTCGTCTGTCTTGAAGTGCCGAGGACCAAGGCCTTAAGTCTTTCTTTACCACCCAAGTCAGTGCCACCATAAAATCAGTTTCAATTACTATTATCAAACTTCTGATTTTTCAAACATGACCACTGCTTCTTTAGTAGCAGCAACCTCAGCAACATTTGAGTCAGCTTTGCTATTGGACCCCAAAATATGCCGCCCACACAGCCAAATTGGTTTGTACGAACAACACCCCCCAAAGCTGGACCTGGTTTCCCTTTTGAAAAACCATCTGTGTTGCATTTTAGAAGCCCTGCAGCAGAAGCCACCCCAAACAGATTTTGATATCCTTTTTACTTTCAGATTGCTTGCACTTTTAAGAATGGATGACAGATATCCACAAGACTGCAAGAAGGAAAAACATCCTCAGATCAAGCCCTTTGAGAGATCTAATTTTCATCTTCTCACTGTTTGCTTCCAGCAATGATATTTAGAATTATAAACCAAAGCATTCCTATCTAGCCAGATTTACCACAAAGCTGCTGCCAGGATAGCCCCGCTCTATTTGCCGCCCAATCCACAAAAACTGCACAATCCAATCCGAATTTAGTGGATTTGGGCAGATTAAATAATGTGGGGGTGGATAATGGATTCAACTAAAGGAAGTCCGCATAGTGTGGATTGGGTTGTGGGTTTACTAGATAAAAATCCGATCAATCCGAACCCGATCTGCAATATCATATAGAATATATTTTTTATTAAATATATAATAAAATATAAACTTTATTTGAGATTCGGAATTGATTATAGACTTCTCTATTTTAGTTTTTGCTTGCTTATATAATTGATATTTAGAAAGTCTTAATTAAAATGTTTCATGGCCAGTTTATCTATCACTAGGAAAATAACTTTTTTTCCCATCGCACAATTTGGGGGCAGCCGATTTCACAAACGTACTTTCAATATTCAAAATGTGACCAATGTACTCATGATTTGTGTACATTGTGGTCCCTCCCATTACATCCGTTAAGTGCCACATGTTGTTTATTTGATGTAGTCCATCTGTCCATGTCATCGCTCCATTTACAAAATTGGATGGACACTTAACGACAAGGACCACATTGAACACAAATCATAGTACATTGGTCACATTTTGAATATTGAAAGTACATTTGTCAAATCGGTTACCCCAAATTGTACGATGGGTAAAAAATATTTTTCCCTTTATCACTCAATGCTCTAAAAATAATGGCGCATTCCAATATTAAATAATTTTTTAAAGAGATTAGACTATTTTTATCAACAATTTTCTCAGCTTTTGACCTAAGAAAACTAAAGAAAAAAAAAATCCTAAAATATTAATTCAAATTGTCCCAAAAAGTATCAACAAGAAGTGATCCAACAATAGAGAGGCTCAATCCGCAATTCAATCCGAACCAATCTGCAAAAATGTGGATTGGATTGGATTGGATTGGTTTTTTGTGGGTGGATTGCGGATGAAGAAATAATCAATCCGCAATATGTGGATTGGGTGGCTTAATACCATTAACAACCCAATCCGATGTACACCCCTAATTACTGTAGCTCTTAAAACACCACAAGCCATTCCATCAAGAAATAAATCCCTGGACTGAATTACAAAAAACTGTAGCAACACCCCAACATTCAGAAATTGCAGGCCATATTGCCCAAGCTCCTTCACAAGACACAAATATATGCATGCTGTTTCTAAATCCACTCAGCACCAAGAACAGAGAGGATCTTCAGACCTGTCAAGGCAATCTTTTTCCAGTAGATACATTTTGGATGCCACTTATTTTGAACCAGAAACCAAATGAAACATTTAGCTCGTAAGGGACAATTTAGCTGCCAAACTGTCCTATACCACCAACATATTTCAAACCCAAAATGATTTTCAATAATTAAGCATGATTCCTTGACACAAAAAACACCTTTTTTATCAATTTTCCACCATAAACTACCTTGTCGTTTTCCAACTCCTCTAACCTTTTCTAGGATATCCATAAGTCTCTGTCTCTCCTCCTCTTCCCAAACACATAAATTCCTTCTAATAATCTCTAACTAATATGAGCAACTAACTACTTTCTTCCCAGTGAGTTTTTTTATTTTTTATTTTCCTGATAAGGTCTTTCTTCCACAATGTTTTGTCAAAACTCCGGAACCTATAAAGTACAAATTGTAATTATTATTTGTGTTCTTATGTATTTCATGATTTGTAACATATATAAAGTTCTTTGATAAATTGGCAGTTTCAGAGAGTTAATTGTTGAGATTAATGGAAGTATGTGCTGGTAAACTGAAAAAGTATGAAGTGACCTCGGAAGCAGTAAAGCACCCTCAAACCTTGTAGTAGTTTGAATTATCTTTCGGGGAAATTAGCAAAATGACCAACGTACTATCATCTTGTAACTGATTTGCCCAACTAACTCCCAATATCTCAAATGTGACCAATGTACTCATGAATTGAGTGCAATGTGATGCCTCCCGTTAACTCTACGTCCACTTTTCTAACAGCTAATGTGCTTAACGTGAGCTATTTTATGAGAGGTATTTTTGTCCAGTCAATTTTACTTATTTCTTCCTCTTATCTCTTTCTCTTTCTCCTTCTCCAAACCCTAAATGAACGCCATCACTTCAACAACCTCCATCAAATCCTTGAAGGGCGGCACTGCTTGTCTCCAACAAGCAATACCCATAAATCTAATCTATTGCTCTTCATTATTCATCACCCCCTATGGATTTAACAAAACTCCTGAAATTCTCACCCTCAAGAAGATTACCCACCAACACAACTGCCAACAACCAACACAATCAAATCTAGAGCAGCCACAACCGCCATTAGAGCCCCAGAATCAACCACAGCCGCTAGATCAGAGTTTCGTCAAGTGGGACCACATTCAAGTCAGACCCAATTTGTACATAACGGTGTCGAGCTTATTTCGTTGCCCAATCTCACTCGACGTTATGAAATCCCCCGTTAGTCTCTCCACCGGCGTCACCTACGACCGCTCCAGCATCCAACGCTTGCTCTACACCGGCAACAACACCTGTCCCGCAAGTCTCGATAACAAAGAGTTAGTCCCCAACTATACCCCCTTCAACGAATCATCCAGATCTGGAAGTCAGACTCACCCCCCAAATCACTCTGTCTTGACAAAGACCAAGCTCGCGTCTCGTCGATCAAATCAAAATCAACAACGACTGCAGCGGCGGCGGTTGCTGTGTTACTTGTATATCGGAATTGAATTAAAAACCCATCTCTAGATTCATCTAAATGTAATGATATACTATTACGTTTGTCCCCGCACCAGTTCGATTCTCTTTTGTTCGAAGTTCGGTCCTCGATTAACCCACTTACTGTATTGAAATTCTTTTAATTTGCCTCTGAATCTTGCCGATTTAAGTTCACTGTTAAATAATATTGCTTGTTAATTCGTTTGCTTATCGCCTTGAAACATGATGGTTCCACTCGATTGATTTTGATTCGGTTAATTGACGACAAGCTTCCTGTCTTGCCTAGTAATCCTAAGAATAAGCATTTTGAGATTACAATGGCGTTGGTAGGTTTTGATTTGGGTTTTCAAATCAAATATAAATAACACAACTAAGTCTTTCTCTTGCCAATTTGCACATCAATTTGATTAAGTCTCCTCAAAGCACTACAAAGCACAGGACTGACAAGAACAGATCAATTTCATTAAGAAGAAATAAAAAAATGAATGGACAAAAATACCCCTTATAAATAGCTCACATTAACCACGTTAACAGTCCCGTTAGAAAAATGGATGGAAAGTTAACGGGAGGGACCACATCGTACTCAATTTGTGAGTACATTGGTCACATTTGGGATATTGGGAGTGAGTTCGTCAAATCGGTTACCAACTGATAGTACATTGGTCATTTTACTAATTTCCCCTTATCTTTCAAGTCTTGGTCATTATGTTAAATAAGATCCGATCACTGTTAGAGAAAAAGCTGTTTTCTAGAATCCTATAAAGAATCGACCTTATAGTGATATAAAAGTTGGTAACTTCCTACTCCCTCCGTCCCAAAATAAATGTTCTCTATTGACTTTACACGGGTTTTAAGAAAATGTTTGACTTCATTTTTCCTTTAACGCCCTCAATTTATCTTTAATGGTGCAAAATCAATGGGGCCCACTCGTTTTTCTATCTCACATTTAAGAAGGGCACAATAATCATTTAGCTTAGAAAAACTTTCAAGGGAGACTTATTTTGGGACATTGCAAAATGGAATAGGAAACACATATTTTGGTACGGGAGTATTAGTTTCATGGTGGAACCAGCAAGAGGCAACTAAATGGAGGCGTTTCAAAACTCATTTGACCATTAAGTAATTGGATACTATAACTTAAATATTCAATAAATTCAAGGTGCAGCATTGCAACCAAACCCTATAACTAGTTTTATGTAAAAGGCAACAACAGTGGCACATAACCATTGCATTAGGGACTCGAGGCAGGACAAGAAGCAACATTGCCACTCAGATACTCAGTCAAAGATGTACCAAGTAATAAGGTTAAAATAACCATGCAAAAAAAGTAACTCCCTTCAATCTTGCATTCTCAAACATTGACTACACTAAGTTATAACAATCGTCGCAAAGGATATCTAACCAAAGCTAACCAACTTTAGTATAAGTAAAATGATATCAAATTGATGGCCGGCACCAGTCACATAAGGATTCACTCCAACGCAATGTTTCTTTCTCTTGAATGACTCAGGGGATTGTTTAACGGGCAGTTTAAACGAGTTTTTTTGCAAACCCACGAACTTGAGTCCCTTTCCAGAAGTCCATGGTGAATGTAAAGCAAGCTTAATCAAGGAACCATAGGTGGTATACCAGGGATGACAGGACAAGGTACAATATACCATTCAAATATAATGCTCCCTTTGTATCTTTACCAGGATTTCAGAAGAAGGAGCTGTCAAGAGGCCTGAGAAAAGGAATCACCAAAGTAATGCACGCCTCATATAAGGAGGTCCAATTCAGAAGGTTTTCTTGTGAGCAATGTAGTGAGGTCAACTTATGGCCTGAATTGCATGCAGAAAGCCATCTCAAACCGCACCGCACACGGATCACCAGCCAGTTAATTACTATGAAAACTGTAGTCACCATATCATGAACTACGAGTATGGGCAGTGGCGGATCCAGAACTTTTCTGAGTGGAGGACACCAGAAACTTTTCTGAGTGGGGGGCCAAGCCTGAAGATCTAGTCAAAAAAAAAAAAGAAAAGATCAAAGCAATACCCATCTTTTTTTATGGCCTTCTTCAAAATCAAAGGTATTCCTAGTCCGGGGTCAGGTTACTCTGCTTCATTATGATCATCCGTTTGAGCTTATTCATGAAGGAACGATAGAAAGCTTTGGGGGGTTGTGGTCGATCTCCCCTACTAGTTTACAGAGCATAGAAGAATGAATTCAGAGAGAGAGAAGGAGAGGGATGGCTACCTAGGGTTTCTCATGATTTTAATTTTAACAAAGAACATAAAATTATTTCAACAACGAAAAAATTGAGTGCGGGATTTAAACCCACAACCTTTTTGGACATATACATTAATCTTGTGCCTAGAAAGAGAGGGGATGGCTACCTGGCTTTTCTCATGGTTTTATTTAATATATTTCAACAACGAAAAAATTGAGTGCAAGATTTGGACCCACAATCTTTTTGGACATGAACATTAATCTTGCACCTTAAACCAACTTAGTCATATCAACTTTATATTATCTTTACAAAAAATATACTACATATCATAAATTTGAGTGGGGTCCTGTGACCCCACACCTTACATTGTCGCTCCGCCACTGAGTATGAGCCATTATTGCGAGTTCAGTTCCAAAAACTCTAAGTTCTCCTTATTAAGAGAGATAGTACTCCAATGCAGTTGAATAACTTCCTAATTCACCATGACGAGGCGAACTCTGCTGTCAACTTGACCCAGACTGCCATGTTTCCACTCCCCACATCACCTTTCCCCCTCCTTTCCTGTTACCTCTAGTGGTTGCTTGATATTTCGTAACAATCTTGATCTCTAACAACTATCAACCTCAAGGTCTCAACTGTTTAGATGAACATTCTGCAAGCCCTCCAATACCTCAACACAATATCCAACAAGGTATGGTAAAATGAAGAAAAACTACAAAGAATCCTAGAACTCAACATTACGAAAAGGTTATTTAATAACCATGAGGTCTCCCTCCCAGAAACCTCGGTCAAATTGATGGACCATGCTGATGTGGCGGTCACTGTACAAGCAACCTACAAGCTCATGGTCTCAGAATTTAAAAGCAACATGCTTAAAACTTGGAGGAAACATGGCCAGCGACTGAGATTGCACTTGCCCTGCTAACCAATTGGGCCAATCCACTAAACCATAAATCATCGCATGTTCAATGCACCTCAGATAACCAGACTGCCCAAAGAAAAAAAATGCTTGAGTCCTCAAATGGGAGATTAACGGAGATTAACAGAGCCATGCATTAAAGGAACGGGTCTGAAAGACCCAGTGTATGGGATCAACCACATGCTTCATACAATAGATCCAGCAGGACCAGAACGCCACAGGTAAAGGTTGCTTCCCCTTTTCTACATAATCATCAGCAATCCACTCCAATTCTTCACTCATCAAAAACGATGGCTCAATGCTTTCAATTATACCATTGCCCTCAAGAGAATCTTAGACCTAAGTTTTGATCTTGATAAAAAATTATCCTATTGTGGGTGTATTTTATCAAGGAGAGATCAATAACTTTGGCACCAATCTTTTTGGTCATAAGAAAGAAACAGATAAGATTCAATTGCCAGAAATAAATTTCTAAATTGATAATTTAATCGATATCATTATCAAGTTCACGAAAAGAACCTAGGTGTAGCAAGAATTACGTGCTCCAAAAATTCTTCTCTATCAAGAAAGGAGGGCTAAATGCTCTAGTGAAGGACTGAAGGGTATGAACAACAAAGTTCTTTCACCTCAGCAATAGAGAAAATGACAATCTTTCCTATTTATCTGGAGTTAAAGGGAGGAGGGGGGGGGGGAAGAAGGATCTTCATTTATTTAGGGGAATTAATCAATCTATCTAAATTATTTTATCAACATCCCTGTCTACATCAAGCAAGCAACTCAAAAAATGTATGGGCAGACTTAGAATGACAAAAAAAAATTGATTGGCAGCTTTATTTTCTCCAAGTCATCCACTTATCAAATGAGCTCTGTCCTACTTGGTACTGTTGAAAAACTTCAGATGGCAACAGTTTCTGCACCTCTAGTAATCATACTAATGGCTACATTATGAATAAAAACCAGAAGAATAGAAACAAGTAAGAACAAACATTTAGGACCATGTTCCAACAACTAACTAGTCTCAAAGTTAGGTCTTTATAGTATAATAAACCAACAAGTGTCCTTTAATCACACTAAAGCCTAAAACTACGAAAAATCAGCAAATACAGAACAACCAAAAATTCAAGATAAAACAAGATACAAATGAAAGGCAAAACTCAAACACCCGGTTCTCAAAACATATCTATAATCACCAATACAATTGAATAAAACAGAAAGAGAAAACGCACACACACAGAAAGAGATCATAATTAAAAGAAAAAAAAAACAAGGGGAGTGGAGGGAACAACAAATTTACCATGTTGAGAAATTGGGGGGATTTGGGTCCACGGAATTCAACTTGTCAGTGAGGAGGAAGAACACCGGGAAAAATAAAAAAGCGAGGGTGGGTGGCAGGTTGCATTGAAGTAAAAGAGAGAGTGAGAGGGCAAAATTCGGGAGGGGAGAGAGAGTGAGGGCAAAATTCGGGAGGGGAGAGAGAGAGAGAGCGGGGGAGAGAGATGGCAGAATTCGGGAGGAGAGAGAGAGAGAGTGGCGGAAGAATTTATTGGTTTTTTTTTTTTTTTCGTAGCACTAGGGCGTTGGTAGGTTTGGTTCTGTTTGTACCAAAATTATAAATTGAATCACCTCTACCGGTTCATATATTTTAAACCTAACCGAATCGTCACAAATTTTGAACCGAGTCGATTTGTTTGATTCGACTCTGTGACGTCCCAACCCGAATTTTCATGCAAAATCCCAAGATTGGGATGCCATAACAACATACCAAGACTTAGCATAAAATGTAAACACCTGATTTAACAATAATAAACAAGTCTTCGGCGATATTACTGCCAGAACACCAACTAATAACAACCTCTAGTCTATAACTCGGAGAAGAAGTAACAACAATTTTTAACATCATCGGCCACAACATGCCGAAACAACAAAATGAACCACGAGCCACAACATGCTCGGAAACAAAACTGGAATAATAATCAACAGTACACAAGCGCGACATCCATGTCGGCTATCAAAATAATAATACAAAACCAAGTATGATTCTACCCAAAAGTAAAGTTTATATAACATTACATAACCATCATATCTCACCAAAAGAAAAAACTATTATAACTATACAACCAAAAGTACAACCTGCTATCTAGTCGCGTTCTCACCGACAGGGCCGTTCCTAGCATTTTATAGGTCCGGGGTAAAGTTAAAAGAAGGGCCCTAATTTAATTATCAAATATTAATCTCATGTATTTTTTTAAATTTAATTTCTAAGAGACAAAAATAATTTTTGCTATCAGTACAATTTCAATAACGGGTTTCTACTTAGCTGAAATTAAGTTTGGGGAAACATTATTATCTAGAAAACTGAACAAATTTTTGCCGAATTTCAGTCTCGTAAAGTAAAAAAAAAATACTCAATTACTCAAATCAACAATCATTGTAAGAATAATTTGAGATTCTTGTTGCTTCGCACTTCTATTTCATGGTTCTCTTATCAATCACTCAGAACTATGACCTCAAATTAGTAATTAACTAAATTGAAAATTCAATGTAACTATATAAGATGTGAATAAACTATCAAACTCAAAAGTCACAATAAATAATTGAACAAACATAATTCAAAATTTAACAAATAAACAAAGTCAATGTCACTTTCAATTTTTAAACACACAAAAACATTGTAAAAAGAAAAATAATAATTAACAATGTAACAAAATTTAACAAATAAACAAAGTCTCAACAAACAATTGAACAAACATAATTCAAAATAATAACAAATGCTTTGAGTTTGGGCCTCAGTTCAAGAAATTTGGATACTATTTTTAGTTTACATGTATACTAATACTACAAGAGATAAAAAAAAAATTGGGCTCCTTATTAATTTGGGCCCTGGGCGGGTGCCCAGCCTGCCCGCCCCTTGGGCCGGCCCTGCTCACCGACTTCACCGAGAGGTTCCTGGCTGGTTCGGATCTAAGGAAAACATTAAACACAACGGAGTGAGTCGAAACTCAATAAGTTACTAAATGCAACTATATGTCATGACATAATGCTCAACTGTAATTTTAACAAAGTGATAGCATTTCTATACATCACAACACAACATGAAATATCATCCATGATATACAACTCATTTTTAACACATAGCACTTTCATGTTCACATAAGTGCGTATAAATAAGTCACATAATAAAAGATATATTTCTCTTTATCTGTCTTTGCGTTGCTCCTGCAATACACAAAATAATCAACGTATATCGATACTCGTCTATGATGTATCGACATCCCCGAACCTGCCGGGTCTCCCCAAAAATCTATCGAATCTTAGCAACCAAAGTTACGCGTATTGCAACGACAGTGGGGCTACATCCCACCTGTGGCCAACAGATGAGGTGTGTGTGCACTCCGGTACGGCGACTTATAGCGATTCCAAACTTTGATTTGTCAAGGCTATATGTCGTCCCACCTTGACTCGTTAACAAATGTCAGCTGAACTCAATGCAATGCACAAAATGGTATTTACTCATCTTATGTAAATTAATCCCCAAGTTCAAAAGTAGTGAACTTAGTAAATGTCAAGTAATTCATATTACTTAATAACATATTAACAACAAGCATATATTTGCTCAAATTTATTTATCCACATAGAGCTAATTTACAAGTCTCTGTATCATACATACTAACCATTTCACTTAACCAACTTGTTTGAGAGTTCATAATCCTACTCAAACTAACCCGAATTTTCGTAGGGATTTAATGTAATATTCGGTGTGTATTGTTCACCCAAAATTCTACTTCAACATTTCATAAACATAATTGTTCATTTTTGGTATAGTTGCTATATGCAACTTATTTCCCAACTCTAGTCTTTGTTCTTCTCTTAGTGAAATTCTAAATTCAACAATGGGGTAATTATCTCACTCAAACCATCTCATACCAAGAATCCAACACAAACAAGATTCACACACCTCCATGTAGCAATTAGATATGTAAATAACATCTTTAACAAGACTAGCTAGTTCATCATATAACTAGCATGTTTTGAAGCTTAAAGCATACAAAGGAGAATTAGTAACTTACCTCAAATTAGCAAATCAAACCACTAAAAAGATAATCAAAGCCTTCAAAGTAGTTCTCCTAGTCCTTAGCAACCCAAATATGGTCTTGCATGCAAGGTTTAATTGTTGAAATGTGAAGTGATGCAAAACACACAGTGTTCTCACCTTGACAGCACACACATACACTTCTCTTTTGTGTTATTGAGTGATTTAGGGAGAAATGAGAGAAAGAGAGGGTTACTCTATGAAGTTTGAGGGTGGAGGAGGTGGTGAGAGAGCTAACTTTCACTCATGGGACGTGGCTCTCATACAACAAAGGTTTTGTATATCAAAAATAATAAAATAACACATACA
The DNA here is from genome assembly GCA_016624345.1 of Platycodon grandiflorus. Taxonomy (NCBI): domain Eukaryota; kingdom Viridiplantae; phylum Streptophyta; class Magnoliopsida; order Asterales; family Campanulaceae; genus Platycodon; species Platycodon grandiflorus. The sequence continues at coordinate 17,823,790 of CM028364.1, read as the reverse complement.
GAATTTCTGTCATCAGAGCGATCGCCTTATCGCAAGACAAAGCGATTGTTTTATCCTCAGCCTACAAGGCGATCGCTCTAGAATAATCCAAGGTGATCGCTTTGTCCCCAGATCACCAAAGCTAACTTCCTGTCCACAGGGCGATCGCTCCGGCCTTAGCCAAGGCGATCGCTTTGTACCCAGTATGCTCATGCTAAATACCAAGTTTCTAAAATGCAACCAAAGCTATCCCAAATGATTCTTAAGCAAATTTTAACAAGTTATAAAGTCAAAACACCTAACAAGGATTCCCAACAAGTCTAAGAACCTTGTTAGAAATATAACACAAAGGTTACATGACTTGTAACACAAATAATACATGTCAACTACACAATGTATATCAACATTATTCACATCACCACTATAGCATACTATTTTTACCATGTTATGCAAATATTTCTATCATGTATATTTAGCATAATAATAAGGCATACAAACATGCAAATAACACATAGGAGAGTTGGGGTATTACAGGCTCTGTGGTTTAATTATTTAAATATTTTAAAAAAAAACTTTTAAATATCAAAAAAAAAACTTTTAACACAAACTAAATAATTAAAAGTCAAAAAATTAACTTTAAAATTACAATAATTCAATCAAAATGTAGGCAAACAACAATAATTTTTTTATTAAATTCAATTACTAATTACTAAATAATATATATATATAAATTAAAAATTAAATGGTGGTGGTTCGGTTTGACACCAAAAATCGCAAACCAAACCAAACCGCTCGATTTATAAAATTTTTAAACCTAAACCGAACTGTCCTAACCCAAAATCGAATCGAACTGGCCGATTCGATTCAATTTGACAGTTTGGCGGTTCGGACTTACACCCCTACTTAGCATAATGATGATGATTTGTTCTGATCAGTTACGAAGTTGTTGAACTTAAGATTATGGGTTCCACTTCTACTCACCTGAGGAAGTATCCAATTACTCGTTTAATCTTGGAGTAGCATTCAACAATTTTTGTATTAAGAAAACTAAAATATTTAGTTGGAATATTAGCGGACTAACACCTTGTATTGACTAACTTATTTAGAAAAAAATCAACAAAATACTTCAATAGTCTTTCCTCAAATTTGAAAACTCTAAAATTAAAGTATAGGATTTAATATTCATGTTCTATGATATAAGGTTTTAGTATCTTAGGATTTGGATTTTAAGGTATAGGGTTTTATGATTTTATGGTTAAGGTTTAGTTTTCGTATATATGGTATAGGGTCTAGAGCAGCGGCGGATCTTGAAATACATTTAGGTGGGATTACAAATTTTAGCTACTACATAAAAAGTTTAGAAATTGCAATCACCAGTTTTTACCTCATTGTTGCTATTATGCGTGACCTAAAAAGGGAAAAAAATAAATTGAGTGGGGTACTTATCCAGAACACAATTATTTTGTAAGGTAAAAAAAAAAAAATTGAGTGGCTCACTTGCCCCTACCTCTTCATGTGCATCCGCCCCTCCCTTGGTCTAGAGATACACTAAATTTGTATGGATATACGTATATTTTTTGTGATACCGAACATCATCCAATTGTTTTCCCTAACTTTTTTTTATTTCTTTGAAGCAATTGTTTTCCCTACTTGAGATCGAATCAAATAAAAGTACGCTACCTTACTTGTTAAAAATGAAGTACACTGGTCAATGTGCAATTTTTTTTTCTTTGAAAATACAACTATTCTTTCAAGTCGTTCACAAAAAAAATTTTAAAAAGTAACATTTTATCATTAAAATAATATGCCCTTTATTAATTATTTTATTTGTTTACTTCCTCCGTTCCACCCAAAAAATTGATGTTTGATAAATCTAATAATTAAGAAATATATAAATATCCTTAGAATTTGTCATAACTACAAAAATGCTTTAGTTAATATGCTTATACCACATGTGGAGGGTAAAATTATAAAATTATAAAAATTGTAGGCATAATTTTTTAAAGTGAACTCATTATGTGAAATATCCCAAAATAACATATAGTGTATTTACTAATCCATTTATAATCTATCTATATACTAGCATACTTGTGAGACCCCGACCTTATTTTACCTTGAGTTGTTAAGCGTGTTAATACTTCAACTAGGTATTAAAATCATCCCTAGTTGTTTTGGGACTTCTTAGGATCAATTTGGATAAGTTTGAGGGTTTGAGAATAAGATTGAACGATTGGATAAGATCGAAGATTGGATAAAATTAAAAAGTTGATAAGTACGAAAGTAGATAATTATTAAAGTGGATAAATATGAAAGTGGATAAGAACGAAATTGAATGAGAATGAAATAAGATAAGATTGAACAGTTCGGTAAGCATCGCCAAAGGATAAGATTGAACGAGTGGATAAGGACAAAATTGGATAGGGTTGATGAGTCATCTTTTTGAACAGTCATGTGTCGTCTTCTGGTGCAATGTATCAATGACTCCCAATGTCTTTCTTAAAGGCTAAGAAACCCTAACCCTAGGCCTATAAATAGGATTGGATTATAAGTGTTGAATTTTTTATTCACACACTCAAACAATCTTGATATTATTTATAAGCCATAACTTATATTTGGTGTATATGATCAATTTGGTTCACGATGCTTTGGGGGTTTGACGAATTGATTCCGTAGGGTTGACATGCTTGAGGTGTAAATTGATTCTACCAGGAGACTAGACGTTAGACAGATAACTTTCGGTAATGAGTTTTATCTCGATTTGAGGTAACGGTGACTATACAGTATTGATTCTGTGTCAGTTTCATCACGTGATCGTCTTTCTAAAATGGTCGATTTTAAAACATGAGCTGTTATCTTTCTATCTTGTGATTATATGAAATAGTTTAGTATTACTAGTCGGTATTTCGATATGTGAGCCAGTTATGGTTATTTGGTTGGTAGGCTCAGAGGACTAGGTGCCAACAAATGATTAGCCTATAGCATGTTTTGTCACTGCCTGAACCCGATAGTGAACTAGAATGTGATATATGATTAAGCAGTATGTTTTGATGCTTCGAGCATAATATCATTTTAAACGTGTGTTTGCCTTGAACGTGAGTTATTGCCCATATTTTAACTTCATGTGCAACTGTTATTTGAATCATATGTTTTGTTCTACTCTGTGGTATTATGTATCTCCTTCCTAACTGGGCTCACAAGTTCACCCCCATCAGTTATTTGAGGTTTTGCAGGTTTGACATCAGAATGCGCAGCGGAAACACAGCTAGCTGCGAGGTGGGGTAGAAAGCTAGTTGTGAGTTGGGTTTGATAGATAGATTGTTGTATTGTATTTGGGTTACAATGGAGTTGTAATCGAAATTTTGATTTATATAAGATTGGTGATTTTGAGAAGTATCCTTGTTTATTCCGCTGCAAGTTAAGTATTGATCTAAATTGTATTGAGGTTAGTAAACATATGATGACTTCGGATCATAAAAATATAAGTATCCTGACACGATATCTCGGGCCATCAAGGAAGGATAATTGTTTTGTATCAATCAAGCAATGTTGGTAAAGATAATGTAGTCCCTCAAAGTTGATGACAATTCCTCGTGTCGATTTATAGGTGATAATACTGTTATACTTAAAATTTGGCTTAAAACACCTAGGAGACATTGAATTCATTTTTTTTTCTTTTTTTTAAAGGTTGGAAGGGACATAGACCCGATCTCTCTGATGAATTGTGAAGTATCAGGGTGACGTTTGTCTGGTGGGGATTGAACACCATACCTCTCTGTTAAAAAAAGTATCGGGGTGCATCTGGTGGGGCTTGAACACCTGACCTCTTCGTTAAGAGTAGTGACAGATGAGGGTGCCTCTGGTGAGACTCGAACACTCGACCTTTTCATTAAGAGAAGTGAGCAGTACTAGTTAAGCTAGAGTTCGTTGGTCATTGAATTCAACTCAACCAAAGAGTTTCATTACTTTTTTTTTTTCTTTTTGGTCCATAGACTTTGACTCCAATTTTAAATGAAACGACCAATGCAGAATAAATACATAGAAAAAGCATGTTAGAATGTATGACTCGATTCTAGATTATGGGTCAGTTCCCGAAGCATAACGAGCGACTGTAGTGAGCTCGTGGAACGGTACGGGCTGTGGGCATCGTGCAAGGCAAAGAAATCGCATACAAGCATTCTAGAAAAATGGCAGTCGCTCGAGGCGACCGCACAAAAACGCGGCATCGATTCTGGAAAATGGGCGCTCACCCTAGCCAATTTCTGTGTTTTTTAGTTTCCTTGTTTCTATCGGTTTAGGGTTTGCTCTTGTATCCTATATATAAGTTGTAACCCTAAAATGTGTAAGAGTTTATCAAATCAATATACAGCAGTGTTAAAATCCCAAATATTCTCTCTTTTTCCAATTCTCAATTGTTTGATCATTGATTATTGTTCAATCTATTGTTTGCTCGCTTCCGCTGTCGCACAATGAAACATTTTATAAGTCCCGAAGGATCTGTGAAATGGGGGCAAATAGTGCATGGAAACAAATGTCAAAAACAAACCCACCACCAAATGAGTAGATCAACTCGTAGGAATTGTTCTAGTTTAACTATGAAAACGACAAGTATCTTATATCAGAAATGTATAAATTAAGAAGAAATTTGGCACATGCCACTGGCCACAATTAAAATTGACGTCAATTGGAATTAGAGCAGCCAAAATGGGATGGGTCTGTCGGGCCACACCACCTCGCCACTTAAAAGATGTGGGTTGAGTTAATAAAATTTGAGCCCGCTAGGAGGTTGGTCAAACAGACTGGGCCTTCACGGGCCGCAAGCTGAGGCGGGGCAGGTTGGAGGCGAGCTAGCCCGCCAATTTGTTTGAGCAATACAATTGATCTGGATCATTGAATCTTTAAAATTGAACAGAATTGAAAGTGAGTGAGAAACCCTTAGTACTTCCACCCTAGACTTGAATCTGGATATGTAGACTATAGAATAAGGTAGTGCATGCACCGGATTAATTATTCTAGAAAAATAGCTCATATCCATAATAGAAGTTGAGATGTTGTACTTTAGTTGAAGGGGTGGGCAGGAAAATTCATGATACCACCCGGAGTTTATTATAATTTCCTCTAATTTTCATTGATATTCTGCTACCAGATTATGCGAAGACAAATTGCATTTTTTTTCTTAGTTATAGTAAAAAAAAAATGGTATTTTTGACCATTTAATTAGATGCTTATAACGAAGTCGCCCGCTGTAAGTCAAGCAATCACCTAATTAATAATGCCTTCTTAATGTAATTTTTTTGATGGGCTAGCCCGCCTGCCTGTTGAATCTCTATCTGTGGGAAATTTATTTACCACAAAATTTTCAGAGCGGACAAAATGAGAAAGAAAGATTGTTCAAATCAAAAGAGTAACTTAATTTCTCTTTTGGGAAGGAACTAGACATCAATTTGTCCAGAAATTAAATTTGAATTAGAAAATCGCTGAGCCACAATTCAAGCGTAGGATGCAATTTTAAGGAAAGCATTGCGGGAAAATTAAGGTTATGCTGGTTCGAACAGTTTCTCTTATGCATGCCTAGGTTGACAGACAGCTAGGCTGCCAGCAGGTCATTCATTAACGATGATACGAAATCTTACAGTAGAGGTACTAAAATGCTGCATGAAACAAAGGCAACTAAGTTTCAGACCGTAGCTAGTAAGGTAAGGGACATATAACGTCAAAAGGACCAACAAATTAAATGTAATTAAGGGACTGAAATTCTTATCTCCAAATTGGATTTGTATTTGGTTAGGAATGGAGATGGTAATATTGTTCCAAGATGTTTTATTTGGATTTGCTATCAGCGGATACTTGAAAGGGTACTACTGATCAGCAACCTAATTCATTCCCTCCATAGGAACTTCCGTTGTGGATCTTCACATCATGCGAGAGAACGAGCAGACATCGGCCTCTTCCAACCTTCCTGGTAATTGGTGCTACAGTCAGAAAGTTCAATTTTTTTATCTCACTCATCATAAGCTCACTGGTAACCAATGCAAGTCCAGTTGACTTCTTCCTCATGTCAAGCAATTCCAGTGTGATCAGTTCTTCTATTTGCTGGTTTACTACTTGCAAGTTACCCGTGTATTAAATATTTTAAGTCTATGTTTGTGAACATTTGGATGCAATCAATCATGGCAAGATTGTGTGGTGTGACGATACTGATTAGAAGGGAGTCTATTGGATTAATTGGGATTGGCTGTCTAGACCAAGGAATATCGGTGGAATAAATTAATTTTAAGAATTCTTGACTTCTGAACCAGGCTCCGCTGCCAAAACAGAGTTGGAAATTATATATCAGTATACAGGCTCTTTATGTATGAATATTTTGCGACCCAAAGACTGCTGTCGCCGATGACCGATGACCATTCATGGAAAGTGTTAAGAGTGGTAATTTCTCGCTGGCATGGCATGTGATTCTCTCTGGCAGAGAGGTATATAAATAACTGCAGCACACAGGTAATGATATCCTCTTGATAAAATGTTTAGTTCTATTCGTCTCTATCAAAGGAGAAGTTATTCATCGTGTCACTATGGTGATGGTAGTCAATTGCCTACTCTTAGGATGGTGTCTATTAAGTGTTCTATAACCACCTTAGATCTAAAGGACCTGATTTGTTTTAATTGGATGCCACTGACATGTCAGACGATAAGCGTAACATCACACATACGTACATTGACAAAATGACGTGGTATAATAGTCCCACTAAATAATTTTTCATATCGGAGAGGTTAAAGAGTTCCATTCGTGCTTTATTGTCAAGGCAATGCTATCCTCACTCCAATTTCAACCGAGGGGCTCCATATGATGTTTTATTTAACCTGTGTAATGCTTCTTGTACTGTAATGTTAATTGAGAGCATTTGTTGAAAAGTAGAGTGAGAATACTTCATATTTATTTGTATGCATCTCCTAGTCTGATCATAACTTAAGTTAAATTTAGTAAGTCATACAATAAGATTCAAATGAAAAAACACAGCTCAGTATCTTCAAATTTGTCTTCCTCAGTTTGAGCAGAAGCACTTTGTAGAGCAGTGTTTGCACTTGCTTTGTCTCTGCTGATTGATCGTCTCATCTGAAGTTGGAAATTTCATCTCTGAAAACCACTGAATCATTGACCTTGTTTTGATCGTATGTTTCTTATGATACGGCCATATTTAGCGGGAAAAGGTTTCCCGTTTCTCAGTGTCAAACACTTGTCACAATGCCACTCACCTTTTGGAAAACCTTCTGAACTAGTAGTACATTGGAGACATTTTATGTGATACCCCTTCTCACAAGCATCGCAGACAACTACAGAGTCCACCTCGTTAAATGTAAGCTGGCACATCGGACAAGTCAATGCCTTGTCTATGTAATCCCTCGAAGGGGGAGTCCATGTCGGGTACTTCACAACCTCTTGTTCCATTAACGTCAGTAGAAGTTTAACAATTTCAATGTGGGTGTCACAAGCTTTAGGAGCTTGAACAGAGTTCATTCCCCGTAAATTATTACCTGCGCTCTGTGGATTGCATATTGCTGTTGGAGCGGCCATCTGAGGCATGCTTATATCAGCAGCACCCTCAGCCTTGACCGAAGTGCGAGCAGGATCTTCAAGTGAGGCATATTGACGTTGCATGGACCAAGTTGGAGTTTAATTATTGTGTGATCCCCAGAAGATACAGCTGCAAAAAGATTGGTATACATTTATCATTAAGAAGGAAAAAAAAAACCTGAAAGATAAATATATAGATTAGTTACACCATACTGCACTACTAATTTCCCAAGGATTACATCTCATCATTCAAACATCCTTGGTCGAGCATATAATTAAATATTAAAATTTATTGAAGCCCTGTCATTATCGAAAACAACAATGTAGATACCGTGCCCTCCTGGAAAAGCTTTGGCATTACCAAAGTAAACCTTAGCAGGGAATGGGTTCAACCTCGCCATAATAAAAATATAATACTATTTACATGATATTTCTTGTGACACCGTTTCCTATATGAGCTTTTCTTTCACTCCAATCAGATATCTACATAAAATGCTTGCACAATAGATGCATTGCTCTTCCTTACATTCTAAAATATGGTCTATAAACCCAAGCCAATGCATATACTAAGTTCAAAGCTCAAAGAGAACTCAAGTTTCATCAAGAACTTCTAGTAGAACTTATTGCCTGTTCTATCTTCTTGTTGTCTGCTCTACCATGTCTCATAAATCTTTAGATAGACATTTGCTATGGGATAAACATAGTTGCCACTTACAAAGTCCTATGAATTGAGACTCGTGAAGGTAATCAATAATGAGATTCAGGAGGAACTGCTAAAAAGATTGTCGAAAGTAGGTAAATTTTGGAAGAAAAAAAAATTACTTCTCAAGAAACCATATTGCAACGTAAAACTATTAGAGCGCTATCACAACACCAAAACGATAAGACACATGCCTTGATGACATGAACGGTAGATTGAAAATGTCAATGTAATCTCGATTTCTCCAAGCATAAATTCCCTTTCTTAAAGCTTGACAAGTCACGATGTCAATATCTTCATTTGATAGAGACAAAATATACAAATATTCATGGTTTGAGTTGTTCTGGGATTTTCGGCAAAAACCAAAACTGAATCATCTCTCTCTCTCTCTCTCTCTCTCTCTCTCTCTCTCTCTCTCTCTCTCTCTCTCTCTCCATTGATCAATCCCCCTCTGATCTGCACCATCATTTTAAGAAATAAATGCTTTGCTCTTTTGCTTTGATATCTTAGCCAATCAGATAAGATTACTATTGTCATACAGGATAAAATATCAGTTTTTAATGATATTTGTTATATTTGATCTATAAACAGGATAAAGTCTCAATTCCTAAATAATTTTTACTTTTGAGCTTTTCATTAATTTGATTTAAAATCGATTTCCATTTGTAGTCTAACTATAGAATGATGAGATAATCTAAAAGAAGACAATTACCATGATGTAGACTTTATAGAAGAGCATAAACAACAAAGCTTTTGAGGAATGAAGGCAAAGGAATACATCATTCTACAACAACCTCCCAAGTGAATGGTGGCAAAGTCAATTCACAAACCAAAAGCTCAACGTAATTCTAACACCAGTCTCACAAACAGAGAAACCAAAGGTAGAGTCAAATTTGTAAGGAAATAGGTAAGAGTCTGAAACCAAAGAGATAAAACAGCTCCAGAAGCCAAACATCTAAACCCTAAAGAAAACATAAAAAAAAAAAAAAAAAAAAAAAAACGTAGAGACTGAAAGGTTAACCTTGCAGTAAAATGGGGTTGGCTAGCTGTAAACAAGGTTAAATATCTGGGCATCCGGCATACAGAAACTCATGAATAATCAAATTGGCAGTCGTCATTAACGGTTATATCTAAAGAGCTTAACATTGTAACGTACTGCGAGAACCTAGTAAAGCAACTATGGAAGTAAAATCCCCATGAAATCAAGATATTTTCTTAAATATCCTCTTGGGCATCACCAATTAATTATGTTCTGAAAGGTGGCTTCAGTCACAAGATATACCGAAATTTGTGTTCTTTAATTTCTTTTGATAACCATGGGGAAAGGCTACCACAGCAAGCAGGGTCATCGAAAGTATTTTTTCCTATTTATGAAAGATTTGTGAAGGAAAATATTGGAGTATTACTTTAGTACTAGTAATTAATACATAAAAGATACGAGCAATAGTTCATATATATTGATGGGATGATAAACAATTGCTTAAACAAGTCTGCATCCCTATGAGTATGCTATCGATTCCACACAGAAAGTGCAGACTACCCAAATAATATATATAATCAACGATCATATTAGAGAAAAAAAAAAAAAAAATAGAATTACCTGTGCGAAGATGATTGGATCTTCTTTTATATTCGTCTTTGTCGGATTTTGATTGCTGTTGAATCCCAATATGTATTTGTATATATATTTTGTATGCAGGATGATGGGTTTAGATTCTGAATTTTCGACTATTCCTCCTATAGGAGGTTTTTTGTTTTAGTTTTATTGGCCACAGCACACGCTAGATCTCAATCTATAATACAATTGCAAGTAAATTAAATTACAAAATATTTCCAAATCTTTTTTTTAAATGAATAAATAAATTTTACTTACTCCTTCCCAAAACCATTAATAGTTCCGTTCCCAATACTATGAATAAATAAAGTTTGCCCTGAAAAAAAAGGTTTGAAATCTTTTATCCCACCCCTTGGACACATATAAAACTATGATTCAACGGGACAAAAAGTGTTATAGAAGAGTGGGACAGAATATTTGAATTTGAAAAAAAAAAATTTGACAATATATTGCTCGACTTTAAACTATGAATTTCCATTGTTTTGTTAGATTTTCTAGAACATAATATATAATATTCTCTTATGTGTTCTAGAAAAGATTTTTAATTTTGGTACAAAGATTTTACTTCCCCAATTCCCCTATCTCCTCCTCCACCACCCCCCTCGACCAATTTCTTTTCTTTGAACTAAGAATTTCAATTATTTTGTTAAAGTTAGTTTTCTTTCTTTTCAAAAACATGATATTTATTCTCTTATATGTCTTACAAAAAAGATAGACTCCAATCTAGTGCGATTTAGAGCTGGAAATATATGGAATTAAAACTATAATGTTAAAAAGTTTGATTCTACAAATGAAACTTTAATTGGAGGTATACAATTTAACAAGCGTAAAGCACTAAATTCTTTTGCATGAAAACAAACTTTATATATCGAGCAAACTGATTTACCAAAAGAAAAATGAAATACTCCAACTAATCGTGTTAGAAACTGGTAAACAAATGGACTATTTACATTTCTATATATGTTTCCTCCGTCTGATATGTAAAGCCTTTGAGGATTCTCGAAACAAAGTAAACCCTCTAACATTATTATAGTGATGTGACATGACATACGAGGCAAGATATGGCATTGGTAGGAGTTATGGTACGAGAGCATCTTCAACTCATAAGAAGCTCTTTCCAAACCAGCAGGGTGAAAACTTACATTTTGATGTAGAACACGTAGCGGAAATGTATTTGCATAAGATGGAAAGGAATAAGAAGTTTAGGAAGGGAATTGGAAATTTAAGGGGTAAAGTGGCAATAGGCAGAACTAGTACTAGTAGAATTCACGAATTGGAAGAGTCTTCCGTCGATAGGGCATAACTTTTGATCCCGGATGAACCACGGGACCCACCGAATATCAAATCGAAGCTCTCGACGAGATCAAGACAAACAAGGTTTACCCTGTTATGTGTTCGTTTTTAGCCCGAAAAATACTATTTAAGTACTGTTTTAGGCCTCGAAAGTTTTCTCGATTTCTTTTTCTTTTTCGTTATTGTTTCCTTTTTAGGGTTTGGTTTGTTTAGGGCATATAAATACCCTCTTAAACAATTTTATGAGCAGCTTTACAAATATTAGACGTTTTCTTTCATTCTAAAAACCCTAAGCCGTCTTAGGCTTGTTCTTTGGAGTTTCTCGTAGTAAGAGCTTCATAGTTGTTAGTTCTGCTGCGTCACATTTTGGCTCTGTTTTTTAACATAATATCATAATTTTGACCCAAAGTTGGGGAAAACAAAATGAGGCATGTGCCTGCTTTTCTCACAACCATTACCAGCAAGTGTAGTATCCACCTGATCAATATAATCATGCAAACTTGACAAGTCATGAACCCTCTTGGGTTTGGAGCCTATGTGGAGTGCTCAGAAGCTGTGCAGGGCCGGCCCAACACTTACGGAGGCCTAAAGCGATCACTTTAAAGTGAGACCTAAAATAAATAATTTTTTTTATTAAACTATTATATTTTTATTAAAAGTTTATCTTTCGGGGATGCAAAATTATTTATTAAATTATTGTAATCGATTTCATTTAACAATTCTTTTTCAATCAATAATAAAGTTAGTCCACTTAATCTTTTTTTAGACATTGTCGATCGATCTTAGATATGATTTTATTAATTTGGGTTTCGAAAAACTTCATTTTGCTGAAACAACAACTATGAGAATCGTTAACATTATTCTATAAGCGATAAACGCATTTGGAAACTAATCAAGTCTTATTATATAATTAAGAATGTAAATTAGTGTATCATTTTTTTCACTTGTATAATTTCTCTTAAAATTTTAGTTCAACAAATAAATTTAATCCATCAATATCAAAGTTGTCATTATATTTTAATGAAAGTTCAAGGTTAAGGGAATTTTCTTTTAAATTTTCATTATCCAATGACCTTAATTTCTCAATGATAAATAGAAAACCAAAAATATCTTGATGCATTTTAAATTGTTCAAATCTACTTTGAAATGAAGTAATTGTTTTTATCTATAATTATGAACAAAAAGTATTCAACTTTAAATGATTTTTAAGAACATCTTACAACTTCATTCTCAATAATATTATCAAATTATTTCTTTCAATGAAAAGTACATTTTTTTTACAGAACTTAGGTTCTATATTCACGTCTATAGCAATTTTTGGTAGAAATTATAGCATTTTCAAATCGGTCTTCCCTATATTTTTTAATAAATGAAATAAGACGGTTCAATTGTTGTATAGCAGCATCGACACATATCTTTTGATTGCATATTTTTACTAACCGGGTTTACCAAAAATAATATTTCATACCAAATAGTTATGCCTAATAAAAACTTAAACTTTTTTAATCTTATAAGTTGCTAAACTATTAATGAGTGGGTGACGAAAACTAAGAGTTACTCTTAATATTATTATTATTTTTTAAAATATGAGGCCTAATATTTTTTGAGGCCTAAAGTAAGGGCTTTGGTGGCTTTACCTTTGGGTCGGGCCTTGAAGCTGTGGTAATAAGTTCAGAAGTGAGAGTTAAATTCATCAGCCAACACCAATCAGCTTATGGCCAAATGGTACCGAGTGTCGTCTCTTAAGGCTCATAGGAGACGATTTCGATCCCCGGAGTCGTAGCCTTCAAACCCCCAATAAAAGTTTATTGATTAATGAGTTAGTGGATTAGTAAAAGTTTAGTGAAATAGACAATATACTAAAAGTTGTTTCATTCCATTTGGACTAATTATACTTTGATTAATAAGTGAACTAGAAAATGTGAAAATATCACTATCAATATTAGAGGTAGAGCATCAAACTAACAACTAGCATAAGTTGATTTACATCCATGTTGGTCAAAATTTAATCAAGTTGGCCAAAAAAAGTCAAACGCAGCTCAAGGGAGTATTTTTGACCCTTAAGTTAGGCGAGAAAACAAAATAACACCTGCTTGCTATCAAAGTAATGCAAATACATGGTCAATTTTGAAAAGGTAAGTGGGATGGACATTGTTAATCCCCACGGTTCCTCTAGAAGCACTTAGTAAACCAGAGATTTAATTCCACTTACCGCTAACTTCAGCTAATTGACTGTGTCATCTGAAAGTTACCACTTTTTTCTCTTAGAATGGAGTAACACCTGCTTCAGGGGAAGACACTTACTGTTTTGTCCTCAAGATTTTACGAACTCTGCCATATTGGGGCGAAACGTTCCCATTATTTGTTGATGATTTAAGTGGAATCATTGGCCATTTGGTGTAATCGGGGTTTTGCTTCAAAGATGGGTGAGCTCGGGAATACTATATTGTGGATTTGGGGGTGCGGAGTGCACATTCACATAAGTATTTACGGGCTTGCAGGTATAAATAATTAAGTATTTATTGTTTCCTTTCGATTTATCGTTTCGCAACGAATAACCCTGCCGGGGGTCTCTCGGGGACACAACGTGGTCCCCGATGGGGGGTCGGGGGCAACGCCCCCGAAACTTTCGGTATGAACTGTTGTGTTATTTGAAATTCGGATTTTGACAGTTTTCTGGCAGTTTTTGGCAACTGCAACTGCTGGGTGGTTTATTTTCAAAATTTCGAATTCAAAGAAGTAATAAGATACAAAAGGGAAACAAAGAAGAAAACTGGATAAGTAAGAGAACATGATGAAAACTCCATCAGATCTCTATTATCTTTGTTTTTCGTCAATATAAATATATACTCCATTAGTAATCTCCTTTTAGTGCCGTAAGAGGAGGGCAATTGTAGTCTTATCCCACAAGAATATTCGTGTAACCCGCGGCATGTGATAAGGATCGAATAATTCTTGCAGGAAAGTGTTTCGTGCACGATTCTACAGTATATCCAAGTTTTTGTTTTTCGACATTATTGTTAATTCAAACTATAACATAACTGTAATTGAAATAAATCCCTCCTTCCATGCCTACAAGCCATTTACTTGTGTGGGTATCTTGAATTTGGCATCAGAACAGGAAAGTCCCTTGGGTTTAACTTCATCTAGTCAAGCCCTCTACATCTTTCCTTCTCTCTTGCAGACCACATTCAAAAATGTATTGTTGCATTTTCTACACAGATTAAGCTACAATTTTTTACACACCAAAGACGACATACAAGACTACTAGTATCCATTAAATTCCAAAAGTATGTAAGGTAAATTAAGCTTTCTCACTATGATGATAATAAAACAGACTTTGGGCAAATATTTTTCATTTTAAAGAAAGTGGTCTCCCATTGTTTCTCATCTTTAGGAGCGGTCTTCCTTCAATGACCACAGGGCCTTGAGCATTCGTTGGGTTCAAATTAAGGCATAGTGCATTTCGTGATGTTGATCAAGTGAAGAGGAGTAGGTGCTTGATTTCGTGTTAAGACACCCCACAGATAACTCTTCCCCTCTATTGCTGCAGAAAAATTGAGAATATTAAAGTTGTGCTCAAGAGAAGCAAACTATTAACAACTATCGGTGCTAAGCTCACTTTGATGTTGTTGCTGGGGCAGTTGGGAAGAAGTGAAAATCAGGAGCTTTATATTGCCAAATGATACTTTGATTGCAACATCGCGTCCGATTAAGTCAGAAAGCAGGCCGGCCGTCAAAAAGTTGATCATCTCTAGAACAGTGTGAATTATCATTAAGAACAAACAGAAAAATCAAAGAAAATTAAACAAATGTCGTCACTAATGAACATTAGGTTGCTCACCTCACCTCTTCTCTCCAAAGAAATAAAGTTCAATGTCATTGTCAGTTGGTGGTAATATAGCAAATCTAGTGGGCCAAACTTCAAGCTTAGGAACAACTTCTGAGCGAAGCAATGACGGAAAGAGCTGTGCCAGCTGGAGCACTTTTGAGCATGCATTGCTTGATAAATGGGCTGCCATTCCATAAATGGAACCGCATCTTTCATTGCTGATTATCAATTAATATTCCCCTGTCAACAAGACACCGCCCACAAGCTATCCTTTTCACAACCACTCGAGAATGATCAAGCACCATCCTTTATCCATAAGAATGCGAGAAACAAAAGAGCGTGGAAAATTGAAATTTTTACCTCCAGATAGGATCATCAACGGGTTTTGCAGGGAAACAAATATCATATGATCCAGCCTGCTCATTCGACTTGACATGATTTTCCATGGTCAGCCCACTAGATTTTACTTCTTGGTCCGCAGAGCAAGAGGAGCTTAACTCTGCAGTCTTCAGTATGAAAAATCCCAAGTAAGACAAACTACTACTCCCTCCGTTCCACATTTGAGTCCACGTTTCAAAAGTCAAATAATTAAGAGATATATGATGGATGCATTTTCATGTGATTGAATTATGACATTTTTTGCATTCAACTGTGGTAAGAATTTTGCCTTATTTTCTAAGAATCAGTTCACTAAAAGCATACAAAGTGATTGGCTTGCATTTGCAGTCACATCTATACGCAGGTAGATACAGTCCATGTCAAAACATTACCTAAAGTTTTTTTATGATGTGGGCACAAATGCTTAACTGAGAGATAGCTACTTTATAGTTAACTTAGGCCGATGCTCTTGGTTTTGGGGACTTCGACGTTCATGCTTTTGAAGTTTGAATTCGATGAAAAAAAAAATGAAAAACAGGACCATATCTCACATAAAGTGGTTTGCAGGTTTGAAAATTCTGAAACAGCTTTCGAGTTTCAAATATTTGTCCGTCACAGTATTATGCGAGTATAATAGCATTAAAAATTGCTTAAGGTTCAAGCGAATGAAAAATATGGAACAAGGATAAATAAGGTTAGGCACTAAGTACATGCTTGAGAAGTTATATCTGAAGGCCTTTATGAAGCAAAATCCAGCCATGCTAATTTCCAAGTATCTTTCTCGTTGTAGTCGGCCTGAAATCTTCGAAGTGTAATTATGCCGGTGTGTAACAGTTGTTTGGTTTAGATGTTTTTAGAGTAGAGGAAATAGAAGTCAGGTGTGTTTGCTAGATGGTGTTAATATATATGAAGCTTGTATTTTGAAGTGCTGGTGGCTGGTGATTGGTCAGGTGTATTTCTTTCTCATATATATCAATGAAAGAATCTTTTTGCCGATCAAAAAAAAAAAAAAAAAAGTCAGCCTGAAATCTATAGATAAATTATATTGACCAAGTTCAGTACCTGTTTATACCGACTGATGAGAATGATTGAAGGCAATGAATTAATGAACACCAACATGAAGAGCTATGAGCAGACATGGTGCAAGCGAAGTAAGTTTTAGAAGAAACCCACAGATGATGATGTTGCGCCAATCTAAAAATCCTCTTTCTGTTTCCTGTTACATTCTTACGATTTCTTTAGTGGGAACTTCCAATAAATATTAAAAATCAATGTTTCTAAGCTTTCCTAGCCATAAATGCATAAACACATGATGAGATTAAATCTCAAAAGAAACATATATAAGAAAGGAAAATGATGTTTCAAACTGGTTTTCTATGTCAGGTGACATGCCTGCATTTTTGACTGGGTAGGAGCCTGGTGGTGCATAAGGAAATAGATAGAAGTATGGAAAGTTTCTTGAGCTTGTGTGATCATTTCAAGTACCTCGGCGAATTGCCATCAATTTGGGATCGGAGTTGGGATTTTGGCTTTCAAATGCCAACCTGTGTTGTAGTGCTATCAAGTTTTTCTTTCTTGGTTTCTTATTAGCTATGGTCTTGGGTGGAGTGGGGAATATAAGTTTTCGGGTAGGTCTTTTTGTGATAATTTATAGGGGGTCATGATGGTCAATATGTCTTATTGACTTATTTGGTAATTGTAATTTTCCATTTATTAATAATATAAATTTCTTTTGCCAATAAAAAGTGACATGCCAGCATCCTAATTCTCTGAGGCTAACTGAAGTCTATGTTGGAATATGCTTTCCAAGAATAGTTTTTGAGATTCTCTAAATTAGTTAGATTTGAGATTGTTTTTGCCTTTCTTAAAATCTGTTTATTCTTGCTTGATTGATGTATTTTTGGTAAATAATCTTTGACTTTTTAATTGATTCAATCAAGGTTTTTGATTGATGTAAATATAGTAAATTGTCATTCTATCATTAACATTGCCTTCTAAGTATTTTCGTGTAGCCCTGGAGCCTATTTAAGAAGATGGTGTATTCTTCATTCAGCACGCTTTGGAGAGAGATCTGAGATAGAAAAGGGCTAATACACTGCTGTGTCATGTATTGAATGTGAGCAAAAATACAGACACATCCTTCAACACATCTCATTCTGAAACTACTAAAACTGTGTTGAAGTTTCTGTCCTCAATGGAAGTCAGTGTTTATTAGACAGGATTGTATTACCAAAGCATAAGTTTGTAGTCCCTTTTGTCTACTTTCGTTGTTAGGATCTTTTGTTAGAATTTCGCTAGTTGTTTTCTTTGTAATCGGTTCTATATTTTCTAGTGAAAAGATTTTGCCATATTGGCATTTATACTTGTAGACAAAGGATACATCAATCTTGTTAACTTTCTGTTTTATTAATTCCGCTGCAATTTTACTGGATGTTATAGTAGATGTTATCACATCTTTGATAACATTTACTATATTCCAGCATTCTGTTTTCCGAGTTACATAGCTATAAAACTTTCAGTCTAGTCTTAATATTGGCTTCAAACGTAATCGTAATCTCACTAATTATGATTTTGTGAACAATCATCAATACCAAATGCAAAATGTCAAAGATGATCATTTCTCTTAATCTTGCAGACCATATTTTATATCGATAGCACATACTTCGTTTGAAGAATCAAGAATAAAAATGGAAATTTCTGTATGAAACTCTTCAGGGGGTGCCACTAGATCATGGGCAGATCCAGTTCAAATCCAAACCATATATAGATTATCAGGTCCCCTGGAACCCAACTTTTACTTAAAACCCAACAGAACTTGAAGAAATGATCCATGTACACAATAATGAGTCTATACGCACAGTTAGACCAAAATCACTGATTGATTTCATTTAAGTGGTGATATAAGAATCAAATCTTCAGAAACCAAAAGTTGTGAAGCAAATTCAAGAAACACACACACACAAGAAATGGCTCCTTTCAACAGCCAAACATGCATGGGTATCCAGGAAAAAGATGAAACAAATGAATAACATGATAATGTGCACGAAAAATATCAGTTTGGCGGCACCTAAAAAGGGAATAAAAAGAAAATATGCACCATCATCATATATCATAAGCAACAAGAAAGAAAAAAAAAAACAAGAAGCAAACCCCGCACCCCCAAGAAAAAAAAAGTTTAACCATCTAACCTTTCTAATTATATCTACTAATCTGTTTCTTTGTTTGATTTTCTAAACAATCAAACAGGGTGTATGAAAATAAAAGGTAAATAAAAATAAAATATATACCTTTGAGATGAAGAAGAACATCTAGCAAGAACAATGAGATGATGATGTCAAATTAATTAAAATATCCCAACTATCTTTAGTTGCTGCAAAATGCATGTAAAGAAAAAAAGTTTTAATGTGAGAACATAAAAAAGCTGTTCGTGTCACAAGAAATATTTGCCATTTGAAGGAAAAAGGAGCAAGCACCGCAGATTGAGAAACTGTTATATTGTTTTATTACCGTAGTAGTAAAAGTTAAAACAGCTTTGTTTGCTTAAAAAGGAAAAAGATAAAAAAAAAAAAAAACATGTGGTTCATGTACCTATATATTAGGTGTGAGTGAGCTTGGATGTGATTTTCTGAATTGATCTCACCTTTAAATAGTTTTTTTTCCGTATTGTTCCAATCTCTTTTATGTTCGTACCGTACAGTACAGCCATCAAGACATTGATTATTTTTTCTTTTATTTTTTTTTTTGTATATATTGATTTTAATTTACAATAAATACACACTTTTTCTTTTCGTGTTCTTATTTTGATTTTTACTTTTTTTTTTCGTGGATAACCAACCCCCCAGTTAGTTAAAGAGCAAAATAAAATCCTCTACTTCGTTTCCGCGGGAAATCCTTTTTCCATTTACTCTCTCTCTCTCTCTCTCTCTCTCTCTCTCTCTCTCTCTGGGCTATGACGATCAACCTGAGGAAACCCAGACAATTAAACCCATCCAAGAAAGTCCCCATTCCTTTGCCCATTCAAGTAATGTCTTCAAAACCCTCAATTCCCATCTTTACCCACTAAATTCCTCATCAATGGATCACCCATTTTCTTCAATTCAACTCTTCTTCTGTTTCCTTCCCCTCTTCTTCTTCTTCTTCTTCTTTACCTTCACCGCACCTTCTTCCACAACTCCTTTCTTTCCAACAAACAATCTCACCCTCTATGGCGATGCTCACTTCATTAACAACTCAATTAGCCTCACCCAACAACTCCCTTGTCTCTCTCCTCCCCCATCTTCACCATCCTCCTCTTTGTCATCGTCGGATTCGCCTTCTTTAGGGGCTGGAAGGGCTTTTTATACGTACCCAATTCGTTTTCTTGATTATTCGACCAACAAGACTGCTTCTTTCTCTTGCCGTTTCTCCTTCACTATCAAAACCCCTTCCCCTTCTTGTTCTTTTGGAGATGGAATTGCTTTCTTGATCACTTCCAATGCCGGTTCTTTATCCCTGTCTGATGGGTCCTTGGGTCTTCCTGGACAGGGTCTCGATGTTCAACCTTCATTCTTGGCTGTGGAATTTGATACGAGCTTCAATCCTTCTCTTGGGGACATCAATGATAATCATGTAGGGATTGATGTGAACAGAGTAATCTCGATTGCTTCCATTGACGGAATGTTGAGAGGGATTGATCTCAAGAGTGGAAAGAGAATGACAGCTTGGATTGAGTACAGGGATTTCGAGAAGATAATCCGGGTTTGGGTCGGGGACAGTCAGGTTAGTAGGCATTCAAGTCCACTTCTTGTTGCCCCAATTGACCTTTCTAATAGATTTAAAGAGTTTATGCATGTGGGTTTTTCTGCTTCTAATGGAAGAGGCTCGGCAATCCATCTTGTCGATAGATGGCAATTCAAAACCTTCGAGTTTCTCTCTACGACAATGCCGATGGAAACTGTTGATGCAGAGGATGATTGCTTAGTATGCTTTCCCCAGGATTCTAGTTTTAGTGATGAAAACGATTCCTCAGATAGTAATCATCGCACGGACAAAAAGTTGCTTGAATTAGCTCTAGGGGTGGGGGGTTTAGTTGCATTCATCATGTCTTTGGTTGCTGTTTTTATTTTCGTACTAGTGTGTTTGATTAGGAGAAGAAGTCATAGAAGGAAATGTAATGAACAAGGCCAAATGTATAAATTTCATGGGAATAGTATACCCAAGAGACTGTCCCTTACTGAGATTAGATCAGCTACAAAGGGATTCAACCGACACAAGATTCTTGGTGAAGGGGCATCAGCCACAGTATACGAAGCCTCACTTCCTTCCTGTGGGAATGTGGCTGTCAAGAGGTTTAGTCAAGTGAATCAAACTGGTTGCCTTGGAAATCAGTTTGCCACGGAATTTGCTACAATGATGGGTTGCTTAAGACATAAGAACTTGGTTCAGCTCCACGGATGGTGTTGCGAGCGTAATGAGCTAGTCCTTGTATACGAGTTTATGATTAACGGGAGCGTTGACAAGATTCTCCACTCGCGAACCAATGCAGCCAAATACCTCACTTGGGAGCGGAGATTGAAGATAGTTCTTGGGGTTGCATCTGCGCTTATATATCTGCACGAAGAATGTGAGAGACAGATTATTCATAGAGATGTGAAGACTTGCAACATATTGCTGGACAAAGAATTTAATGCAAAGCTTGGGGATTTCGGTTTAGCAGAGGTTTATGAGCATAGTTCTAGAACAAGAGATGCAACTCTGCCTGCAGGGACAATGGGATATCTTGCACCTGAGTACGTATATTCTGGTGTTCCTACTGTGAAAACGGATGTTTACAGCTTTGGGGTGGTGGTTTTAGAGGTTGCATCAGGGAGGCGGCCCGTTGATGATGATGGAACTGTGTTGACTGATTGGGTGTGGGATTTGTGGGAAAAGAGGGTGTTGATCGGGGCTGTCGATCCTAGACTTATGGGTTGTTTTAATAAAATGGCTATGCAGAGAATGCTCATGGTTGGGCTCATTTGTGTGCACCCAAGTTATGTGAAGAGGCCTATTATGAAGGAAGCAGCAAGGATGCTTAAAGGAGAAGCGTCACTCCCGAATTTACCTGATAGAAAACCAACTGTTACGATCCGCTCTGTTTTGCCCGAGGAATCTGACGAAATACTCATAGGGTCAGATGAGAAATTGGATGAAACGGCTTGGTCAACCCCTAAGACTCATTTTAGCCGGAACTAGATGCTTGGTAAAGCTTTACTGATTTGAAATGTACATATGAAGTAGAAACTGCATTTGCTATTTGGAAGCTTGTAATACTCTTTTTGTTGTTTATATTCTTTTCAACCTGTAATCCTTCAGTTTATGGTTTTCAGATCTGAAATGATGCTTGTTCCATAACGTTTCTAGAACTCAATTCCTTTTTTATGCTACTTCCAGAGGATATAAGATCTTAACGTTGTTTAAAATGGTCCTGATTTATTAGCTGCATCACAAAAAGAGTTTCTCTACATTGCATAAAATTAGTCAGGTAGGCAGCTTGAGACCTTCTTTACAAAAGAGAGACTGTGATTAAACATCCACATAGTGGACTTCTTTAGAGAGTAAAAGCAAGAACAAATTATTTCCTTCCAGTATTCCATTTAAACACAACCTTTTGCCCATCAAAATTACATAAAGTTAGGATACTCTTTGCAAAAATGAAACAGCTGCTTGTATTTCGGGACGTGTCTTTCTTCAGGCATCTGAGCAAATGAGCAATTTTTCATTGTTTTGCATACTGCGACGACGCCAGTCTCAAAGCATCAACTTAACATACTGTAGTTTTGTCCTGCCTCTTCTTTTGAATATATTTCTCGGACCCTGTACGCAGTTGCTAAACCCAAAAGTCGTAGGTTGCAGTGCAGCAAAACTGAAGCTTGCTAAGCAGAAGCAGCCAAGTTTTCCTTTTGACTATGGATATTGTGATAGTATACTACAAGGGTACTCTTGGTCAAGTCCTTTAATGAAACTAAACATTTATCATATTTAGGTGGTACTGGATATTCATATCTGATGTTCAGCAACGGAAGAGATCCTTTTCTTTTTTGTAATGTTCCAATAGTCAGACTTCCGGGAGATGATGTAGCTGTTGTGAGTGAAAAGGAGTCCAGAATCCAGATACGTTTAAAGGGCAGCTCTTTTTAGTCCAAAGTCAAAACATATGATTTTCTGAACCCAATTACCGTCCCTTTTTGGAAGAGAGTCTGCATTTGATCCACTTTGCTCACTGCTAACCTCATATCAGCTCCAGAAAATAGATTATTCCTAATGTTGTTTTCTGGGTTAAGCTTCCTCTAACATGATAAAGATACTAGATCAGCACACTGACAAACAGCACAGGACTGACTTATATGTTGTTTATAGACAGTTTTCTCTTAAGGAATCTTTCTAAAGATAGAAAGGGGACACATATTTTGGGACGTCCCAAAACTGAATAGGGAACACTTATTTTATGATGGAGGGAGTACATGAGAGAGTGAGATTCTACAAAAAGAAACAATCCCTAGAAGATGCTCATCTTGTTGCCAAGCCAGCTCGCTAATGACGATGAATGAGCTCTGGGTTGTGATGGTTTCACAGCTCATTCCTTTAGAAAGCATGAAGCATTTCCGGATGGTGCATTGAAGCATTGTTGGAGCTTCAAGATTGTTAAGTGTCTGTAGATGCTACAGAAATTATTAAGAAGCTGTTAATGCCACGGAGTTTATCATCCAGTTGAGACATAATGTGGTCTGCTCTATTAGTGAATCAATAAAATCCTCACGAGAAGATTGAAAGGTGTAATGCCTAAATTTGTAGGGTCTTGTCAAACTGCTTTTCAGAAGGTTAGAGACCCAGTGAGTGGCACACTTCTCATCTGCAGTTCAGGAGTTCCATTGTCTCCTTATCTGTTTTATGTTTATCGAATTCATATTAATGAGACCCAGTGAGTGGCACACAAACAAGCCTTTATTATTAATTATAATTAAAATTAGAATTCATATTAATGCTAATGACTATTTTACGGTACATTTTTTTCATTTATTTTTATTTATTTCATTTAATTAAAAAAAAATTTACTGAAAAATAGAGCCGACCCGACCCTATAGGATATAGCCGGCCCGGCTATATAACAAAATGCCGGTCTGGCCATTTGTTATATAGCCGGCCCGGCTATATCCAATAGTGCCAGCCCGGCTCTCTCCCAAATGTCAATCTTATTTTTTAAAAAAAATAAAATTGTCTTGGCCCTATTCTTTTTTTTTTCCGCTAAATTTTTTATGTTATATTATTTGTATTTAAAATACAAATGATACCTCTTTAAAAAGAAAAAAAAAGGCAAAAAAAAATATAAATAATACTACACACTTTAATTCAATACGTGTCTAAAATAAAATTGTACTGGCCCTATTTTTATTTTTTTTTGCTAAATTTTTTATGTTATATTATTTGTATTCAAAATACAAATGATACCTCTTTAAAAAGAAAAAAAATACAAATAATACTACACTATTTAAAAAAATACAAATGACAATAACAATTACAAATTAACAATGTTTAAAAAAAAAACAAGGCCAATTACAAATTAATAATGTTTAAAAAAAAAAAAGGCCGATCCGTCATTTTAAAAAAAAAGCCGGCCCGGCTCTTTTTTAAAATGATTGACGGACCAGTTGGTGGAGGTTGTGAGAGTGCTGAGAGAGAGAGAGAGAGCCGGGTGGGGTGAGTAGGGGAGGGCAGATTGGGGGCGGGGGCGTGGGGTGGGATTAGTTTAGTTTTTGGTTTTTTTTTTAATTAGTTCAAGGGTGGAATAGTAATTTGGGCATAAGGGAGTGCAATGTTTAGCACAATTGGGTGCAGCCTTTAGCATGACTTGAAAAATAGGGAAAAGAACAAAAAAACCAGAGATGGATTACTGTGCAATGAAAAAAATTAATTTAATTTGACACCAATAAGAGATGATTTGAGGGTACTAATGAAAAATTATGTAAAATCAACTTCTATCTTAAAACTTGTGTAAAGTCAACAGGAACACTTATTTTGAGATGGAGGAAGTAGCTATGAGCAGGAAGTCAAGGATGCTCCCACGTATAGGCTGATAAATAACGATTTAGAGCTCACAAATAATTCCGAGAAAATTTAATCAACAGAGAATAATGTACAACAAAAAATTAGTCACTTCAAATTGAGACAAAGATTTCAAAGCAAGTCTAGTGCTCACAGATAACTTTTAAAACTTTTCTATGCCATTATTACATTGTTTTTGAAGAAAATTGTAGACTAGAGTTCGAATACAGACACTGTCGGGAGGACTACGTGACAAGTGTCAATGTGTGTCGGCACTGACACTCTCAGACAACCTCCAACATGTCCTCGGCACTCCGGAGAAGTGTTGGAATATTTTTATTGTCTAAACACAAGAGAGTTGACTGCGATCGCAAAAGAACCACGAAGGAGAAGAAAGTTTGAAGGAAGAAGAGAGCACAAATGAGACCGAAGAAGCTGTTACGCAGAGCAACACTTGTCGAATCTCAACCTCTCGTTTTGTTTCTTCAATGGGTGAAAGTTATGTCTTCTCACCAATTGTTTCTTGTTTAGGGTTTTATCTTTACACCTTCTGTTACTTCTTAACCGTTTAAAATCTTCATTGCTGATTTTAAGGCTGACTTTGGGGTTTCTTCTTCTCACCTTTTTCCCTTTTGTCGGGAGATCTCAACTTCATAGCACCTCCACTCAACGAATCAAGGTTCCGTAGAGCCAAACTGTTGCGCAATTAAGTGAACTTGTTTGTATCTACCTCTATGTTTATACATATTCGATGCTTTGTGTTCAAAAAATATATATATATATTTCAATGAAGTTTTCACCGAGTTAAATGCGGCTGTAATAATCTTAATGATCAAAAGCTCAAGTAGATGCCATCCATCCATGGAAAATGAAGACCTTCTCGAGAAGCTTATGCAATCATAACTTCTTTATAACAAAACCGAACATATAAACTTAGGAAAGCCCAACAAACAAATCAAATTTAAGGTGTCACCATTGCTTGTGTCATGGCAATGCTTTTAACAATTTTGTAGCATAGCCTACGAAGTCTAAAAGTAACATGACTACAACATATGAAAAACAGCAATTACATGGAAAGAGCTAGGCTGGGGATGTCTAATTGAAATTAACATTCTTTTCTAAAACCAAATCCAAAATAGTCAAAAGAGAACAGCAACAAATATACTGAAATTGGTCAAGGGGGTTCCAAAGAAGATAAGAGATCACCATAAACGTATACCATGAGACATGAGAAATCAACGTGGCCAGTTCAATCAATTGGTTCTGCCAGCATTCGTTTCAATAGTGGTCTCTTCAAGCTCCTTACACTTAAGATACTGATGCAAAATTGTAAGCCTAGCAGTCTCAAAAGCAACGAATCCTATGGCCGAAAAACATGCACTGTGAAGAACTCTGGGCCCCATTCCGCGAGTTAAGCCCACCCAGCCTTCTTCCTTCAAAATTTGTTTCATTGTGGCCGACACACCCAAGCCAATCTTATTCACAGCAGCCTCCACATGAACCTGAGTCATTAGCCTAGTCTTGACCACATCCAGTGGAGTAGTCAATATAGCTGATATTGCACCGGCTAATGCCCCACAACAAACACTCTGAAATGGCTCCAAATTTGCAGACTTTGTTTTACTCAAAACTACAGCTTTTAAATACTCGAATGATGAGTAACTCAAGACTCCAGCAGGCAAATTTCTAAGCAACGTAGCAGAGTAACCTGCATAAAGACCCAACACACCATCTCTTTCCAGAATTCCCAACAAAACGTCCCAAGATCTCCCTTTTGCCCCTGCTTGCATTCTTTGAGTTAGCAATTCTTTGGGCACCATTATAGCTGATGACATAATATTGCCCATTGCACCAGCTGTTGGAGGGATAAGCACAGATGGGAATTGTGGTAATTTTCCCAATATTGATTTCCCAAACTCACAAGTCCCAAAGTACAACATTGAGGACGCTGTTGATCCCACAATAACGGTGGAAATGCCGCTGTAAAATCCTAGAATCCCCTTCTGCTGAAAAGTCTTGACTACGGCATCGAGGGCGTTCCAGTAAATTAGGGACGCCTCTTGGGTTTGTAACTTGGTTTTGATAGTGTCCAAGGGGTGGAGACAGAAGTGAGTGAAAGCGCCGGCAATTCCACCAGCACCGGCGCCTATTATGGCGCGTTCGAAAACAGAGAGGTTTTTGAACAGAGCATGGAATTTTGGGGAATCCCTTATAGCGGGTTTTAGCCAATTAGGATTGGGTTTTTGTGGGTTTTCAATCTGGGAGGCTAAGGAAATGGAGGTTGAGGAGAATTTGAGAGAACAATTAGGGTTTATGGACCGGGGGTTAGGGGTGAATAAAAGGGTGTTCAGGTGGGTGAAGAGGGCATTGAAGTTGTGTAGAGAGTTAGGGTTTGGAGGGAGGAGAGAGAGACATGTCAAGGTTGGAGTAGGAGTGTCCATTGGAGGTGGATTTGATTTGAGGAATGGGATTGTCATAGCACTGATTGGGAAGGGGGATCATTCGATGGAGATACCAATGGATGTGTGTGGATACTGGTCACATGGTTTTTCAATGGCTATCCCTATTTTTCTTTTATAAATGTTTGCCTGTAAAATAAAGCGTATAGATTAATATAATCAGAATGTCAAGTTGTACTCATATAATCTAACCTAAAAATAAGATAGAATATCATAATTGATATTCGTTTAGGGATGGAAAATGTACTGTTTTACCACAATGCTTGGTCAAACTTTTCGGTTTTATTTTTTTAGCTAATTGATTGCAATTATGTAATTAGTTTTTTTATAATTTTATTTCACGATTATTAAACTTTTTATACAGTAATTAAATTTACTAAGATGATACACTATTACATGTTTTTAAGAAATTACACAGAAAACAACCAAAAAAACATTGACATACTAAGACTTTTAACATTGATATGCCCTTAATTTTAGAGTTTGGAGAACACACAAAAATAAATACATAAATAACAAAAGGGTGTTGAGTTTCTTCCTCATATAGTGGTTGATTTCGTTAGAGAAACTACATATGGTAAACAAGAATTTTACCTTACTAATCATGTCCCTTTTGTCCAGTCAATAATATTAAGAATTTCTTTTTCTTTAGTATGTGAACCACATGCCAACATAATTCATGCTTCTTCAGTTCATTTCATTGCCAACAAGATTCATGCTTCTTCATTCTTCTTTACCTACCAACAAGATTCATGCTTCCTCATTTTTCTTCTTTGCCAACAAGATTCGTGCTTCTTCATTTTTCTTTCTTTCTTTCTCCTTTGACCTTTTCTTGGTTTGCTGGCATGAAACTAAAATAATTATGTACCTTTCACACATGTGCTACATGCATGCTTAGCAAGTCCTCGCAAAGCTAGTATAAATAGACCTGAGAAGAGGAGGAAGGTTTGAAATTTTGATAATGTGAAGTCAACTTAACCATTCGACCGCCACTCTCAACATTTCTTGTTCTTTTCAATATGTGAAATTACTTGGCCATCTTACCTAGTGAAGATGGACTATACAATGGCGGCCTAAACTAAGGCCCAAAATCAAGTTCTATTTAAGGTACAAATGGATGTGGATTAGCAATAGTGGAGTTACTAAGTTAGACATACCTCTGCTGGAGAAAAGAAAACAGAGAGGCTCCTTTATGAACTGCATGTCCACCTGGAGTTCCAGATGGTGTTGTGAGCAACTCTGAGATCAAAGCATTTGTTGGTTGTGCACATCCATACCAGGCCCAAGCTGGGTGCTAGAAGAGACAGCCTTCGCAGACATCCTTTACTGCCTGATCCCATTGGTAAGACATCTTTTGATGGTACCAAGTCTGAAATTGTCCACCACCATGTATACATATATTCATGTGTGTGTATAGAGAGAGAACATACATGATCCACCATCATTTATACTGCTATATGATACATTTTCATAGAGAATTATTATGGAAATTAATTGAAAATTCAGCATAAACCATTCATTATATCACATGTTATTGTGAAACTTTTTTTCAAGTAAAACAGATGAAAATCCCAGTAGCCCCGATGTTAAAGGATTGCTAGCATCCCTTTCCGAATCTACTGAAACTCTTGAAGAAGGAAATGTCTTCAAAGATATCATCAGTGAAAAGCTTTTGGTTGCTATAAGGGGTTCACAAGGTACGCATCCAACAAAGTTTCTTAATTGTGTTCTTTTAGCAATGTCAAATGTAAATACGAGTGCTGAGCATGATTGTTGTTTAACAGGCAGAAGTCAAATACATCATCCGGAAATGCTTCAGGCTTTCTAAAGGAGTGAGCCGTGAAACCATCAACCCACCCACCCCCCAAAAGAGCTCTATCATCTGCATAAGCTACCTGGCTTTGCAGCAAGTTGAACATCTTGAGATTATTTCTTTTCGTAAAATCTCACTCAGTCCCTCATATAGCTATGAGCAAGATAGTAATGCATGCTGCGAAGTAAATACTGATAACAAATGATTTAGGGGTCTAAACAATTCTGAGGAATTTAATTAGCAGACAATAGTGTAATCAAAATTAGTCACTTCAAATTGAGATAAAAATACTTCAAAGTCGGTCCAGTGCGCATAGACAACTCTAACTTTTTTATGCTATTACATAGCTTTTGCAGAAAATTACATACTAGAGTTCAAATACCAAGACCTATAGAACAAAATACCTAGTATTGGATATCACACAGATGGAAAGAATACCCTACTTTATTTTCTTTTAGTACTACTCCCTCCGTTTCAGGCAAAGAGTCCACTTTCCTTTTTTAGAAATCAACATATGACTAAATCAAATCAAAATTTTACATATTTTACTTATGTTTTAGGAAATAAAATTTCATTAATTAAAAACTATTTTATGAATACTATGGATTACAACTTTCATAACTTTGTAAAAACCACTAAATTTATGTTAATTATCGGTCAAACTTTAACTAAGTTGACCAAAAAAAGTCAAAAGTTGACTCTTTACTTGGAATAGAGGGAGTATATATTTATCAACGAGGCACTTTCTAATAAACAAATTGTGCTTGATTTATGAATAGAATCCCCTTGACAAGTTCATTCAAAGCTGCAGAAGCCTATAAATGTGTCCAGAGGTCGCTCTTCCTTGAAAAATACGGAGGTTAACGAAAACAAACAAATAAGTAGTTAATGAAGAAAGGCTTACCCAGATACACGGCTAAGAAGTGATGGCAACAAGGCAGGGTAAATGGGAATCCCATCCCTAATAGGGCGGGAATGGGAATCGTATAAGTGTCAATGGGAAAGCATTTATTTTTCCCAATGGAAATGGGAATGGGAATGGCATATGCCCTATCCCATGTATATACCCAACCAATTTATACATATATATATACACACACACACGCACACACACATATATATACATAGATAAAATATTTTATTTATTAGTATTTTAAGAAGTCAACAGTCACTTCCATCATAGAATTTATTGTCTTCTTGTTAGGAAGATAAAATGTTGCTGCAAATTTTATGATAATTTCGGTTTTTGAATTTCTAATAGAATAATTTATCCAAGAGATAGTTGACATATTATGTTATACTTCTAATCGCTAACTTAGTTTGGCATGGAATAATAATTCAGTAATACAAAATTTAATTATATCTTCATTCTAAGGAAATATTTTTTAAGTAACTCAGACTGGGGTTAAGTGTGGAGAGAATGGGAATGAAAATATCGTAACAGGACGGGATGGGATTGCCTTTAATTTCCCATCATGGGAATAGGACAGGAATGGGAATGAAAAAACGTAATGGGGGTGGGAATGAGAAATGCAAATCCCATCTGATCCCCTACCATTGCCAACACTATAGAGCCCTTCATGATCCAAATCGCCTAATGATATATCTTGGCAAAGTAATTTACTTGGTAGCTGGTACAATCTTGAGTTGAGTTGAGTTTAATACTAAATTGCCGCAGTAGTTACAACTTTACTGTTAAGTTCAAAACTACCAATAACATATTTCAATAAAGTGTAAACACTCATCCACTGGTGTAAATCAGTTTGGCTCTCTTTTTGCTATCATGAAGCCAATTTCACAGCAGATAATTTGGCTAATGCAGCAGCCGTCTCGGCCACCCTGGACTACCAGTAAAATGATCCTCCCCCTTTTGTTCTTTTGTCGGGAGAGATCAACTTCATAGCACCTACTACTCAAGCCTCATCCCTTCTTCAATCTATATTCATTTTCGACAAATTTAGGCTCCACAGAATCAAACAGTTATAATTAAGTAAACTGTTTGTATCTACCTATAAGTTTATAGATATTGTATGCTTTGTGTTCAGAATAAGTATTTCAATAAAGTGTTCACTGAATTAAATGTTGTTGTAATAATCTTAAGGATCAATATCTCCACTAGATTGCATCCATCCATGGAAAATAAAGACCTGCTGGAACTTGAACCTTCAATAGAAACAAGTGAAATCTTAAAAAAAGAAAAAAAGAAAAAAAACACCAAACATATAAACTTAGGAAAGCATACTTCAATAAACAAATCAAATTTGAGATGTCACCATTGCTTATGTCATGGCAATTCTTTTAACAGTTTTGTAGCATAGCCTACAAAGTCTAAAAGAAACATAACTATAACATATGAAAAACAGCAACTACATGAAAACAGCTAGGCTCAGGTGTCTAATTGAAAGACATTCTTTTCTAAAACCAAATCCAAGATGGTCAAAAGGGAACAGCAATAAATATACTGAAATTGCTCAAGGGGGTTTGAAGAAGATAAGAAATCACCATAAACATATACCATGAGACATGAGAAATCATCGTGCCCAGTTAAATCAATTGGTTCTGCCAGCATTTGTTTCAACTGTAGTCTCTTCAAGCTCCTTACACCTAAGATAATGATGCAAAATTGTAAGCCTAGCAGTCTCAAAAGCAAAGTATCCTATGGCCGAAAAACAAGCACTGTGAAGAACTCTGGGCCCCATTCCGCGAGTTAAGCCCACCCAGCCTTCCTCCTTCAAAATCTGTTTCATTGTGGCCGAAACACCCAAGCCAATCTTATTCACAGACGCCTCCACTTGAGCCTGAGTCATTAACCTAGTCTTGACCACATCCAGTGGAGTAGTCAATATAGCTGATATTGCACCGGCTAATGCCCCACAACAAACACTCTGAAATGGCTCCAAATTTGAAGACTTTGTTTTACTCAAAACTGCAGCTTTTAAATACTCAAAAGACGAATAACTCAAGACCCCAGCAGGCAAATTTCTAAGCAATGTAGCAGAGTAACCTGCATAGAGACCCAACACACCATCTTTTTCCAAAATTCTCAACAAAACCTCCCAAGATCTCCCTTTTGCTCCTGCTTGCATTCTTTGAGTTAGCAATTCTTTGGGCACCATTATAGCTGATGACACAATATTGCCCATTGCACCAGCTGTTGGAGGGATAAGCACAGATGGGAATTGGGGCAACTTTCCCAAAATCGATTTCCCAAACTCACATGTCCCAAAGTAAATCGCCGAGGACGCAGTTGACCCCACAATAACGGCGGAGACGCCGCTGTAAAATCCCAGGATCCCTTTCTCTTGAAAAGTTTTGGCAACGGCATCGAGGGTGCTTTTGTAAATTTGGGATGCCCCTTTTGTTTGCAACTTGGTTTTGATAGTGTCCAGGGGGTGGAGACAGACGTAAGTGAAAGCACCAGCCATTCCGCCGGCGCCTGCGCCGATTAGGGCGCGTTCGAAAACAGAGAGGTTCTTGAACAGAGCATTGAGTTTGGGGGAACCC
The DNA here is from genome assembly GCA_016624345.1 of Platycodon grandiflorus. Taxonomy (NCBI): domain Eukaryota; kingdom Viridiplantae; phylum Streptophyta; class Magnoliopsida; order Asterales; family Campanulaceae; genus Platycodon; species Platycodon grandiflorus. The sequence goes on along the minus strand of CM028364.1, from coordinate 17,791,590 downwards.
CTATTGGCAGGTTTTAGCCAATTTGGAGAATTGGGTTTTTGCGGATTTTCGATTGGGGAGGCTAAGGAAATGGAGGTTGAGGAGAATTTGAGAGAATAATTAGGGTTTATGGGTTGGGGGTTAGGGGTGAATAAGAGGGTGTTGAATTGGGTGAAGAGGTCATTGAAGTTGAGAAGAGAGTTAGGGTTTGGAGAGAGGAGAGAGAGAGATGTGAAGGTTGGGGTTGGAGTGTCCATTGAAGGTGAATTTGATTTTGTGCAATGGGATTGTGATGGCATTGATTGGCATGGCCGATTTTTCAATGGAGATGCCAATGGATGTGTGGATACTGGTCACAGACATTTTTAACGGCTGTTTCTATTTTTCTTTTAGTAAATGTTTGTACTTTGTATTAATATTGTACTCAAAAACATTGTTCTACCTTATTTAAATTCAATTATTATAGGAGTATTTTTTTCTTTCATTCTTGCCAACTTTCTTTAATAAAATTAATAAATAAGGACAATTTCGATAAAATATGAATAAATATTTCTTAAAATCTTATAATGAATAAATATTTCTTAAAATCTTATAACGATAATTATTTTGATACAAAAAAACTTTGCTAAAACAAAAATTATTTCAAGACGGAGGTAGTATTCCTTATCATAGAGTGGGCTATTAACACCCATTTTTCCGCTAAATACATTTAATTTTTTATTATAAAAATATCATTATTTATAAAGATGCTTTTGTTCTTAGGTTGAGATACAAACATTTTCGGGTTAATATTATTCGGCTATGGTTATGTTAGCTGAACATCACAAGACATTTCGGCTAGGGCTAGTCGAACATCACTTGTTGGCATCTTCGGTTAGGGGTAGCCAAACATTCTTGTAATGTTCGGCTAACTAGTGTCGAACAATATCTCATTCACTTTGCTACCAAATCTAATGGGTTGAGAACTAATTGTGAGTTCAAGATTGATTGTTCTTGTTGATTGAGCTTGAGATAGAGGGTTTTGGAGGGAGAGAAACGATCTTTTGTGTTGGTGGACAAATGAGGGAGATTGATGATGAAAGATTTGGAGCTCTCAAAAAATAAAAGAAAAAAGAAAGATTTAGGGATATCATACCATCTTTATCGGGAAAGGTGATGGTGCAGCCAAAATTGGAGACTTTGAGATGCATAGTGTCATTGTTGAGTTTAAACTTCTGATTTCTGCTGATTCGTCATTGTTACACAAAGTAAGAGGTATGGTGTATAGGAGGTTCTCATTTATCTCTCCTAGGTTAGCTTTGTTCGAGTAAAATAGGAAATTGAGGGTGGTGTATTTACTGTTTAGAGGGAATAAAAATGAAGATGGGTAATGTATTTCGAAAATGAGTGTATTTAAATTAGAAGAAGGGGGTGTTAATAAGCCCACTCTTAATATAATCAGAATGTTAAATAGTACTTGTAAACATAATTCAACCCATGCCAACAATGAAATGAACTATCATAATTCACACAACTAGTTTCGAGATGAAACAAGTATTGTTCTCAAGACAATTTTTGGTTTCATATTTTAACTAATTGATTGCAATAATGTAGTTAAGTTTCTTATATAGTATATTTTTTATACTCCTACAATATTTGAATTTACTAAGATATACATTATTACATTTCCTTAAGAAATTACATAGAAAACAACGTATCATTGACATACTAAGAAGTTTAACATTGGTATGCCCTTGATTTTAGATTTTGAGAACACACATGCATAAGATCACAAAAGGGTGTTGAGTTGGGGTTGATTTTCATCGAGAAACTACTAATGGTAAACAAGAAATTTACCTTAAGATTTTCTATTTCTTTAATATACACACTACATTACATCATGATTGCATGTCCTTAATTCTAGAGTTCTAGATTGTGTTGTGAGCAACTCTGAGATCAAAGCATTAATTTGTTGGTTGCTGGAATAGATGCCCTTGGCAGACATCCTTTGCTGTCTTATCTTATTGGTAAGACATTTTATGAAGGTACCAACTCTGAAATATCATATATATATATATATATATATATATATATATATATATATATGTATGTGTGTGTGTGTGTTGCGCGCGCACACAATAGAGAGAGAACATCCACCATCATTTATACTTCTCTATAATACACTAGTATTTAACACACGTGATGTGCAGAAAAATTAATAGAGAAAGAGGTATATCAAAGATAACATATATAGAAACAATACTTGAAAATTTGGAGAAGTGTGAAAAAGAAAAAAGAGTAGAGTTGAATTCAAGGCAGAAATAAAAAAGATTTGAAGAAATATGGGGGAATAAAAAAACTCATCAAAATGAGGCTTCATCAGTAAGTTAAAATATGTGAAAATGGAGAGAGTTGAAAATCCATGTTGAGAGAGAGAGAGAGAGAGAGAGAGAGAGAGAGAGAGAGAGAGAGAGAGAGAGAGAGAGAGAGAGAGAGAGAGAGAGGAGGCAGGTAGAGGTACTTAGGCCTCGATTGGTACATGAAAATGGAATCAATTCTGCAAAATCGATTACTAGTAATGAGATTTTACGGAAATAGATGAGAAAATGATTCTTAAAATGTGTTTGGTGGCATAAGGAATGTGATTACTAATATAGTATAATTTTCTATTATATTGTTTGGTAAGAAATAAAACAACTTGAAATGCAAAGCTAAAATTAAGGTAATTGACAACATTACCCCAATATATATAAGTATTTGTAAATGACTTTCATGATAAAAATTAGACATTAACATTATTACTGCTCCACACAATAACAAGCTCTTCAATCTTTTTCAATTTTGGTGAAAATTTTAAATTATCCAACATCGATAAAGGAAGAACAATTTATTACATAAAAAAATTATTGTTATAATTAAACTAGTTCAAATAAAATTAGTTTAAATATTTGAAACAATTAGAGAAAAGTACGTGTAATTACTTATTTAAAATAATTACTATTTTATTCTCCTATATAGTTCCAAGCAATCACCGTTATCATTATATTTTGTGTAATTGTCATGCAAAGCATGCCAATTAATTCTTTAAAAAAAATTCTTATGGTGTATTTAATCTAAATCTTGTAAGATTAATCAATTCTAAAGCATGCTAATTCAAACGTAAAAATTAACACTACCATTATAAAATTATAAACTATTATTAACAAATTAAATCAGATGAGAAGAGTAAGAAAAGCCTTATGAAGAGCCCAAGAACAACAACGACAAGGAGTAAAAATGAACTACCGTAAAGTAGTTAAAACCAAATTAAGTTATAAATATAAATCAAATCCTTGAATTAATAGAATGATATTATCGTCCTTTTACATGTATTTCAACTATTAGGAATTCAAATCTCACCTCCTCTATCAGGTGATTCCTTAAATTTAGTAATCAATTCCATGATTTTGGTAATTCATTCCTATTCCTAATATAATTCTTGCACCACCAAACTTAATTAATCAATTCCATGGAATCAATTTCGCGAAATTGATTCTATTTCCGTGTACCAATCGAGGTCTTAACGAATCTCAAATTTAATTTTGTGAAAACGTGATTAAGATAATTAAGCATTTGGAGTTGAGGAGTAAAAACTCTTGTACTCCCTCCGTTCTCGGCAAAGAGTTTATTTTTGACTTTTTTAGGTCAATTCAGTTAAAATTTGACCAATAATTTATATAAATTTATTTATTTTTACAAAATTATAAAAGTTGTAATCTATAGTATTGTTAATGTAGTTTTTAATTAATAAAATTTTATTTCCTAATACATAAATAAAGTATATAAAATTTTAATTTAATTTAGTCACATGTTGACTTTTTTTTAAAAAAAAATAGCTGACTATTTACCCGGAGGGAGTATATCATTGTCCGGTTGTCCCGAAGCTCCTGACCCCATGAAAACAATTGCATCATAAAAATTTGGGTTAATTACACCACTAGTTTCTCAATTATGAGCTTTTTAACCATTAGCCCCTTAATAAATTTTTTTAAAATTTCAGTTCCTTAAGTATCAAAATTAGACGCGGCTAGTCCTTTTGATAGATGCCATTAGTAAAATTTCGTTAAGTGACCCATGTGCCTCCCACGTACATTTAAGTAAGGGAAAAATTGAAATTTCACTTATCATCTTCTTCACCAATTCTTCATACCCACAACGAAAATCAATCAAATCTGGTTCAGTCAAAAATCAGTCCAATTCTTCATACCCACAAAAATCATAGCTCAAATTCAGCAAAATCCTATTATAGGAAGTAGAATACCCAAACACTAGAAGCAAAACTTTAAGAAAAATCCAAGAAATCTAACTAATATTATGCTGAAAAAATCAAAAGTATTTAAAACACACTCAAACATAAAATTGAAGCAACCTGACTAAATCGCTACCGGTGATCATTGACTAAAATTGGATGAAATAGCCAATTTTCTGGAAATCTCAAAACCAAGTAATTTGATGTCAGCTTTACTCGAGAAATCGAAGGAGATGAGGAAAGTGCAAACCTTTGATGAGGCAAGGGCACCACTAGGGGCTTAGAAAATTGAGAACCACATCACAGACTCAACAGGGCAATACTAGGGGCACCGCTGAGCTCAGATGAGGAAGGCGCAAAACTTACTCTCCATTGTTGACCTACTAACAGAAGAAACCCATAGGAAACCATGGAAGAACATCCTGGAAGTGCAAGGAATCCCCAATTCCCTTTCAATTTCGTCGAAAACATCTACACCCCTGGACTAAAAACAGAGGACCGAAACTTGACTAGATTCGACCCGGATAAGCCAAGGTCGCGAAGAAGCCTAATTTTGGGTTCTAGGGTTTTGCCAGGTTCGTGTAATAGAAGTTTAGGAACAGAAGAAACGAGAGATTTGAGGTGGGTTGGGTCTAAACCACCGACTTGTTTGAAGAGATTGATGACATAGTCGGGTTTGTGGTGGATTTCAAATGACTTACCTTGGAACCCCATCACAGACTCAACAAGCGAGCTCAGATCTGAGTTGGGTCCAAACAAATCCAAATCTGGGTTTGAAGGTCGCGAAGGCCCTTCCTTTTGCTTGCTTGCGCGCAACAGTACACGAAGGCCTGTGTGTGTGTCTGTCTGTGGGTGGTGGGTGTATCTGTGGGTGAGTGTGTGCCTGTGAGAAAGAAGAGATATTCTCTCCAGTGGATTGAAAGAAGAAAGGCCTGGGTTAGATTACTAATTAGGGCTTTTTATTTTTTTTTTCATTTTTTTGTTTATTTAAAAGTCTTGTAATAGGAAATTTCATAAATGCCCCTTAACCAAAGTCACGTGTTGAGCACATGACAGACTTAACGGAAAAATCTTAACGACATCCAACAAAAGGACTAAGCGTGTCTAATTTTGATACTTACAGGACTGAAATTTGAAATTTTTTTTGTTAAGATACTAATCGTAGAAAAGTTCATAATCAAGAGACTAATGGTGTAATTAACCCAAAAAATTTGTTCTCTCGGTCGGTGCGGTTGATTAAGGAGAGATAGACCGTCTCACCTACTTGAGTTTACATTTGTATCTTTAATAGACTGCACAAATATTTAAGTCAAAGGGTAAAAAAAAATAAATTTAACTTGATACTCCCTCCGTCATTTAATTATTATCTTGTTTGACCTGACATATGAATTAAAAAAAATAATTAACTTGATTATTAATATTGGTATAATGTGTAATTTCCTTTAATGTCCATGTGTATGTGGTCCGTAATTAAAATAGGAAAAAAAATAAAGGTAAAATGGTAAAAGTAATGTCCTAAAAAGAAAAATTTTCAAACAAAATAATTATTTTGGGACAGATAAAAAAAAATTAAGACAATAATTTAGGGACGGAGGGAGTATATCATTTAACAAGATATTAAGTAAAATTTAAAACTACTCCCCCGTCCCTAATTTAGTGTTCCTTTTTATAAGAAAATTGTCTTTAAACGGGAGTCTTTTTCGTATGAATTTACTGTTGCTATGTATCGACCCAACATGAACTTGTAAATTTTGTAGTGTGAACATCTCAAAAAAGAATAATGAACATTTTAAAAAACTATAGTGATATAGTGAACTAGTATTTTTCCAGGAAAGACGGGAATACAATTTTTCTTAACTGCGTTGGTAATTCTATCATAAAATGAGATTAACAAATGGTCTAGTAGATAAAGATTTATATCTCTTGTATGTGATTGTAGGTTCAAATTTTCAATCGAGAGGAGGGTTGAGGAATGTTGCCCTATTTGTGTAATAGTGAATCAAATGATTTTAAAAATGAAAAAGAGAAAAAATAAATTTTCAACATAAATAGCAAGGGAAAGGAACGTAGTTTTTCAAAATACAAGGGAAACCATTTAATTTTATCAAACAATAGGGGAATTAATGTACTTCTATCCATTTATAGGCATAAGCATAAAGCATTGACAAAGTCTTTCGTCAAACAGGATTCTGAGCTCTACACTAAATTTGGGGACCAGGGTTAGGGTTTTGGAAGTTGGAAGCTGCATCGACTGCACGCCTAGTGTTACAAACTGCTTTTCATCTAATTACATTCCCAGGTTCGTATTGTTAATTCTAATTCAATCTCGTATAATTCTCTTCGTGTTTATATATATGCACAAGACCTTACAATTACATGAACTCAATTTTTATCATGGTTTCACGCGTCTATTTTGTTGAATTAGTTACTATGTGATATTTTTTGATGATTTAATGTGATTGTTGGCCAATTTTATCCTCTCTATCATCTTTAATGTGATTGTTGTGGCTATTTATGAATTTTGAGGTTTGTGGAGCTGATCCTTGAATCTTTAGTCTTAAGGAAGAAGTTGGCATGAAAATATTGACCCAACATAGGATGTATATTGGTCCCTGTTAAGAATGTATTTTAGCCGTGGATTACTGTTTCTGGTCTAAGGAAAATGCTAAAAAGTTTCCTGTTAAAGAATACATTGTTAGAAATATGTTTGCATATTGGAACATTTCCCTATGAACTGAGGGCACTGTCTCATGTATTGATAGATGTTCCCAATGTAAATCTTTCTAAAAATGTATTCTAAGGGCACTTGTTATCTTGGCCGTATTGAGTATGTGTTGAGGGGTTCTGCATTACCCATAACTCTTATCAGGCTATTTTACAACCTAGGATACCTGAAAGCAGAGGCAAACTACTGAAGAATAGGCAGAATGTCATGTTTTGGAAGATCTTTAGTACTGTTCATATCACATGTAGAATAATTAATTACATAGGATAAATCTCTCTACCCAATTCAACTTCGCCTTTTATCCCAATTACTTAGTGTATGGTATATAGTAAATAGATATTTCTTTGAATAATGTTTTGTCTCGCTATTGGATCATCTTGTCTGAGAGAGTGAATATAATCAGATACATAGGTTCAGTATCACAGTAAACTAAGATCTTGATGCAATTAGTTTTGTTTTTGCAGTGTAAGTTCTTTAAGCAGCCACTTTTGTCATTCTTGCTATACCCACGGGGACAGTGGGATTAACATTGTCGTCGCACTATGCATGCTCTGCTCTTTTGGGTGGTGATTTCGTTATTCTGCAAAACTTTCTTTTGTTGCTCGAGTCTTAGTCTAGAATCCAATGTTTCTAGATATATTTGCTCTCTCTCTCTCTCTCTCTCTCCCTTGTTGTATTCCCCTTATTGTAGGGATTTCTTTATCGAGGCTTTTATGCACTTACCAAATCGATTGAAAACAATGGCATTCGTCAGTCTTTCAGTTTGTCAATCTGAGGCTGTGGCAATGACAACTATAAGCAACTCAAAGGGTGTAAAGATCTGAAAGTCATTGAAAGTTTTGATGCAACATAAGGCAATGAGATAGATAAATTCAGACAAGAACATAAATGCCATCTAATATACAGATTGTTTACGCAACCATACCGAGATTTTGTTATTTTTTGTACAATATTACAAAATAGCTCAAAATGTAAGTGAAACATAGAAAAACGTAAATGTATTTATATGATTGATTTCTAGGAGTGGGTTCAAATCCCAACAAACAGTGAACATGACGAAAACATTTTACAGTTATTATGTAAAAATGTGACATCGTATACAGTGTTATTTGGCAATTGCATTATACGCTGTCATGAGTCAGAATACAAAATTTCCACTTTAAATATAAGATAGTTAACTAACCACCCTTTAAACCAAGTGGCATTTAAAGGGTATGAAACAAACAAAGGATAATAAGCAAACAAGAAAAGCAACAATGGACTAGGAAACCACCACTTGAGAGAAAGCGGTTAGTTGTTGCTGAAGAGAACGAAGCAGAGTCTCCTGGCTGGACGTTGCAGTCAGCACTGGTGGTTGTTTATATAAAACACACTGAAGCAGTTCTGACTTCTATTACTGGGTATCGGTGAAGTGGCTGGAATAGAAATTTAGATAGATGGATAAAAAAAGATTAAAGGTTGCAAGGAGTAGTCGTGGTTGCTTGAGGAGACGGCGTACAGGTATGTTCTGTCCTAGTTGATCCTGATTCAACATGGAAAGTATATTGATTTTTCCCCAATAACCGAAGACTTTTGTCGGTAAATCTTTCATATTTGATGTCATCCATAAATCCATTTTCCCCCCTACGAGTTCTAGTCTCAATAAGAATGCTAGTTCTTACTGTTCATATAGTAAGATATGAATCTAACATATATGAAAAACATATATAGAGACTTATTGGGCGGTCCCATTGCCTTGAAGCCTAAGCTCTCGTGATCAACTCTTCTTGTCAAAAATCTCCCTAAACCAATAAGAGTCCATCGCGCTATGGGATATCTTCTTGTGATAGATAGAGAATGGCGAATCCTTCTCGTCTTCTGCAGACAGATGTCACAGAAGGTAGCTCGAGAAGCCTATGTATACTCCCCCTCGCCCTCCTCGTTTATTCCCAACATACTGTTTCGGCGCCTTTCTTGTTGCAACATCGAGTCCACTCGGCAACTCACATAGTCGGTAATATATCTCGGAGTTGCACGAAAATAGCACCTAGTCAAAGTATAGTTTGTATATCAGCTGTATTGTGCCTCACTTTTTTGTTTCAGCCAGCGCATAATTCGAACCAAGTTACTGTTTTTTTGTTGACTTGGCTGATAATTTTTATCTTGCTTACCAATGTAGGTTAATATAAGGCATCATAAACAATATTTTCTAATGGGGGCTTATTATGAGTGATCTTCCAATTTTTTAGCAAAACCTTCTATTGCCGTTGCCAATCTTATCTTAGTGATCTCATAAAACTGAATGTAATCTATTGGACATATGTTGGACAAGTATTCGTCTAGCAATATTAAAATGCATTTTCAGATTGACTAGTATTCCTACCTCATAGTTATTGAAGGCAAAAGGCGTGAGGCGGGCGAGCCGTACATTTTGAAGTCGAGAGGCGGTACATTTTGAGTGACCCATTTCCAGATTCAGCAATTTTTGATCTGGGTTTTTGTTAATTTTTCAAATCAAACAAAGCACAATCCAATAAAAAGACCCTAATTGATTCCGTAATTAGGGTTTTTGGGTTGCTTAATAAACACCCATTTACACCTATTTCAGCAACATTCTGGATAGAGAAAGAGGGAGAAGAGAGAGGAACTTTCGTGGTGGGATGTAATGTGAATGGGTATAGCAAAAGCTTGGAGGTATAGTGGGGGTGGGGTTTTGGTTGGAAACCATGACAGAGAAGTTCCACTTGTACTAATAAACCACTCGTACTAATGATGCTAACACTGTTATCAAGTTTCTTTGTGATGTTGTGTTTAGCAGGTATGAAATACCAAGGGCGATAATCAGTGACCAAGGGACTCATTTCACAAGCCGGATTTTTAACTCTCTTCTGAAAAAGTATGGGGTGGTGCACAAGTTGGCAACTCCGTACCATCCTCAAACTTCCAGCCAAGTTGAAGTGAGCAACCGTCAAATTAAGGGGATACTTGAGAAAACAGTTCGACCCACGCGGAAAGATTGGGCTTTGATTGTAGGCAGGTGGGAAATTCTTGGGTGCGGGGCAAAACCATTGATTATGATTCTAAATATTTGAACTATTTCCTAGGCCTCCCCCCTTTGGATTTTAGGAGTGTAGCTTTCAGCAACACCTCTGCTGGCCAGTAGATGTGAACGAGGTCAATAGTGTTATCGCCCTCCCTGGATCCGTATGGGTTACCAGTCATGGTAAGCCAAAAAAGTTGAAGGAGGCGAGCCTAACGTTTAGGGCAAAGAGCGTGCACAAATTCGTTTGTGCACGGTTGATGCCAACCTCACATCAGTCCGAGGTGTCATGGGCACGAGGGGTGCTCATCTACTCCATTCTTGTGGGAACCCCAGTCGATGTCGGGTATTTGATCTGTTCCCAATTAGATGGGATTATTCGTGGTACTTCGACTGCGGGCTTTTGTTTCCCTAATTTGATTACTTCTCTTTGTGAGAAAAAGAATTGTATTTGGGCTGAGGACTCGGAGCGTATGTCGATGAAATCGGAAATTTCTCGTTTCTCTTTAGAGGGAAACACGAGGAGAGTCCGAGGTCCACAAGAAGAGGATGAGGCGATGGAAGAGGAGGATGAGGCTAGACCTATGGAGGTAGATGAACGAATTGACGAGCTGTCCAACTGGATGGCCGAAATGCAAATGACGCAAGATGTGCGGCATGTGCAATATGAGCAGTATCAAAATTGGTCCGCCGCCTGGATGCAAGGGATGGCATCGCATCTTGGCATGGATACTTCTGCTCTACCTCTTTGGCATCCTGCGCCTCATGATTAGATAGGAGAGCCCTTGCCTTAATTTTGGATAGAAATTCCACATTGGGGACAATGTGGAGTTTAAGTTTGGGGGTGATGAATGAAAATTACTTCGCAAGTGCACGAAAATACCGGAGTATAGCTGCGCAGAAACAAGGGTCGAATCACAGAGACAAGAGAATGATTGATTATGTTAACTAGCAAATTAAGAAACAAAAGTAAAAGACAAGGGGGTTTTTGTTGATTTCTTAAAAACTACTGATGAGAATTTAAACTAATTTATCACCTAAAATTATCAACTAAATTATCAAAGCAGGCAGATAACGAATTTAACAAGAATTGAGAAGACCTAGGAATTGGGATTCACTCTGTATCTTGGATTTATGCCTTTATAATTTATGTATCAGTTCAGTTCTAGGATTGGTTCACAAAGGTAAAACCTGGGACGCTTGGATCACGATTTGTAGGCTTAGTATCCCTAATTGTTATACTTTCTTGATCCGTCCATATAACAAACAGAGATCCTTTAAGAACTTAGGAACAATTAATCTCTTTCTTATCTTAGCAAGATTATGAATCAATAAGAAAGAACATTCATAAAAGATGGCAAACATATGACTTATGCATTCGGATCGTGCAATTCATCATACCCTGATAATCTAACAATTGTAATTACCTACACGCAAAAACAACTTAGGAAGATTCGATAAAAATACTTTTATGAATGACTAGAACAATTGAACTGAATAAAAATTATATTAAGGCATAAATCTTTGATATAGAGTTACCTCCAATTCCTAGATAAGGAGATTAGTTCCTCATGATAATTGTAAAAACAAAAACTAATTTATAATCCATACTTAGAATTCTCAAATTCTTGAAAGAAGAAGAAGTTAAGAAAAAGATTACAGAATAATCTCAAGCTGTCTTTTTCTCTCCAAGATGTCCTAAATTTTCCAACACAAGTTGCTTAAATACAAAGTTCCAGGCCAAAGAAAGTTTCCTAAAACAGATAGGAATTAGGGCAACTTCAAAAACGGCACAGGGTGGCCGCTTAGGCGCGCGCGCAGATTGACTTTTGCAGATTCTGGAAACGGGGCGGCCGCTCAGGCGGCCGCGCTACTTGACTTTTTCCTGTTCTTCCCTTGCTTAATCTGATTCTTGCACTCCAGTCCCTCAACATCCCAGAGTAGCTCAAATGACCTTTAATTTGCACCAATTTCAACACAGGACCCTGAAACTTCATTAAAGCACTAGCAACCCATATTAGATAACAAAAAGCTCGAGAAATTGCTAAATTTAAGCCGGAAAAGTACCCTTCGGATGAGTATAAAACTCATCCATCAAATACCCCCAAACTTAGATTTTGCTCGTCCTCGAGTAAAACAAAGAAAACTACAAAAAGAAAACTAAAATAAATACAACTACAACAAAATTATCATCGCAAGTCAATGCATTAGTATTAGATCACATAAAGCCTCCGAGTAAAACCCACACAATCAAGTAATTGACAAAACACCCTTACAAATCTAGACTTTCACTTGGCCACAAATCAATATTCCTTTGAATCTCCACGTGTGTGTGCACCAATCATTGAAAATTTCAAAATTTTAAAAACTTTTATCAAATCAAGTACAACAACCATTCCCAACATATAACAATAGAAATCTTTTCCACCAAATATCAACAGTGCATCATAAAACATAAAAATAACCATCACCACCCAGTTGAAATCACAAAAACTAGAAAGTGCCGGCATTCAAGAGTTAACACATCCATCCCATGCACTTCCCTATGTATAAAATACACAGCTCTCAAGTCCCACATACTTATACAGCGATTAAATGAATCATGAGCTAAAAAAAATATTGCAAATCAAAACAAGGGTCAAATCAACCATGTCTTCAGAATATTTCCATTCCACTACAACAAAGTAGCAATTAAGTCAATAGGGCTTTTATAAGCTTGTAATGTAAGGCCAGGCAAGGGCTACAAACGACGGGATAGGAATCACAAAACAAGAGAGCAAGAATGTATCCCTTCGTTGAAACCAACTTTCACTTTAACAACTCAAAAATTTTAACCGAGTTGAAAAAGTCAATCACCATCACAACTGAAATATGACTCCCAATGATTTATATATTTCTTTTCTTTCTTTTCTCTCTTTTTTTTTTTCCTTCTTTTTTTTCTTCAATTTTTTTTTTCGAATCATTGGGGCCCCTGTTTCTTTTCTTCATTTCTTCCTTCAATTACAAAACTTGGCAAAAACACATTCCCATCCATGCTCTCTTGAAGGGTAGTCTAAAGTGTATAGGCTTTCATGGGTTTGGAAAATGCGGGTGGAAGAAACGAAATCGAAGGGGGGTCTATGTATGCTTTTGCACACGCCCTTCTTCCAATTAAGCTCAAAGGGGACACAAGGGAATAATATATGATTAGGATGGAGAATTATAGGCACAAACGATCCAAAGATGGCCTATGTCTTCCCTAATTGCTACAATGTTATGTTTCACTTCAACACTCATCGTTCATGGCATCAAATCTTCCCCTTAATGCTTTTAAAAACATGCTCATACAGATGACTTCATTATTCGCTAGACAAGGAATAGGGACAATCAAGACTTACATGCAATTACGGTTCAAGAAGTGTGCTTGAGATATATTAACTAAAGAAGTCCAACAAATCTAGCTAAATCATGAAAACAACCCCAAAATCGCATCATAATGCAACGAATGTGTGGAGATGGTAATTTAACACCTCATGATCACTAAAGCAATAAATCACCCAGGAATGAGATGTGCACTTTACACTTGATAAAACTAATCAAAACAATCAATAGACAAATCATGGCAAATCGTGCTCAAAAGTTGAAGATTCAAAAGTCAATTAATCATAACCATGCTAGCATCTAGATAGCTCGAAATGTAATATCTCCTAACACATGTGAGTCTAAACATTCTCATCACTGGCGGTGATCACCCAAACCAACACTAAGACAAGCAGATAGTTTTTTTTTTTAAAACAAAGACTACAACTAAAAACTAAAACAAAAGCAGTAAAAGAAAACTAATTACAGACTAGCAGCATGCCCTCACCCCCAAACTTAAACTCCACATTGTCCCCAATGTGGAATTTCTATCCAAAATTAAGGCAAGGACTCTCCTATCTAATCATGAGGTGCAGGATGCCAAGGAGGTAGAGCAGAAGTATCCATGCCAAGATGCGATGCCATCCCTTGCATCCAGGCGGCGGACCAATTTTGATACTGCTCATATTGCGCATGCCGCACATCTTACGTCATTTGCATTTCGGCCATCCAGTTGGACAGCTCGTCAATTCGTTCATCTACCTCCATAGGTCTAGCCTCTTCCTCCTCTTCCATCGCCTCATCCTCTTCTTGTGGACCTCGGACTCTCCTCGTGTTTTCCTCTAAAAAGAAACGAGAAATTTCCGGTTTCACCGGCATACGCTCCGAGTCCTTAGCCCAAATACAATTCTTCTTCTCACAAAGAGAAGTAATCAAATTAGGTAAACAAAAGCCCGCAGTCGAAGTACCACGAATAATCCCATCTAATTGGGAACATATCAAATACCCGACATCGACTGGGGTTCCCACAAGAATGGAGTAGATGAGCACCCCTCGTGCCCATGACACCTCGGACTGATGTGAGGTTGGCATCAACCGCGCACAAACGAATTTGTGCACGCTCTTTGCCCTAAACGTTAGGCTCGCCTCCTTCAACCTTTTTGGCTTACCATGGCTGGTAACCCATACGGATCCAGGGAGGGCGATAACACTATTGACCTCGTTCACATCTACTGGCCGGCGGAGGTGTTGCTGAAAGCTACACTCCTGAAATCCAAAGGAGGGGAGGCCTAGGAAATAGTTCAAATATTTAGAATCATAATCAATGGTTTTGCCCCGCACCCAAGAATTTCCCGCCTGCCTACAATCAAACAAGGTGGCATTGGCATAAAATTCCCGCACAATGGGAACTACTGCCTGGGCCTGGGTGTATCACTAAACCTCTCCCACCTACGAGCCCGAAAATTATCCCCTAAATCAAAGCTTTCAAAATTGAAAGCTCGTTCGACAATCAGGGACTTAGTATTCAAACTTTTTACGTATGAGGCAAATGATTCCTCATTCAGAAATCGTGCGGAATCATAAGTAGCCTCACTAGGCCCAGTATCCCCCGAGCTCTCTCCGTGCTCCTTACGAGACTTCTTACGAGGAGGCATAATTTCAAATGGAAGTATAGACGTAACAAATCAAAGGCACAAATTTCCCAAGTAATATGTAAGGACCACACAATCCCTCCAATTCAACAAGTAATTGACATAAAATGCAGTAGTACACAAGAAATTTACTTGAATATGGCACAAAAGGAAGTGTGAAATCGAAATGTCGGACCTTTGATTGGAGAAATTGGATGAAGCTAGGGGTGCCCTGCAGAAAGAATGACAGCGGCGCTGTGATGGTGTTGCTGAAAGGAACGGCGGCGGCGCTGTGGTAAAGAAGGAGCGGCGGCGGCAATGGAGGAGTTTTGCTAGACGGAAGAGAGATGTGCAGGGGAAAGAACGAGAGAAAGAAAGAGAAACTGTCGTGGGTTAGGGCTTGGGCTGACTGTTGTAATTTTTTTTTTTTACTAGCGCGGCCGCCTAAGCGGCCGCTCAAGAGATGCATTGCCCATTCTGGATTCAGCGCGCGCGCCTAAGCGGTTGCTCAAGACAAGAATTTTCCAGCCACATGTTTCTGGAAGAAGCGCACCCGCCTAGGCGGCCGCTCTTCCCAGAGTTTTCAGTTTTTGCACGTTTTGCCCTACATAACTTGCATTCTCTCAAATCAATCCCAAACATCATGGACCCTGCAATTTTGAGCTGCTACTTGCATCAAATATGTTACAACAACAAATCTACCGCCCACATGAGTCGTTAGATACTAATTTTTTTTTATTTTTTATTTTTTCAAAGGACCCACCCCCAAACTTAAAACATGCTATGTCCTCACAGCATCATTCAATAAGTAACATGCATAAATCCAGGGATGAATACAATTATCTAAACTACGAAAGCAAGTAAAAACGTACCTAGTTGGGTTGCCTCCCAACAAGCGCATTTGTTTAACGTCGTTTGCCCGACGTTTTGTGAAACCAAGACTATTTAGGGTCAATCAAATGGATTGTATCAACTGCTTCCAAGATTGATACCCCTTCATAGTACAGCTTCACACGATGCCCATTGACTTTGAATTGTTCCCCCGTTTTCATCTTTTTGAGCTCAACCGCCCCATGCGGAAACACATGCACTACCTCGAACGGACCCGTCCATTTGGATTTGAGTTTGCCCGGGAACAACTTCAACCGGGAGTTGAAAAAGAGGACCTTCATGCCGGGACGAATGAACTTGGGTTGAATTCTTTGGTCGTGATACTTTTTCGTCCTTTCCTTATACAACTTTGCACTTTCATATGCATCTTGCCTCAACTCCTCCAACTCGTTCAGGGCCAACATTCATTTCTCACCCGCCAATGTCAAATCCATGTTGAGCTCTTTGATTGCCCAAAAAGCTTTATGTTCTAGCTCAACCGGGAGATGACACCCTTTTCCAAAAACAATCCGGTACGGACTCATTCCTATTGGGGTCTTGTAAGCCGTGCGATAAGCCCAAAGAGCATCACTTAGCTTCAAAGCCCAATCTTTCCACGTGGGTCGAACTGTTTTCTCAAGTATCCCCTTAATTTGACGGTTGCTCACTTCAACTTGGCCGGAAGTTTGAGGATGGTACGGAGTTGTCAACTTGTGCACCACCCCATACTTTTTCAGAAGAGAGTTAAAAATCCGGCTTGTGAAATGAGTCCCTTGGTCACTGATTATCGCCCTTGGTATTCCATACCTGCTAAACACAACATCACAAAGAAACTTGATAACAGTGTTAGCATCATTAGTACGAGTGGCAATTGCTTCCACCCACTTGGACTCATAATCAACAGCAACCAAGATATATGTAAAACCATGAGATACGGGAAAAGGGCCCATGAAATCAATGCTCCACACATCAAAGATATCAACAACCAGATTGTTCACTAAAGGCATCTCATTTTTCTTGCTTATTCCCCCTGTTTTCTGACACCTACACATTGTTGGCAATAATCATGAGCATCCTTGAATAAAGAAGGCCAAAAGAAACCAGATTGCAGCACTTTACGCGCTGTTTTCTGGCTACTAAAGTGTCCACCACAATGGAGCTCATGACAAAATGCCAACACACTCTTTTGCTCTTCTTCAGGGATACATCGACTAATCATCCTATCAGGGCACAATTTGAACAAATAAGGATCATCCCAAATGTAGTGCTTAACATCATACAAAAATTTCCTCTTTTCATGGTAGCCAAAATCGAGGTTAATGATGTTTGCAACTATATAGTTCACAAAATCAGCATACCACGGTTCACAAAATCAGCACACCATGGTTCTCTAACTTGAACTGCAAACAGTTGTTCATCCGGAAAATCTTCGTTTACCGGATTCACATTCTTTAAAAAGTTCTGTTCAAGAAGAGGTAACATTTCAAGCCTAGACAGATGATCGGCAACTACATTGTCGGTCCCTTTTTTATCCTTGATCATTAAGTCAAATTCTTGTAACAATAGCATCCACTTAATAAGTCTAGGTTTGGCATCTTTCTTTGTTAGCAAGTATTTTAGGGCAGCATGATCCGAGTAAACAATCACCTTTGATCCAAGCAAGTATGGACGAAAATTTTCCAATGCAAACACTACAGCTAAAAACTCTTTTTCAGTAGTGGTATAGTTCAGTTGTGCATTATTAAGTGTCCTACTTACATAATGAATTACATGTGGTGATTTGTCAACTCGTTGCCCTAAAACAGCCCCAATAGCAAAGTCAGATGCATCGCACATAATTTCAAAGGGTAAGGACCAATCAGGGCTAACAAGAATAGGGGCCGAAGTCAACCAGTCCTTCAACAGATTGAAGGCATCAAGACAATCTTTGTCAAAGATGAACTCAGTATATTTGGCAAGCAGGTTACATAAAGGTTTGCAAATTTTAGAAAAATCCTTTATAAATCGCCTATAGAAACTTGCATGCCCTAGAAAACTGCGGACACCTTTAACAGAAACAGGGGGAGGTAATTTTGAAATAATTTCAATTTTCGCTTTATCTACCTCAATCCCTTTTTGTGAGACAATGTGTCCCAATACAATGCCTTGCTTGACTAGAAAATGACATTTTTCCCAACTAAGGGTCAAATTTGACTCACAACAACGTTTAAGTACCATTGTCAAATTCTCAAGGCAATCATCAAAAGAATCTCCAAAAATTAAGAAGTCATCCATAAATACTTCCATACACCTTTCAATCATGTCAGAAAATATCGAAGTCATACATCGTTGAAAGGTTGCGGGAGCATTGCATAAACCGAAGGGCATCCTTCGATATGCAAAAGTGCCAAAAGGACATGTAAAAGTTGTTTTCTCTTGGTCTTCCGGTGCAATGGAAATTTGGTTATATCCCGAAAAACCATCTAGAAAACAATAGAAAGCATGTCCTGCCAGTCTCTCAATAATTTGGTCAATGAAGGGTAAGGGAAAGTGATCTTTTTTAGTGGCGGCATTCAATTTCCGCAAATCAATACACATCCTACCCTGTAATTGTTCTTGTGGGCACTAACTCCTCTTTTTCATTCTTCACAACAGTGATTCCTGATTTCTTTGGCACAACTTGCACCGGACTCACCCACTTACTATCAGCTATTGGGTATATAATACCCGCATCAAGTAGCTTGAGCACTTCTGCTCTTACTACTTCCTCCATGTGAGGGTTAAGTCTTCTTTGGTGCTCCCTTGAAGGCTTGGCACCTTCCTCAAGATTTATCTTATGCATGTACATGACAGGGCTAATTCCCTTGATATCAACCAAAGTCCAACCTATGGCCTCTTTGTGTGCACGCAAAACACAAAGCAGCCTTTCTTCCTGTTCATTAGTCAAATCAGATGCAATTATAACAGGCAAAGTATTCTCCTCCCCAAGAAAAGCATATTTTAATGTCTCAGGCAATTGTTTCAACTCTAACTTAGGAGGGGATACAACAGAGGGCACAAGTTTTGTGTTAAAATGCCTTAGGGGGTGAAAAGGAGAGTCACTAGGAATTTTCTCTTTTGTCTTATCGAAGACAGCTTTTATTTCACGGACTTCCTCATTATCCCTCTTCTCACCACCATTCAGAAGAGCCTCGATTTCCTCACAAATCAGCTCATTCTCCACATTCTCAGAGATCAAAGATTCTAACATATCAACAGAG
Organism: Platycodon grandiflorus; assembly: GCA_016624345.1. NCBI lineage: Eukaryota > Viridiplantae > Streptophyta > Magnoliopsida > Asterales > Campanulaceae > Platycodon > Platycodon grandiflorus. The sequence goes on along the minus strand of CM028364.1, from coordinate 17,772,521 downwards.
AAGCATTCAATCTTATCATCAGGCATTTTCATAGCATCAAACACAGATATCTCAACAGTTTCGTCCATAACAGACATGGACAATTTACCATTCTTCACATTAATGACAGTGTTAGCAGTAGCCATGAAAGGTCGCCCAAGGAGAATGGGCACTTCATGATTAACACTAACCTGTTTTTCCATCTCTAAAACTACAAAGTCTACTGGTACAATCAATTTATCAACCTGAACTAAAATATCCTTCACAATGCCCATATGATGTTTCACTGATCGATCAGCCAATTGCAAAGACATTGTGGTGGGTTTTAGTTCTCCCAAACCCAATTGCTCATACACAGAATAAGACATTAAATTAATGCTAGCACCTAAATCCAGCATTGCCTTCACCTTTTTCGAATCCCCCAAAGAAATTTGGATGTTGAAACTACCGGGATCTTTCAGTTTAGGTGGGAGGTTCTGCTGAAGAACGGCACTAACATTCTCAGATATTATCACCTTTTCATTTTTTTCATACCTATGTTTCCTGGTAGTGAGATCTTTGAAGAATTTTGCATAAGATGGAATGTTCTTGATCACATTTAACAGAGGAAGATTTATGTTTACTTTGGAAAGCATCTCATAAATTTCTGAAAATTGTTTATCCATCTTATTCTTCATTAATCTGCCAAGAAAAGGAATAGGTGGCGAATATGGAGCTGGGGAAGGAGATTTTGGAGTTTCTTGTGGAATTTCCTTAGCTTGTTCCTTCCCCACTTCCACATTCTTTTCACAATTAACCTCAGGAGTAGGTTCAGAATTTACCTCACTACCTATCACCTTACCATTGCGAAGCACCGTGACTGTCTGGGCTTGTTCTGGTTGACTTGGGAACGTTCCTTGCTTATGGCCCTGCAGGGATTTGGCCAACTGCCCAACTTGATTCTCCAATTTGCTCAATGCTGCCTCATGCTGCTTGTGCCTCATTTCATTATCTTGCTGGTTCCTCCGACTTTCGAGCATAAAGTTCTGGAACATCTCCAAAGGAGTTTGAGTCGGCTGAACAGCTGCCTGCTGCGGCTGTGGTGGGGGTTTATGAAGAGGTTTCGGGTTATTCCATGAGAAATTTGGATGATTCCTCCAACCCGGATTGTAGGTATTTGAATACGGATCATTGCGAGGTCTTGGAGGATACGAATTCATGGCATTAACCTGCTCAACATATTCAGGAAATTGTGCACTAGATGGACAAGAGTTAGTAGTATGAGAATAAACACCATAAATAGAACATGCATTATGAATATTAGGCATTTGCATATTAGGCTTCGCAGCTGAGAGCTCCTTAACCTTTTTCATCAAATATTGCACATTCTTATCTAAAGTACTATTATTAATCTCATATACTCCTCTTGCTTTACCCCTCACACTTTTCTGTTGGGAATTTGCCCCAAGCATTTCATACAAATCCCTCACCTCACCGGGTGTTTTCTCAAGAATTGACCCACCTGCAGCATTGTCCACCATAGCTTGGTGACTTGGGCAAATATTATCATAAAACTGTTGGTACAAGATAGAAGGTGGAAAATCATGATGTGGACATTGAAATTGAAGTTGTTTATATCTGTCCCAAGTTTCATGAAAAGACTTTCCTGGCTCTTGCGAAAAATTTATAATTTTCTTTCTCATTTCAGCCATGGTGGGATGTGCATAAAACTTTTGAATGAACGTGTCAGCCACTTGCTGCCACATTTGCAAATAGCCTGGAAGCAGAGTATTCCACCAAACTTTGGCTGCATCCTTTAAGGCGAAAGGAATACAGCGCATCCTGAGTTGTTCCTCCGTTAACGCTCCAAGAGGGAGGTTATCTACTGTGGCGTGAAACTCATGGAGAAAACTCAAAGGGTCCTCTGTAGCCATTCCGTGAAAGGAAGGCAAGAGATTCAAGTAATGACCCTTAACTTTATAATTCCTAGCGGCAGCAGGTAGGGCCAAAGGAGAGGGTGATTGGTCAATTCTAGGGCGAGCATAATCCTTCATATACCGTTGTGCAGCCATGTTATTGATTTGCGGATTCAATTGCAACACGTCAAGTTCAGGATCTGGCAGATGCTCTCCCTGATTTAGTTCTGCCTCTACGTTCCTACCTACCAGATTAATGTTATCGTTTAATTCCGCCAGCGTAGGATTCAGTGAACGGCGACCGAACATAAAAGTTCAGACACCACGACGTTACCAGTTAAACTAACTCAATCAATCTAACTTGTCCCCGACAACGGCGCCAAAAACTTGATGAATGAAAATTTACCTTGCAAGTGCACGAAAATACCGGAGTGTAGCTGCGCAAAAACAAGGGTCGAACCACAGAGACAAGAGAATGATTGATTATGTTAACTAGCAACTTAAGGAACAAAAGTAAAAGACAAGGGGGTTTTTGTTGATTTCTTAAAAACTATTGATGAGAATTTAAACTAATTTATCACCTAAAATTATCAACTAAATTATCAAAGCAGGCAGATAACGAATTTAACAAGAATTGAGAAGACCTAGGAATTGGGATTCACTCTGTATCTTGGATTTATGCCTTTCTAATTTATGTATTAGTTCAGTTTTAGGATTGGTTCACAAAGGTAAAACCTGGGACGCTTGGATCACGATTTGCAGGCTTAGTATCCCTAGTTGTTATACTTTCTTGATTCGTCCATATAACAAACAGGGATCCTTTAAGAACTTAGGAACAATTAATCTCTTTCTTATCTTAGCAAGATTATGAATCAATAAGAAAGAACATTCATAAAAGATGGCAAACATATGACTTATGCATTCGGATCGTGCAATTCATCGTACCCTGATAATCTAACAATTGTAATTACCTACACGCAAAAACAACTTAGGAAGATTCGATAAAATACTTTTATGAATGACTAGAACAATTGAACTGAATAAGAATTATATTAAGGCATAAATCTTTGATACAGAGTTACCTCCAATTCCTAGATAAGGAGATTGGTTCCTCGCGATAATTGCAAAAACAAAAACTAATTTATAATCCATACTTAGAATTCTCAAATTCTTGAAAGAAGAAGAAGTTAAGAAAAAGATTACAGAATAATCTCAAGCTGTCTTTTTCTCTCCAAGATGTCCTAAATTTTCCAACACAAGTTGCTTAAATACAAAGTTCCAGGCCAAAGAAAGTTTCCTAAAACAAATAGGAATTAGGGCAACTTCAAAAACGGCACAGGGCGGCCGCTTAGGCACGCGCGCAGATTGACTTTTGCAGATTCTTGAAACGGGGCGGCCGCGCTACTTGACTTTTTCCTGTTCTTCCCTTGCTTAATCTGATTCTTGCACTCCAGTCCCTCAACATCCCAGAATAGCTCAAATGACCTTTAATTTGCACCAATTTCAACACAGGACCCTGAAACTTCATTAAAGCACTAGCAACTCATATTAGGTAACAAAAAGCTCGAGAAATTGCTAAATTTAAGCCGGAAAAGTACCCTTCGGATGAGTATAAAACTCATCTATTACTTGGAGGTATAGTGGGGGTGGGGTTTTGGTTGGAAACCATGACAGAGAAGTTCCAAAAGCATGGTAAGACCAAATGCACAAATGGGACTTGTTGATCTTGGAGAGAAGCATATCAATGGGGGTTCTGTCATGTGTTGTGGGGAGGAGAGGCGGGAAAAGAGAGAGAAGGAGAACCCAGTGTGTGTGTGTGAATGTGGGTCAGTGTGTGTTTGTAATTGTACGTATGTGTGTGTGAGAGGGAGAGAGAAAGAAAGAATGAATCAAAATATGAAAAAAAAAATACGCGAGGAAAACAAATTACACTATTGGTCCCTGTACTTTCAGCTGCAAAATGATATTTCTACCCCCACATTCAATGCACGTGGAGAGACTTAACGGAAAAAAATTGACAGAACCCGACGAAGGACCAATTGCGTTAAATTTTATAGTACAAGGAGAACTGGTATCAAATTTCTTTGAAAAAGACCAATCCCGAAAAAAGTGAACTTCTAGGGGGACCAATTGGGTTGTTTGTCCTATATCTTTTGTAACACTTTCTAAAAGCATGTTACCAATGACAGTGATACATAAAATTAAGTTCAGAAAAATCAAATTACCTAGAACAAAAAACTTAAACCAATAAGTATAAAATTGTTTTTTTAAAAAATTAAATAAATAAAAAAAATCAACTTTTAGCCCCAAATCAACCTTATCTTTTTCAAAAGTCCCATTGGACAAGAAACTCAAACCCATGGGATTAAGTGAAAACCCTAAGAACAACACCAAAAACAGCTCAAAACTCCCCCAATTTAAAAACCAAGCTAGGGACTAAGCTGTCTAGACGCCAGCGACCAAGTCTGTGTAGGTCCAGTGAAATTTTTTGGCTCTGGCGCTGGCGCGTGGGGTGAGTGAGCACGGTTCTGGTGACACACCCTCGCCTCGCCTCTCGCCTGAAGCAACCAAGGCGTTCGCCTTTAATAACTATGCCCTGCCTGGTAGAAAAAGTATGACGTGTCCTTTCATCATCGCATTGATGAGTGCTTTATAGTTTAGTTTCAGGATGTTGAGTTTGGCACCTCTATTAACCTGAAAATTAAAAATAGTTTCTAATTTCCAGTTGTTTGTGTAACCAATATTCCGCTGAATGCGCTGGTTGCAGTACACTATGATTGTGCTTTTATGTTCTTCTGAAAAATCCGTAGTGCTTTAGTGAGAATGATAGATCATGTGCCTGTGGCATAATAAACCAAAGTATCCTATTATTGAGTCTTATCATCATTTATATAAATCAACCTATAAAGTGAATATGCATTATGCTTGTTTTCTATGTGATTTCATTTAATTTCTTTTTCTTTCAGTCAAACATGATTGAACAGGAAGAGTTTCGGTGCTTCATTGGGAATCTTTCATGGTCAACATCTGACAGAGATTTGAAAGAAGCATTTAAAAAGTTTGGTCATCTTCTAGATGCAAAGGTAAAGAGTGGTTAGAAATATACCTTGTATTTGGTCTTGTAGATTGATGTTTCTAAACTCCATTAACCTTCACGTATTATTATAATCCGTCATTTATAGAGCTTAAGCCTACACATGTGAAGATGGGTTCTGTAATGTGAAGAACTGTCTTGCTCTAAAGCGTTTTCAGATTCAGCAAGAGTTGGTGGCAATAAATTCTCATTTGTAGATAAAGAGTTTGGATAACTTCCTTGGTACTGATTTGATATGATTAATTCTGTCTGTCAAGGGCCTTCTTGGGAGGGTATAAGCAGACATGATATTTTGTTAGTTTCTTTGCCCTTCCTAGAGTCAAATTCCAAGAACTGAAAGCTTCCATTTTTCTTCTTACTGGCACACCAATTGCAGTTGGTAGCATTTGGCCTTTATGAATAAGACCCGTACATTTGATCAGAGTTGCTCTTCTTAAGGATTTTCATCTTAAGTTTTGTAATTGGGAAGCCAAAGTAAATCTGTTTAGTCAGCCCCACAATTCAGCCGTTAAATAAAGTGATTTATATTTTTGTTTTTCGCTCTTCCCCTTATTGTACTTGATTGATGATTCTCAAAATTGTTTTATCTCAGGTTGTTGTTGATAGGACTTCTGGGCGATCACGTGGGTTTGGTTTTGTTTCTTTTGACGAGGAGAAAGCAATGGAAGATGCTATTGAAGCAATGAATGGAATCGATTTAGATGGGCGTTCTATTTCAGTGGATAAAGCTCAACCAAACCAGGGCTCTGGTAGGGACCGCGATGGTGGGGGCCGGGACCGAGATCGGGACAGGGGTCGTGACCGAGATGGGGGTCGTGACCGGGATCGTGATTATGGAGGTGGTGGTGGTGGTGGGCGAGGATCTGGTGGGGACTGCTTCAAATGCGGCAAGCCTGGGCACTTTGCTCGAGAATGTCCATCTGGGGATGGATCTAGGGGGGGAAGTAGATATGGTGGGAGGGATGATAGATATGGAGGAGGAGGAGGAGGAGGCAGTCGCTATGGGCCTGATCGTGGTGGGGACCGCAGCTCCGGTGGACGCAACAGGGATGGCGGTAGTCGTGGAGGATCTTATAGCCGTGACCGTTCTGGTCCATATGAGCGCCCTTGATTATGTCATTAGCATGTGAGCTTTCAACTTCCCATGGTTCTTTCCTTCTGTTTTTCTTTTTCTAGGCAATTATTTGTCAGTATATGGATGAACGAATGGCACCATGTCTCTTCCAATTTCAGCTGTGGCAGTGAAGTTAACTAGATCAAGTGAGATGAGCATTTCATTATCATCTGGAGTCTTGTGTAATCACTTTATAGTATAATTTTGGGTGGTTCAGAACTGTTTCTGCTAGTTTTTGTGTTTCAGACTTGGCATCCGTTTGTGTTGTTTAACTATTTCCATATCTTAAGGTTATTCAAACTAAAATTCTCCCTGGTTAGTATTCTAATACTGAAAAATTCAGAATGATTTGCTTGCTTTTTGGCTGCTCTCTGGATCATTGATCTGGTGTTGATGTGGCCATCTATTGCATTTTATGCTCTGCTATACTAACAAACGTGCTTGTGGTGGGGATTTGCCTTGAAGCAGTACAGAAGTAGCTCATTGTTCCTAGGGCTAATCTCTGGTAGAAACTCGGTTTTGAAGTTATGGGTAGCAGATATTACATGCCACAAGCAAATTTTATCAGCTCTGCCCTGTTGGCTGAGTGAAGAGTGAGTGAGTTCGTTATGGTCCCAATACGTTACATTTGTGTTGCTACTTTGGTGTCGTGATGTTTGGAAGATCCAGCTACTGCATACTCTGCACACTTGAAGTGACTCAAGTCATCTGGGCTGTGTCTATGCTTAGGTTGAAGGGTTGCGGCTTCTCGCCTCGCCTCGCCTAGGGTGTTTTGCTTGGGGTGGTATTATTGACCAAGGACAAAGGTCCTAACTGTCTAAGATTAGGAATGATGTCGTGGTTAGAATTAAGGAACGGATGTCATATTAGAGCCAAACCGAAAGATGGAGAAAGAAGACAATCTTGATGAGACACGAAGCATAACCATTTGTGATGATAGTATGTATTATTAGTATCTGTGAATAGGATGGTCGAAACTGAAATTGGAAGTGATGTTCAAATAGCGTGATATATTATTTTTCTATGTTTAAAACTTAATTTTCAAATTGATACCAGATGTCGAATTGTATTTGTGATCGTTTTGAATAGTTAAATCCTTGTATTGACTAGAGACGTGACAGTCATATAAATAGTTTTAGCTTGATCCAATTTCAGGCTTCTTCCCCTTGGTTTTGAAATTTGGTAATATTGGTTAGGTTTGAATATAAGGATTTTGAAAATTTTATTCCAAAGTCAATGTTTTTCTTTTCTCATTCCACATTTTGGACTCTTAAAATTTTGTTAGACTATTCGGCGAAGGGACTGATATTTTCGTTACATTAAATTTTTTTTATCTATTACATTCATTAATAATTAACAAAAAGGCTCTTTCAATAATCACCTCCTTGAATTATACATTTTATTTTCCAAATTTCTTTCATTTCCCTTTTCTTTGAATCAAACGACCGTTATTTTTAAATTATTTTCATGTTACTATGTATCAAATATGTATTTCTTTTTTCTTGTAGCTACAATTGTGTTTTTTATCATATTTTATTTTGTTAGGATCACGACATAAAAACGAATGAATGAATATAGACGTATTTGTAATTATGATATTTTTACATCTAGTATTAATTTTTGTTAAAGCAATATAACTTTATCCTTGGAAAATATTTTCTTCAGTTCTTGTAGACAACAATGTGTCATTTCTTATGAGCGTATGTAATTAATATGATTATTTGAGGAAGTAGGAACAAGTTTAAAAAAAAACATAGTTGGATGTATATATTGAAAAATAACAAAATAAAACAATAGCATCAAAAGAGAAATTGATAAAAATAAAAATGAAACACAATTGCAATGACTATTTAATGGGCATTTTTGTCTTAAAATAAAATAATTTAAAGAATTATTAATAAATATAAAGAATAAGTAATAATTATAGTGAAAATAACTTGTCTCTAAAAGAAGAACTACGGTACTTAATTTTAAAAAAAGTAAGTAGTAATTTCTAATATCAACTCTACCTACCTTGTCTACAAAGACAGACAAATATGGGCAGAGGCAGAATAGTGTAGAGAAGGTCAGACAGACTAAAACGAATAAAAGAAGAGCACAAGTCAGACGTCGGGACACACCGACCACTGAAGAAGAAGAAAAGTGGGCATGTGAAAGCTGGTCTAGGTAAAGTGGGTGCAGCCGGCAGGTCTTATGCTGCTGCTGCTGCTTCATTATCTTTTTTAAAGAAATGCTAAAAAGACAAATCTAGGGGGGAGCGGTTTGTAAATATGCTCTTTCTTTGTTCAGTTCCAGTTTTTAAGGCCTTTCTTTGGCAATGGCAAAGTCCCCCTCTTCTTGTCTTATGCGTTAAATTAACATTAACAAATGACTTTTTCTTTCTCTTTCCCCATCCCATCCCATAAAAGCACATTTCCTGGATCCAGTTCCTTTTCAAGTTTCAACCCCTCCCCTCTAAATCTAATCACGACAGGAGGAAGGAAAGCTTTAAATTAAAATTCAAACCAATGATTTGTTAAATTATGACCTCCTATTCCGTCTCTATTTGCTTGTCTTTTCTATATTACTAACTAATATTCTCCATCCCAGGTCTTCTTTATGTCTATGGATTCTATAGTCAAATGATGTTTCATTTTCAATGATTTGTAGTAAATTAAAAGCGTATACCAACTCCTCCCCTTCCCCGGCCAAATGAATATCGCAAATTCTTGATCCTATTTGCTTGTCTCTCTCTCTATATATGCCAGTATTTTTAAGTTTTTTTTTTTTTTACCGATTTGATGATCGAATGGTGTTTGATTTTCAATGACTTGAAGTGTTATTAATAATAAAGTACGTACTATATCTCTATCGGAATGAATATCATAATTGTTCAAATCCATCGTTGATTTTAAGGTGAGGTCATGTTTTAATATATGATGATTGATTTCGAAGCAAATAACTTGTTTGGCTTAAAAATTTGATGTCGTATTCCCATGGAAATGGTGTCAAGGGTGGTTGCACATTGCATAAAAAATTGAGAGTAGCGATTGGGGATTGTGTTGCAATAATTACTTGACCTCTTAACATTTTAATGATATAAAAAACAAAAAAACAAATGGCGGTGCCTAAGGATTATGACTACCAATAATAGTAAACCGACTTTGGTGAAGAACACCAACTCTTGATAAAATAAGACTATATGTTTAATATACCTTTTTTACCAATTAGTAGAGACAAACTGGACCACCCATACAAAAACTAATACTATGATCCCTCATTTTCAAAAGTTAAGTTGGGGGTTGATTATCATAGCATAGCTTATTAGTATATTATAGGTTTGAAATTACGTTTTGGGAACATGGAATTCAAGCAAACTTATTACTATTAGATTTTAAACTTTTTTTTTTAAAATGTTAAAAGTTGTATGCTCCCAAACGCTACGTAAAAGATTGTTATTCCTCTCAATTGCTTTTCTATTAGCATCTTTTTCATATTGGAGTTTGCTGATTTTAGACACATGAAATTGTTTGAATTTGGCACCTACTAAGTTTTGTAGTGGGAGTTTGCTGATTTTAGACATATGAAATTGTTTGAATTTGACTCTTAACAAGTTTTTAGGAGCAGTAATCTAGCTAGAGTTTTGAACTAATTGTTTTCTACAACTAGACAAGTACAAAACAACCAAAAAAAAAAAAAACAATTAGGCTAATCAGCTAGCTCATTTCATTCAAACTTTTGTGTCCCAGACGATTTGTTTGACCCAAGTTAGATTAGGCAAACTGTTCATCTAATTTTGGCCGAATTATTCTTAACAACACAATTCACAACATTCGAGCACAATTAGGAAATTAAAATAGGGAAAGAACCAAGTCAACTACGTTAGTTGAATGAATATGTGTGTGTGTTCATATGTCAAATCATTTTCCTTTTTAAGTTTTGATGTACAACTCTTTTGGTCTACCTAATTATGGGAACTATATAGTCAGAAAATAGTGAATGAAAGAAGAAGAATTCAAAGATCAACAAACTACAACAGCTAGGCTAGACCTAGACGTTAGCCAATTCCTCAGTCAATAAGGTGTGATATGAGTGGTCCTGGTCTCATAACTCGCCAAACACGACTTTGAGTTAACTCGGAACACCTTCACCAGGTCTCCACACATTTGCCTTACCCCCGCCGAACAACTGCTTTGCATCACCACCAACACTTTGGTCAATCCGTTACTCCTCATCGCCGCTTCCTGAGCCGTCCGATCTCTCGACATGTAACACACGCTCCAGATCACTCCTATACCGTGCTCCGTCGCCACGCTCGATACCTTCATCAGTCTCGACATTATCGCCGGCACGCAATTCTCGTCTTCGCATATCGCCGTCCTTCCCTCCGTACACGTCGACACCATTTCCAATACCTTCATAGCCTTCTCGATCACCGGAACTACGGTGTTTGAACCCAAGAGAATTTTCCCTGCAGTTCGTACGATTCCTAAACGGACTAGATCCTTTTTGACCGGTCTGGCTGCGGAAACCGCGATTAAGACGGATAAACCTGCATCGATTGCCGTCCGATCTTTCTCGCAGCTGACTAAGCGGTAGAGTTCGTTGAGTAAGCCTTGTTTCTCGGTAATTACGCGTTGAGATTCTGTATCAAAAGCGATTGATTCCAAAATCTTCGCCGATTTGATTTTGGCATCCAAATTTCCTTTCTGAAGAACAAAAAGGAAGGGAGACAAACGATCGCGATTATTTTCGAGCAACAGTTTGTGAACTCTCTCTTTCACTCCTTTTTCGGATAAGGTCAAATCCAAAACTGTTACGATCGCTTGAACAACCTCAATTTCATTACTGCTCAAAAGTTGAACCAACATATCGACAAATCCATTAACACTCACCAGAACTTCCCTATTTTCCTCGGAAATTTTCGCAAAATCGGCAATTTTGGATAGAGACGCTAACGAGCGATTGGCCTCGTTATCGATCATGTTCCTAATGGAGTGAATTACTTGTTGCTTAGAGAAGGAGATGTGTGATTCGGGGCGGTCAAGGCAGGAGTCAGACCAGACGCGGATGAGGCGGCGGAGAGTGAGATTTGGGACGACGTCGGTGGAATGGAGGACCTGCATGGTGGCAGGACAGGTATTGTGGCCGGAATCGAGCCATTTTTGGATGCTGGCGCGATCGTACGTGACCCCGGTACAGAGGCTTACGGGAGACTTCATCACGTCCATGGAGATTGGGCACTTGAAGAAGCTTGGAACGGTAAGGTACAGCTCGTCTTTCCCTCTTACCATTTTTTGTGTTGTTTCAACGTAATAATCACTCCAGTATTTAGGCGGAGAAAGAGAAAGGGCGTTGGTGCGTCTGTGTGTGTGTGTGCGCGCGCGCGCGATAGAGAGAGAGAGAGAGAAATTAGATGGGCCGGCTGAGGGGAGGGAGAGGCTTAAAAAGGGGCTGGGAACTGAGGAGAGAGAGTCAAAGGGGAAGGTGACGTCGTTTAGTCAACGATCAGCGTTGTTTAATGTTCTTTGGATACTTCAGCGTCTAAAATACATCCGTCCCTAAATAAATGTATATTTTTTTAAATAATTATTTTATTTGAAAATTTTTTAAAAATATTTTTATTATTATTTTTTTTAATTTTAATTATAAACTATACACACATAAATATTAAAAAATTTATATATTAATTTAATGTTAATAATTAAATTAATTATTTTTTATTAATCTGTATGTCAGTTTAAATAAGATTATAATTTAGAAATGTAAGAGTAGTAATTACCAAGAATTAAGTACTTATACTAAACTCCTAAATAACACGTCGAATTTGTTTGTTTTATTATGGGAGTGAGTAAGGTGGAACGTGGAACAGCTAACAAGCATGTACCTCTTTGAAAAGCTGTTGCATTCTGTTGAATAGAGTATACGTAGAATTAGAGGAGGGTAGAACGTGTGGGCCCATTGTGTGTGGGTTGGAGGTGTGGGCCCCAACAACGTTGAAGAACTCGACATGAAATTCGTGCATTATTTGGGGTTAAGTCAAACAAAGATCTCTCGCGTTGAGTTTTGGTTGATTCCCCGTGTACATGCACTCTCGGTATATTGAAGGTTAACATGTCACATATTGATACTACTAATTAATGTATGACAAAAAATTTTAAAATATCATTTTATAAGTATTTTTTATAAAATAGATTTTCTTGATTTGATTCACTGTGTGTTAGTGGACTGAGTTGTGGGAGAGTGTGATTCCATAAGATGGATTAGGATCCGTCATACGGTCTCACAGAAGACCTTCTTTTAACATATACTCCATTTGTTCAATTTAGGCAATAAAGTTTTAATTATTTTTAATCTATCATAATATTGTGCTTTTATTATTGAAAAAGAGTTCAATATTAATCTTACGATTTTGTGATCTTTCCTTTTCTTCTGAGTGTTACTTTTACAGTTTTGAGTAATACTACATCTTTTATCATTGATTTGTTTGCTTCCTTAATCGATGTGTATCACTTTACATGAGTAAAATTTAATTAAATTGATTAATGAAGAGCCAGGCCCAGAAAATCGGCCCTAGATCCAAGCCCAAGTCCCAATATGGGCCGAGACCCATCACAGTGCGAGCAGATGTACATTGACGAGCAGCCTTGACAGCCGCCTAGGAGACATACGAGCACAGCCTGCCCGCAGGGGCCAAGATGCAGCGAGCAGGACAAGCCTTCTCGTCCCCCCTTGAGTAACTTGGGGAAATAGCCACATGGCGGAATACCATCGGTTGGACGTGCCCGACGGTTACGCCCACCACACCAGCATTTACACCCACTACGCTGGCATTCATGGCCACTACTCGGCGGTTGTGACTGTTACAATCCCCGGAATAATGAGCATCTAATGCTGACCCTATAAAAGCTTGGAACCAAATCCAAGCCAAGGTACGCACATTTTACAAGCAAGGACACTCTGCCAACTTGTGATTTGAGCCAGATACTTACTCCCACGCCTGAGTGTCTTTGCAGGGCTAACCCCCTGCACTCACCCTAGCGCTTCACTTGTCTTGGCAGGTTACAACAAAGCCCAGATATCCATATTCGATCCCGGTGCAACCCACGACTTTCTGTGTAGCATCAATTAACAACGTCCAAAATGATTCTTTATATTGTGGAGGGGGTATAACTGTACAATTTGATTCACCGATGCATAGAAAACACGCAAATTATAGAAATTTTTTTTTTTTTTTGTGTTTTTGTTTCATTCATCTATGGGGAGAAAAGTGGTTGACGATGGCCGGGTCACTAAATTGTGTAGTAACAAGCTTAAACTAGAATGTTTGAATGGGTGCACAAGAAAATGGTTGGGCTACCATTTAACAACAAACAAAAAGTTGAAATTTGTTTAAAATTTTGCGCAAACTCCACAATTGGATCCTGTACTTTTTGGGTTGTTTGCGATTGGTCCTTTAGTGGCCTAAATGGTCCCTGTACTGACCCATTTTTGGGATTGGTCCCTCCGTCCATTTTGATGTTAAATTTGAACACGTGCCTCTCACGTAATTTTATTTAAGGGTAAACTTGTCATTTTTATTTAAAAAGTATAGGGACCATTTTGCAAAGGCGTAAAATTGTCATCACCTACAACTAAATCAAATTGGGGTCAGGTTAGGGTTAGGTTTTGATGGTTGCTTGATAGTGAATTGCACTGAGAAAGAGAGAAAGAGAGAGAGAGAGGAAAAAATGGCAGCCCGTCGCCGTCTTCTTACCTCCCCTGCACTCGACCTAAATCGAGTTTGGTGGTTTGATTGTTGAATTCTTTCTCTTTCTCTCAGCCCGCCGCTGTCAATTTTGGGGGTCGACCTAAATCAAATTCGATTATCAAGTTCGCCGCTGAGGAAGTGGATTTGTAGGGGGGTTGGATGGCCTACTTCTTTACCTTCTTTATTTTGGCAATTAATTGTCTTGCGTTGAAGATCCCTAATGTTGCCTTCCAAGCTGGCGAGAATAAGTGAAAAGAAAAGAAGGTCGGCAGGAAAGAAAAAGAGGTTGACTGAAAAACGACCACTTGAAGTCCATCATCCAAAAACATTTCCTTTCCATTTCAAAATCAACGCTTTACTGGTTTGAACAGTTCTGGAAAATTGAGTATCCTCGATTAGATTTGCTTTATGTTGGGAATCACAAATTTGCAGCACTTTCAAACCAGGTGCTGGGTTTACTCTTCGATTTTGATCAATTGAATTTCAAGAATAGAAACATTGCAAGATTTCTCGACCCAAGCACTCCGGATTAACAACCTCAAAATTTACAAGATTTCGCAGGCAATGGTGTGGTGGTGGTGGCAGCCATGGTGGAAAAGATTTCGTGGTGGTAGTGGCAACCATGGTGGAAAGGAAGGAGTTGAAGAAGAAAAATGTAAAAATTATGATTTGATTAATTACATCAATACCCTCGTATCTAGTTTCGAAGAAACAAAATATTAAGGGTATTTTTGTTTATTGAAAAGAAAAGAATGCATTGACAAATTTACCCTTTGACAAAAACACGTGAGAGGCACGCGTACGTATTTAACGGCAAACACCTAACGAAATTAGATGAAAGGACCAATCATGTTCAATGTTAAAAAAAAAAAATATTTGGTACAGGGATGAATACCATAAAATGCAAAAAAGTACTGGGGCGAATTTTGGAGTTTGCTCTAAAATTTTCAACTACCCCTAAAATGCAAAATTTTGGAGTAACAAGCTTAAACTAGAATGTTTGAATGGGTGCACAAGAAAATGGTAGGGGTAGCATTAAATTTGTTTAAAATTTTCAACTACCCTTTAGTTGGATAGAGTGAATATTGAGTGTGACGGTGATATCGATGTGGTACCATTATCTCATAACAGTGCAATATATCAACAACTTTATCTTCAATATATCTTTTTATTTACATCGTCAAAACTGTTGATGTATATACACTGTTATTTGATGGTGCGATATCACAATCACACTCAATAATTTTCCTGATTCAAAGACCCGATCGAGTGAGTATAATTAAGTGTATAACTACGGGTGGTTGCTCCAAGTTTAATTTTCAGCTCTTAAATTTCTATTTTAAGGAGTTGAAGCAACACCTAGTATGCTTGATCTATTTATGAATCTACCTAGTTAAATTCAGTTGGATTACTAAGGAGTTTTGCACATGTTATAGTATCGAAATTTAAAAAAAAAAAAAAAAAAAAGAGATTCTCGAACTGAGTAATGGTTTCCATCCTATGTTCATGCCTACACAGTTTTTCCTTTCTAAACCTCTTTGTTTTTTTTTTTTTTTTTTTTTTACGTACAAGACTCGAACTGCAATCTTAAGTTATGATCATATATGATCATGAGCTCGAAACTAGTCAATAGTTTGTGTAACTGACGAATCGAGTTAGAGATCATGTTAGGTTTTCATAATCATGTATTCTTAATTAACCAGCGATGGAAGATTTATTTTGGGGTAGGCAAAAAGAAAAAGAAAAATAAAAACGTTGGCAGATGAGATCATGTTAGGTTTTTGGCAGGGCACTGATCACTTGCATGCCCTTTGAAAATTTAATTTGTTCAGATCGAATATTCAAATATTTACAGAAAGAAGCGGGTGGGTCGCCCTGCCCGTCGTCCTTGAAACATTATCAAGTGGCTCCCGACCTTCCTCACGATGGATATAATCTAATCAAGTATGTAACTAAACTTCGACATGTGACATATTAATAGGAACTAACCTTTTATCAAGTCATACATTGTGTTCTTAATTAGTTTATACATACAATATTATTCAGTCTTTAATATTACATATATAGGTATAGGTGAAACCAAACTCAAGTTTGATACTTTCGGCGGGTGGGTCGAAAGATCAAAAGTGTAGAGTGGGGAAAACATGAAAAATACTACTCTAGGATATAATTTTTTTTCTTCAAATTGTTATAAACATGTTTTTATTGGAACTGATATTTATTTCGGATTAAGTGTTATATTATGGTGTGTTTGATTATATATTTTTATTTGTAATTAGACTACAAATGAAATTAATGTATCATTAACATGTTTCTCAATTTTAGACTTTAAATTAAATTATTCCTGCAGAGAAAACTGTAAAAATTAGAGAAAATACAATAAGTGAAGACCGACCAAAATGATCAAATTTCACGCATTTGTGGTCAAAGGAGCTGCACGTGCACCCCCACTTCCATGACTAAATTGAGCACACAACAATTCTACATCTCTGACTGACTGACTCACCAGCATAACAACTGAATATGTTGAAATTATATGAATATACGTGACAAAGACTAAGACTAATATGGCCAAGAAAATCCCACCTCTTTTTAAGTTTCCAAATAATGCCACAAAATCCGCTATCTCTATTAATTCATGGATTGGTGTGTACGTGAGGGTGTTGGTACTCCTACCTTTATCTTAAAATAACTATTTATTTTTCTCTGTAATTATAGTTCAAATTATGTATTATTTATTTTTTCTGTAATTATAAATAAAAATAGACATTCATTTGAAACGAAACCTACAATTTTAAGGTTATGGTGTAATAAAAACAGGAAATTGCTGGCCGGTTCACTTTCTGAATTTTTTTTCTCTCCAGTCCACCCTTCTTTTTTTTAACCGCTAAAAGGCACTTTGAGAATTTTTTTTCCTAAAATGCCTTCAAAAACATCGTTGCTTCAGATTTGAGGTTCGAATTGATGTATAAATGATTTCATATTGTTAATATAGTCTTTCCTCATGTTTGGGTATCAATTTTCATGCATAGAACACGAATTTGATCAAATTCAAACTTTTTTAGTTTATCCCATTTTTCTTTGTTCTTGGGTTGTTTTAGCCACTTTAATTTATGTTTTAAGCTTCGAATTTGTTTAAAATCAATCTCATATTGTTATCCTAACTTAGTACTACATTTGTGCACAATTTTTCTACAAAAAAAAAAAAATACTATTTTCGAGATCCAAATCGAACTTGGCAGTGTGCTGTCCAAAAACAGAGGAAGATGTTCTTGGACTGATTTTGGGACTTTAATCAATGACTTGAGTTTGAATTTTGTATAATATCAATACCATACTGTTATAGGAAGTCAATACCATGTTTGTATGTAAATTTCTCAACCAAAAATAACTATTTTGATCGATTTTGATATTATATTAAATTGGGCATCGGGATGCCTTTAATTCGTCAATCGCAGTATGCTGGGCAACGCAACGGGGATTGACCTGCCCGGTCTGGTCCCAGGGGTCGAGGGGACAACGTCCTTCGTGGGGGTTCGGGGGCAACGCCCCCAAAAGGTAAATGAAAATCAAGTCCCCTCCAACGGTTGAAATTCAAACGGTGCCTTAGTTGCTCATCGCGATGCCTTGGTTACTCATCGCGATGTCTTTGTTGCTCATCACAATGCTTTGATTACTCATTGCGATCCCTTTGTTGCTTATCGCGATGCCTTGGTTGGTTATCGCGATGATTAACCCACGTGATGCCTTGGATTGCTCATCGCGATGTCTTGGGTTACTGATGCGCACATATTTTTCTTTCATTAATGGGATAATCGTCTTTTCGTCCTAAAAATATTTTTTTCAATTTTTAAAAAAGATGAATGAACTGGAGCAATTACAAATATTAAAAAATGGACCGACCTGAAATTTACCCAAATAAAAATGTGTCAATAACAAAACAAGGCCGTCCCTACCTATGGAGCAGGCACCAAATTTAAGGGAAAGGGCCAATTATATATATATATATATATATATATATATATTATTGAGAGAATTAATGAATTAACTTTGATAGTAATTAAAAATAATAATTTAGAAAAAATTAACTATGAAGATTTGATTAAAAAAATTCTTTAAAAAATGTTAGAAGGATGATACTTTTCAAATAAAAGTTCGATAACAATTTGAAATTTTAAGAATTTTAGTACTTCATTTGTAAAATATTAATTTAAATATGATAATATTACAAAGTATATAATATATTTTTGTTTTAAGTAATTATTTTTTATTAATTTTAAGATATAATTTTAAATTTAGTCTCCAAAATGTTAGAATCAGCTCTGGGCAAAACCCATACATTAAGTGTGTGTGTGTGTGTGAGAGAGAGAGAGAGAGAGGGCATGTTTGATAACCTAATTAAGAGCTTAATTAGGAAAATTTTAAGTGATATTAAAAATAAGATTGTTTGATAATGCAATATTATATCACTTAATAAATTAAGTATCTCTTAAAAATAGCCAAAATTTTAAGTCAAAAGAGGATGTCTTAATATTTTAAGCTCTACTTTTTCAGACATCAATTTTCAGAGCTTAATTTTCAGTTTTAACAAACAGGCCCAGAGTTTGAATATTTGATGAGGAAGCAACCTAAAAGTCGCAAGAAAGTTTATTTGCAAGTTTTCTTCTTGTATAAGTAAAGAGCCTCATATATTGACTCTGACTAGGAGTAGGAGGAAGTCAAAGGCCTAGCAATCTTGTTTGATTAAGTTTAACTTAATTAAACAAGTTTGTGAATTACAAGTTTATATTTATGACCACTACTACTACTACTAGTCCAGCCTGTTTGGCCCCTTGCAATTGCTCCATCACGTCCTTTTCATTTCCTATTCAACCTTCACACATCCATCTACACCACACTAAGGGCTCTATTTGTTTCAAAGAAAATAATTTTTAAAAAATAATTTTTAGAAAATAGCTTTTAAAAAATAAAAAGATTTTATTTTTAGGCATTTGGTAAATTTTTTAAAAATATATCGAAAAACATTTTTTGGTGTTTGACAAACATATAAATTTTTTACGGAAAACAGGAATACATATAAAAAGTTATATTCTCTTCGCCCTAAAATTAGTGTCTCCTATTAAATATACACTTATTTTTAAAAAGTTTTTTACTTTAAATAATTTCTTTAGTAACCCCCAACTATCACTAGTGGTATTAAATCAATAGGGGTTCATTTACTTTTCAATCTCACAAATAATAATAACATAATTGATAATTAATTTGAAAACACATTTCAAAAACAAAAGAAAAAGAAAAGAAAGAGATAATTATTGTGGGACGTCCCGAAATGAAATAATAGACACTAATTTTAGGACGAATGGGGTATTTATTAAAATTGAGTAGTGTAAAGGTGATATTAGGCTCCAATTCCAGCCTCAAATTAAAAATTTTATGATCTTAAACATTATACCAAAAGCTTCATGTACTCTTCAACCAAATATTTTATTCAGTGTAATATTATCTTTAAAAATTAAAGTATTAAAAAAATAATTTAAAATTTTAAATCAACACACTAAAGAATTTCAAACAGGATATATATAACATGTTCACTCTATCTTAGTATTTTTAATTAAAATATTAAGTTAAAATATTTTCAAAATTCAACTATTTGAATCTGTAATATTATTGTTATTTTCTTGTCTCAAAATGAATATTTACTTTTATTTGTAATCGTGAATAAAAGTGAACATTTATTTTGGGACGAACATGAATATATTTTTCAATGTTATAAAAATTTTCATAAATCTTGACACTATCAACAAAAAGTATATAAATAAAACTTTGTTCATAGAATCACTTCAAAATACTATAGTAAAATATTACGGTTATTTTTTTTTAAATGAAAAGTTAGAAATGAATATAGCACATCCAAATGTGCAAAGGTGATATTAGGAGAAAATTAGAATGAATAAATTTTGAAAAATGATTTACGAAAATTGAATTCGTAAGTCATTTTCCTGAAAAGAAAACTTTATTTTTCGTTGACTTGTAAAATATCTTATATTGACTACATTTTTCAAATGTTACCAAACATCAAAAAATAAAAAAAAACATTTTCTAAAAATCATTTTCCGTGAAACAAATTGAACCTAAATTTATTACTCTTTCATTTACAAAGCTCTTGTATTATTTGTTCTTTTTAAAACTACAAAATGGTATCAATTTTTTAGTTATTGGGTAAAAGTAAACATGCAATTCAAGCTATTTTTGATGTCCTTCTTAGTTACAAATATATTTTACGCAAAACTCATATTTACATCACCTAACTATTCATAAAATTACAATTTAATTACCACAATTTTAAAAATATTATTTAAACCATGATAGTTTAACTATTAAAATAATATAAAATATCAAATTTAACACAAATATACCCGCGCCGGCGTAATTCAGGCCACTCCCAATCTCAATCTCCGATTCCCATTCCCAGCTTCCCCCCCCCCAAAGCCAGACCCGACACCCAATTAATCCCCCATGTTGTTGAGATTCAATTTTGAGATTTATTTTTTGTAGAGAGATAAAAGTGAATTTCTTTTTGAAAATTGAGATGACTTTCTGTTGCCGGCGCTTCTTAGTGGAAGAAGGGGGATCGCCGGCGCTGTTGCTGTTGTTGTTGTTCGCTGCGGAGAGTGGAAGAAGTAGACGACAGATTACGAGCCAACTCGGATAGGTTGAATGATGCCTGGAGAAGGGGGAGGAGAGAAGAACGACACCAATTAAGGATGGTGGATTTGACGACGAGGTTGGGGATGATGGTGGAGAAATCGGTAGTAGAGCCATCGGGAAGGAAGGGGTTGATCAAATGGAGAGGAAAGCAAGCCCGAACGAATTACGACATGGTCAGCCATGAGAGAGCGGTAAATGGGACAGATGAATTCATGAGGAGGTGGAGGAGATTGAGGTTGTTGTTGTTGTTTTTTGAGGTTACAAGGTGAAATCTTCCACCTCTACAGGCTCTGCTTTCCACCACTACCCATATCTCCTCCAATTTACAACAAACAATAACAATTAATTAAGCCCCCTGGGGTTTGGTGATTTTGACCTTGGTTAGGGTTCGTATTTTCTTAGAGTGTTGCTATTTACACCAAAAAAATACTGAGTACATCCAATTGTGATGTTCGTCACCCTTGCCAACGAATATGGGCGTACTAAGTGGTGTTCGACTTGAGTGTAAATAGCAACTCTCTTTTTTTTAATTGAGGAAGATGAAGATGGAGACAGGGATAAATTTGGTATTTTATGTTATTTTAACGGCTAAACTGACGTCCGTTCAAAAAATAGGCTTGTTTGCAAGATAACTGAAGTTTAGTGGCTCAAATAATATTATTAAACTTGTGATAGCCGAATTACAATTTTGTGAATAGTCGGGTGGGGCCCAAATATGGATTTTGCCTATATTTTATGTAGGGGTGTAAATGGTTCGGTTTGGTTCGGTTTATGACAAAATCATGAACCGAACCGCCTCCTAACGGTTCCATTTTTTTCAAACCAAAGCGAACCTCATGAGACTTGAAACCGAACCGAACCATTCGGTTTGGTTTGGTTTGGCTCGGTTTTATAGTTCAAAGTAATTTATTTTTCAAATATTGAAAAAGAAGAAGACAAGGTAAATTTTCAAATATTGTAAAAGAAAAGGAAAGTTGAGATTAATTTTGTAAGGTCGAGAGAGATCTTACGATGGTTGAGAGAAAATTTTGGTTTTATGAGGTGTGAAAAACAATGTCAGCGAGGTGAAATCGAGGTGAAATGGAGAGTGCTGGCGAGGTGAGAGGGACAATGGCGAACTAATGGTGAAGCGCGACATTGCGTTGAGGTGAGAGAAAAAGAGAGAGAGTTGAGAGACTAAGGCGTGCAATTACCATCTTTACTCTTAAATTTTTCTAGATCTCAGTATAAAACTTTCAAGATAAATCAATGACTATTAATAATAAAAATATTATATATATATATATATATATATAATGGTTTGGTTTGGTTCGGTTTGACCCCTAAAACCACAAACCAAATCGAACCGATCGGTTTATAAAATTTCTAAACCGTGACCAAACCATCTTAGTCTAAAACCAAACCAAACCGCTCGATTTGGTTTCGCGGTTCGGCGTTTCAAATTTACACCTCTAATTTTTATGCATATCTTGCTATTGTAAATTTCTTAAAATTTATCTTTTTTTAATTTTGGTAAAATGACTAGAGAAATATATTTCACTTTTGTAAGGAGAGACTAATAATATTACAGATCCAACTAGTAAATTCGGGAAAAAAAATCTACGAATTAGGTAAGACGAGCACTTGGTTTGAAGTTAGGGGTCATTTTTTAGATACGTACCTTGACCGTAAGTGTAATATTACTCAAATAAAAATAAATTTGAAAAGAAACAATCGGAATTCTAAATCGAACACGAACATCAATCGTGCTATAAACAAGGAATAAATATTTTAGAAAGTAGTGTACTTACCTATTTTTACAAGGAAATTAATACATCTACAGAATTTATTTACAGATTTCATTTATATTCAGTTTTAAAGTGTTGTACTTTGATTGATAAGTATAAGTGTTATAACACTTAAAAGTTAGATGTAAATGAAATCTGTCTATGAATTTTGTAGATGTAACATTACTCTTTTTGCAATGCATGTTTTTTTTTCTTTTTACAATACAAATTATACATCATACTCTTAGTTTTTGTATACAATTAAAGGATGTCGTTAGTAAAAACTTAACAAAGGGTTCCAATAAGTTTCAATCTAGTTTGAAAAACTAAAATTATGATTTAGAGTTTAGGGTCTAGAGTCTAGGGTCTAGAATTTTACTTTTAGAATTTGGTAGAGTTTAGAGGTTAGGATTTGGGGTCCCTTTGAGTTTGTTTGGATTAATTTTTTGAACATTAAAATGAACCGTTAAGTATACACAAATGGTGCTCAATTTTTTCCCCTTAATAATAAACGAAAATAAAAGTATGTTGAATAATGTGTTTAAAACAAGTACGCAACTCACGTCATTAAAAAAAGTAAGCTACCCTGAAATTTTATGTCCGAATCCGTTCTTAAATTACTGTCCTGTTTAATTTTTTTTTTTAGTAAAACATACCCCTCAGTTCTTAAATAATTATCTTTTTTTTATTTGTCCATTCTAAAAAAAATTGTCTAGTTCTTAAACTTTCCTCATTAGAAATATATTTTTACCACTTTACCCTTTCTATTTCTTCCTACTTTAATTATAGCCATATGTATAAGGGCTTTTAAGAAAACTACATATTATACCAATACTTATAAAATGTAAATTAGTTTTTCTTATTTAGGAGCGGAGAGAGTACTGTTTATTTTATGCAAAATTAGACATATAGTTTTTTTTTTAAATCATAAAACACGTACTATTTGTATTGAAATAAAAGTATTTCAAATTATGAGTATTATGATTTAAAAAAATAAAAATATATACATTTAAAAAATAATATGTATAAATCAAAAGAGTCAAACAAAATAATAATTTAAGAATGACGTAATACAATTGCTTTGATAATTTAAATGAGCATTGCTATTCACACCCGGCCAATTTCTGAGTACACCCCATAGAGGTGTTCGGCAGGGGTGCCGAACATCACTTTTGCCGCAAAGTGATGTTCGGCACCCTGCCACAATAGTGTACTCGGCGTTTTCCTGGGTGTAAATAGCAATGGTCAATTTAAATTTTGGGTACATATAGCTTCTCTTTTCTAGATGGATGAAATATATGGTGATTAGAAGCTTAAGGGCTGCAATGTTAGGTACGTTGGTCCATTAGCAAAGTTGTGAGTTGTGACAATCTACTAAAGCCCAACTAAACTGTTTGCACTTTTCTGCCCGTTTTTTTGTGTCATGGAAATTAGGGCCGATTGCTTTTTGCCTTCTTCTTTGTTGGGTGGGACAAATTCGGCAAATGGGTCAATTTATGTCCAATAGGAATTTCATTGATGTGATCATATCCACAAAAATATTTGTGATAGAGACATCATCTAGAAATAATGAAACCTACAAAGATTGTCAATACTTTGGGGTTGTTCTTCTAAAATGTGTTATATTATGAAATCGAGCATATTGCGGTATTATTATAAATTTTGGTATTAGAATCGTTAGATTAAATTTATGTAGATCTCTGTACTTTTTGATTAAATTAGTCATTTTTTAATTAATGACATTGACATTTCAAGTCATTACCAACCTAACAATATTTAACCATCGAACAATACTAACACTAAAGCTCGTAATAATACCACAAACTTGAGCTCAAAATATTATTTGTCATTGAGTGCTCCATGGATTTGTCTTGGTTAATTTAATCAAATTTGATATGGTTCGAAACATAGAAAGACTGGTTGAAACAAATTTCTTTTTCATGATTCAATTTGTTGTCAATTTGCTTGCCACAAAATACTCATAAAGCATGTTTTGTATGTGAGAATCTCATGGTGAGAATATATATCCCATTTTCATATCCATTATATTAATGTTTGAATTCTATATTAATAAAAAACCTTTATGTGAGCATCTAATTACCATAATAATGAGAAACTCACATTATGTAGGCATATAAAATTCATTTACTCTCTAGTTACATTTGATAACCATACCTTAGGAATATGGTAAAAGAAATTTTAAAAAAAAAAAAGCAAAGAACAAAAAATCCCCAACCATAACTATAACTAAATTATACCTATTGAGAATTAGGTGAGAATCCTCAACATTCTTCAAATCATATCTCTCATCTTTTTCAAATTTTTAGGCCCCTTCACAAATGGTCCATGTATTTATTAAAGTGAAATGACAATTTTATTACTGTCAAAAATCACGTAAGAAACACGGTTGTGGACTATTAACGGTTGAAAATGGATGAAATTGGATGGGAGAATCAATTTTGTTTAATTTGATGGATAAATTTTAATCTTTATTTTTATTTTTGAATTTTTGTTTAATTAAAACCAATCCCAAATGAAGTTAAGAGTACAGGAACCAATGGTGGAGTTTGCAGGAGAAGAGTGGTGCTACATTCACCGGACATGTCAACGGCATTATGTACAGAAGATGTGTTGGCGTACTGACGGGACATTTCACTAAAAAAAAAAAGCTAAGCAGTTTTTTTTTTCCTTCTTTAACTGGGGAAGAGAGAGAATTGACCACGATGGTCCTTGATCCCCCCCTTCCCCGGCTGCGAACCACCCAACGGAATAAAAAAAATGCAGTAGTAGTTCTAGAGAAGCAAGCTAAGGTGGTTGGTATTTTAGAATACACCTTTTCCATTGGTTACCTAAATAAAATGTCCAAACATTTAAAGGCTCAAAGCTGAGAAAAGTCGTTCACCTCCTCAGAGTCTCCTATTAAGAGCCCGTTTGATGCATTGTTTTTAAAACGTCATTTTTTTCTTATAAACGCGTTTGAGATATCACTTCAAAGCACAACTTTTTTTTCCTAGCAGATTTTTTTTAATAGGTGTAGTTTTTTAAAACCTACGTTTCGGGAAAAAACTGGGAATTCCAGCATTTTAAAACTCAATTTTTTCTGCCAGAGCATTGAAACGCAATGCAAACAAGTTATATTTTATCCATGCATTTTGATTAAAAAAAAACGTACGACCAAATAGGCTCTAATTTGTGTAAAGTTAGTTGGTAACGTGGTCTAAAACCACAGAATATTTTGAAATTATCCGAGCACTGAAAATGCTCAATGCCAGGCCGATTTTCGAATACCATACAATGCCTCTGCTACGATTCTATAAGCAGGCCCAATACTGACCATTGTCTAGCACTCTAGCTCATTCAAAAAGTTTCTAAATTTAGTAGGTTCACTACTCCAACAAGCCTTTCGTTTGCCGGGCCTGATTTTCTTGCATTTGCAAAATAATTAATCTCTTTGATTAGAAAACAAGTTTTGGATTAAAAAGATGATATTGATTTTGGGTTATTGTAACGAGTGTCTAGGGCCAATGGTATATAATCTACTTATAGAATAATTTTACCTTAGAAATTACTAATGTCTATCAATACATGGACTCAGATCGGATCCTCTATTCCAAAATGGTGTTTCATCTCCTATTCCAATCGTTGGATGTGTACTACATATGCATGTGAATAAACTACATTAATTACCCTGTGATTTTTTATGCACATGTGGCGCACATCCAGCGGTTGGAATAAGAGATGGAACACCATTTTGGAATAGAGGATCCGATTTGGGATGGACTATGCTATTAATGAAATGGAAAATGTTCTTAAAACTTATTATTTCCATATATAGATGTTTGACAAGTGCGGGAGGAACTTGAAGTAAGCTATTATATAATCTAGGTTTAGGATTTTTGGGATCTTTGAGAGTGCGACAAGTAAATAACCCCACAATTACCAAAACTAATTTTGAATTCCATTTGCTAGCTTGTATTTTCAGCAAATATATGGTTGTCTATGGAATAGCTTCCTTAACAACCTGTTGTTATCACATCATGACTCTTCACACGATTCGATTCATATGCTTGTAACTAACCTTGTTTATAAGCTTTGGGAGACGCGTTCTTTAAATCACACCATTAATCATCGAGTCGATGGTCTCGCTTCCAACACAATAATTGAACTCTAGTATCTATTTAGACACCTAAAAAATGGACAAACGCCACATATTACAAAAAAATTAATTAGTATATACTTAAGACGCCCCAAATAAAGGGCAAATGCCAACTAGTAAATTTTAGCCCTTGCAAACGAAATATACTAAGGATTTTGCGTTTACAACTACGTACTATAAGTCAATTAGTATTGAGATGGACCTCAATTATTAATATGGTATATAGATTACTCTTTATAAGTTTAATTAAGAAAGCATATTGAGACTCTAAACCCACATCTGATAAATATTAGCTTTACAACTTAACTTATTCGTTGATCGTTGGAAAAGCATTCGTTTTCTTTTAATAACGTGCAAAAAAGTGTAAGAAAAAGGATAAAGAGAGAAATGGACAGTTTATCTCATCCTACTTAATTTTCTCATTATATTGTAAATTAACAAAGTGATGATGTGATTTACTTGGAAATGACTAATGAGATTCATATTTCAAAGTGTGTGTGTTTCTTTTTCCAATCATGTTCATTTGATTGTTTATTTTCCTAAAAAAAAAAATACCATTATTCCGTCAGAAATCAGTACAATTACTACTATATATATATGTTATTTATGTTTGGTGAACAACGTGGGAGCTTTGTTTCTATCTAAACATACTAAATTTGCTTCATTCAAACTTGGAGTACTGTCTGAGCTCTTAAATGCTACCACTCCTGAACACAGAGAGTGCTGCTCCATACCATAAATGCTCAGATTCTCTCTCTCTCTCTCTCTCTCTCTCTCTCTCTCTCACACACACACACACACACACAGAAACCAGAAAAGACTAGGAAAAGTAGTAGGTGCATGGGTGGTCAAGAATTGAATGCAAGGAACAGATCAAGGGGAGAAACGATGGGAGTTAGGAGGGATGAAAGGATCAACAAACATCTTTGTTTCAGCGCATTCTCAGGCTATACCCCATTCTATTAAATGAAGGTCCAGCTCCAGCAGCATACATAGACTTATACGCCGCCTAGTCTATACCATACCCCATTTCTATTAAATGAATTCAAGTCCAGCATTGACGCGAAATCGTGGCTTAGTAAAATAATTTTTTTTTGTAAATATACAATATACACATTTAAAGGTCAAAATGTTTCGCTATGGTGATCGAGCATAAAAAGAGAATTGCAGTCAGTCAGTACTCTAGAATTCAACTTTGATATGCTCTACAGTACAGTACTACGTGAAAAATATCGATCCAATGATGCATTTGATTTTTGAGGTACTGATAGGATTTGTGTAAAACAAAAGTAGAAAGAAAAAAAAAAAGGGAGAAGGAATCTTATTGGCAAAAGCATGTATGCAAAGAAAGCAGGAGAGGTTTCTCTCCGTCGTGCTCCAGCAGTAGCAGCAGGCAAAACAACAATATTCTGTCTCTGTTCATTCAAATGAATTTTGATTTTGCTATGAAACAATTTGGGTTAATTACACCATTAGTCCCTCAACTATAGACTTTTCTACAAATAGTCGCTTAATAAAAACTTTTTAAACTTCAGTCCCTTAAGTACCAAAATTAGACACGCTTAGTCCTTTTGTTAGATGCCGTTAGGATTTTTCCGTTAAGTTTGCATGTGCCCAACATGTGACTTTGGTTAAGGACTTTTATGAAATTTAATGTTCAAGATTTTTTTTGTAATACTTAAGTAATTTATTTTTTTCTCTCTCTCCTCCCCCCCCCATACCCACACATCTTCATCCCCTTCATACCACCACTGTTACTGACCTCCCCCCCCCACCATCCCCTTCCTACCATCACTATTAATTTATTCTTTGGTTAAGGGTTTCCTACAACCAATGTTACTGTTCTTTAGGTCTTTGACTTGGAAACAACCCAATACAAATGGGTTCTTTGTGTCAAATATCCTTCAAAAAAAAAAATGGGTTTAACTTCTACTTTTGTTTAGAGGCTGAATCGGTCTTCGATTTATTCTCTTCTACCTTTGACTCCTCCACCACTTTTTCAGCTCCGGTGCTTTTACCAGCAGCGTCCCCCTACTAGAAGTAGTGTCGGCGGATGTGTCTTTAATATTTTTAGCTGAACTGGAGGCGCCACCTCCACCAGTAGCGACTTGTGTTGGGTCTCAAGGTGCTCAAATAGGCTAGAAGAAGGGGTTGATAGCCTATATCCAGTTTTTTTTTTTTTATTTAATTTGATTTAAAATATTACTTCACTAAAAAGTTAGAAAATATTTTACAGCGGAATAGAGTGAAGTATAAGACAAGTTCAAGATTGCTGATCTTGACAGGTCAAGATCAGTTATTCTTTGAGCTATTGGAATTTCTGGAAATAAACAAGTAAAATCAAATCACAAGAGCAAGAAATAGATAGACACGTGACTTAATATGGTTCACACTTATAAATAAGTGCTACGTCCACAACCAAAGTGGTCAACTTTGGATTTGAAAAACGTGTACTAATTTTTCCACTAGAATCTTTACAAGATTGATCTCTAATGGATCGTGTACAAAAAATAGTTGACCAAGTGTTTGCGGGAGAATTGATATCTACAAAGATATAATTCTCGTGTGCTTGAATGCTAAGGATTGCAATCAATGAAGAGCAATAAATACTATGCGTCTAAGTTTGGAGCTCTTCAAAGAATTTTTTACAGAATGAGCTTTTAAGCTTTGAATGCACTTGCTGTTAAAGATGAAGATTTTAGAGTTGTGAATTCAGGTAAGAGTCTATCTTCAATGCTTCAATGGTGTCTTCTATTTATACTCAGAGAAGTTTTTGTAGCCGTTGGAGATCTTCAGCCTTGGGACAATTTGAATTTTGAATGCATTTAATGCTGGAGATACTTGCATTAAATGTTCTGATCTTGTTGTCAGGATTTGACTGAGAGTTCTGCAAAGCCCAGGCCGTCACTGAGTATATTCTGCCACTTTGCCAAAAATAGGTAGATAGTAGTTGCAGGCAGAGTGTCCTTTTCTGAGATGAATGCCTAATAAGGAAAGAAGCAATAAATGATTTGTGCAGGTTATCGTTATATCAAAGTCAAGAAATGACTTTGCTGATAACTCAAGGCATATCTTCAGATAAGTCTTGATCAGACGATCTTCAGGTCTTCAACATTGCTGATGAAGCTTGGCTTGAACAAACTTGGCTGATGACTTGATAGACTTGGCTGATATGAAGATAGCTGATCTGAATATGGCTGATATACACCAAGCTATCTTCTAAAGACTAAGCTAAGTACAAAAAGCAATCCTAAGCTATTACAAGCAATTGTCTAAGAACAAGTTGCGACCCATTAGTCACCTTGACTTAGACTTAGGTTATGGATACAAGAAAATCTATACAAAATACAACAATCTCCTCCTATTTGCTTGAGTTGATGACCTTATGAATACAATTAAAGCTGAACATGTCCATTTCTAATAATGACATGCTTTTGAAGATATTATATTAAGCAAGCATGTCCTAGATGGACTTACAAGGTAGTCAGTGTATTCAATTATTACAAAGTGTTTTACAGATAATGAATTAAGACATAAGAACACTTGTAATAAAACTGTATTTAAAGATAAACAGATAAAGTGCTTTATAGGGTATGTCTTTAAACTAGTGGTTTAAATTTCAAGCACATAGGATAATCAATCAATCATAAAGCATGAAAATTTAAACAAGTAAAAGTAGTCATTGTATATTAAACAAGAAGTTTAATACGATGTTTTGTCAAAATAGTTCTTTTAAATAAGAAAGAGGATAAGAACAAATATACCAGTTAGGTTGAAGCTTGTCCTTCTTATCTTGAACTAGCAGCAACTTTGAGTTTTGCAATTTCAGCTTTGGCTACTTCCAGTTCATTTTTGACTTCGTTCAGCTCCGATGAGAGATTTTTGTTTTTAAGTCGTAACATAGCATTCTTCTCAAGCAGATCGGTCAGCTGATCATTATGAAGTCTACGCATCTCCTCCTTCATGGACACAAGCGAGTCATCCATATTGGCTAACCGGTGAACAAAGGCCTGTAGCTCTTTTTGAATAAGGCCATAATGATTACGAGAGACGGCCCTGGTGACACGTACAGACGTATGCACCGAACGATTTGCAGCCTTTTGAGCATGAAGCAAAATCTTGTAGCCAGTATCAATCATCTTTATCATAGAAAGAAGTCCTTGAGAAAAAGTCTCAAATTTGTCGTTGATGAGGGCGATGAAGGAAGTTGATGAGCTGGAGGAGGATTGGTATTAGTTGGGAGAAGGATGAAAGTGGCTAGTAGAGGGTAAGTACTGGTTGGGTAGATGTGGAGATTGGCTGAGAGAAGAATGAGAGTGGCTAGTGTAGAAAGGGTTGTCTCGGGCTGAGAAGCACCAGGCAAGCAGGACCAGACTCAAGGCACTGGAAAAAGCTTCTCAATATAGATGTTATAGGATTGAGCATTAATGAAAACTAGAAGGGAGAAAGAGATGTCTTGACGAATGGTTTTGAAGAGAATAGGGAAACGAGGGTTAAAGCCAATATAGGTGGCAACCATTTGAAAGAAATCACAAAAGAAAGGCTTGGTGAAGACTGAAGGATGAATAATGATGGTAGTGACAGGGGGCTTAGGAAGAGATAGAAAGGGGAAGATATCTAATTTAGAAGGAGGGGGAAGACCTAGGTCCCTATGAATAGCAGTCCACTACTTAAAGATTAAAAGATCTTGTACAGCAGAGTTGTGAAGAAAGAATTGCTGAGACCAGGTAGGTGAAAGAGGATCATAGAAGGTGCCCCACTCGAGGAGAATTTCCCCAACAGACATAGGTTGACAAGGAATGCATTTGGGGTAGTCAAGAGTAGATTGAGATGGATCAGAATTAGTAGGATTTGGGTGAGGTCGACTGTTGCAGAAGTACAGCAGTTCTTGTAAGTCTGGATGAAGATGGCTGTAAGGGTTGAATTTATGGCGTTTTGAGGTTGGATGGTCTGGAGAGGAGGAAAGAGGTCGTTTGGTACGGGTGAGGTGTAGGCTTTCAGGAGACTCTTCCTCTTCAATCAGGTCAGGAGTGATTGTTTGACGAACTGGACAGGGAGCTAGCTGGTCAACAGGTGCAGATTGAGCAGGAGGGTGAACTGGTTCGGTTTGAGGAGATAAAGGAGGTGAAGGTGTCAGATTGGCAGAGGGCACAAACTTGACCTTTTTGGCACTTTGTTTAAGTATTTTGCCTTGCTTTGATTTTGATGGAGAGATGTCAGCAATTTTTTAATGTGGTTTGGTTGATAAGGGGTCAGCAATGTTAAGAGTTTCTGGTGTTGCTGATGATGTAATGTTTGGTATAGAGGTGGCCTGTGGTGGCATGGACTTAGGTAGACCAAAGTCTTTATCAGTTGACTTTAGGATTTTGGTTTTGGCCTTGGTTTTGAGAAGGGCGGGTTCAAAGGTAGATGTATCCCTCTCAGCAGCTTTTAAAGATTTGGGCTGCTTCGTGGAGAGATGTGATGGTAAGGGAGATATTGGCTTGGCTTGTTTTGCTTTAGGCTCAAAGGGGTCGTGATCCAAACGCCTTAAATCAAAGTTATCTGGCAAGGAAGATGCAATTAGTTTTGGATCCTCCTGAGTAGATGAATTCTCACTTGAAGATATAAGCTTTCTCTTTCCCTTCTTGGCTTGACCAGAAAGCCCAGCAGCAACAGCAACAATAGTTCTTTTTGCTACATCCTCCTTATATCGCTTGATGTTGTTCAGAGTAAACACATAAGTGTTGGTAACCTTGATGATTTCATCAGCAGCCATGGTTTTCTCAATCTCTGGATAACTTCTCAGAATCGCATTAATGACTCTAACAAATGGTCTGCGCACGCCTGAGATGGTTTGGACTTCCAGTACACTATGAAACAAAAGGGAGTAGACAATCTTGGCCCAGTTAAGCTGTTTGCGTAGAACTATGGCCTTGGAAAGCATGAGTTGGTAGGAGGTAAAGATGTCTCTTGAGCCATTCTTAAAAAGGAGACCCTTGTCAATTAAATGACTGATGTGATATGGAACCTCGGGAAACAGGTTCCTGGACATCTCAGATAGTAGTTCTGGCTTAGCCTCTCCACGCATCATGGCCCATGCCGCATCGAATTCTTTAACGGTCAAATCCATTTTTCCTTCTGTAGGAAGACCCAAAATTTCACCAACATCCTTGTAGGTAATTTTGACAAACCTATCTCTGATGTAACCTTTAATATAGCTCTTGTCAACAGGGTCATCATTGTTGATAGGAGGAAGAGGTACAATCATATACGTGTAGAATTCTTTGACTAACTTAATGCTGTAGTCGATATCCCCCAATTCGAATAGTGGAAGAATTCCACTTTCAGTTAGATCTTTCATAAGAGATTCACCAGACGAGTATTCTTGAACTGATTGAGAATTGATAGTGACTCTAGAGGAGTATTCTTGAACTAATTGGGCAGCTTCGGCATCTCTAGTGGATTGAAAAGCAGTACCAGCTGATGTTGATGTTGAAGAACTAGCAGTTTTAGATTTTTGTGTCTTAGCCTATAAACACAAGAGCAGAGTTAAGAATTGCTGATGTAGGATAACTATCAGTAGTTCTTTTGAAAAACATGTACTGTTGCTGTTAGAATCAAAAACCAAAATATGCTAGCAAACTTGAATATTAAAAGCAAATGATTACCAACGACACAGTTCATCCCTAGGGTTTTAGACAAATATAAATTTTAACATTTTCAGAAAACCCAATATAATAAGTTGTGAGTATGTATATATGAAGAACATTTAGACATATTGGATACTCAGAAATTGTCAATGAACAACCAGAAAATGCATAAAATTAATTTTTGCAAGACAGTCATGGCGGGATAATAGAGCAGTTCATATAATTTAAAATTAAAGCATGGAATGTGATGAAACTAAAATTAAATGAACTAAGATAGATAGTATTACATACCATTGTAGATTAAATGTAAAAAAAGTAGAGATTGAAAATTTCAGAGGATCTTTAAAATCACAACAATGGCAAAAGTTTGAAAGGGCGAAAGGCAGTTTTTGAAAAGTATAAATAGTTGAACACTGAAATTTGCTATTTATATGTCTGACATGTTTCAATAAATGACATTTAATGAATTTTGAAGTCCACATTTAATGTCGTGATAAGTGACTGTTCACGCCTTTTCATTGAAAACAGCCGATTAAGGCTTTATAAGGGAGAGAAATACTTACCTAAGGTTGTCTTATACCATTGGCAGAGTTTCACTTGGCTGATAAGATAGGCAGTTTTATATATAGGCAAAGTGTATTAAATCAAGAAATTTTATGAGTTAAGAATTGATATCAAACATACCAAGTTCTCCTCTAAGATAGGCAAACCCGGTTGAATCAAGTGGCTTGGTGAAAATATCAGCCAACTATTGATCAGCAGATACATATTTCATGCTGATATTACCTTTTTCCACATGATCTTTTAAGAAATAATATCTCACATCAATGTGCTTTGTCTTGGAGAGCATGACAGGATTTTGAGAGACTGAGATGGCTGATGTGTTGTCACACATAATGGGGCAATCAGCAGTCTTGATTTCATAATCTATAAGTTGATGTTTGATCCACAGCAGTTGTAAACAGCAACTACCAGCATCTATGTATTCTGCCTCAGTTGTTGAAGTTGAAACAGACGTTTACTTTTTGCTGGCCCATGAGATAAGTCTATTTCCTAAGAATTGACATGTCTCACTTGTGCTTTTCCTGTCAACCTTACAAGCAGCAAAGTCAGTATCAGAATAGCCTATAAGTGTGAAGGATCAATCCCTTGGATACCAAATACCCAAGTTGGATGTATCAATTAGGTATCTGATGATCCTTTTGATAGCATCTAAGTGAGATTCTTTTGGATCTGCTTGACATCTAGCACAGACACAAACAGCAAACATGATGTCAGGCCTACTAGCAGTTAAATATAACAGTGAGCCAATCATGCCTCTATAAAGAGTCATGTCCACTTTCTTTCCCTTTTCATCTTTGTCAAGATGACAATTAGTGGCCATAGGTGTACTGAAGCCGTTTGTATTTTCAAGCCCAAATTTTTTGATGAGATCCTTTGCATATTTGGCTTGGTTGATGAAGATACCAGTTGAGCTTTGTTGAATTTGAAGTCCTAGGAAGAAATTGAGTTCTCCCATCATGCTTATTTCAAATTTGCTCTGCATAAGCATTTCAAACCTTTACATAGGTTTTCATTAGTAGAGCCAAATATAATATCATCAACATAAATTTGAACAAGTAATGAATGACCTTTATGTTTCATGATAAAAAGAGTGATGTCAATTTGACCTCTCACAAAGCCTTGTGTTATCAAGAACTTTGAAAGGGACTCATACCAGGCCCTTTGAGCTTGTTTGAGTCCATACAATGCTTTTCTTAATTTGTATATATACTCTCTTCTTGAGTTATCAATGAATCCAGGTGGTTGTTCCACATAGACTTCTTCTTGCAGCTCACCATTAAGAAATGCACTCTTGACATCCATTTGATATACCTTGAAATCTTTAAAAGATGCATAGGCTAGGAATAGTCTGATAGCTTTTAATCATGCAACAAGATCAAATGTCTCATCATAGTCAATTCCCTCTTCCTGTTTGTATCCTTGTGCAACCAGTCTTGCCTTATTCCTATAGATGTTTCCATTTTCATCCATCTTGTTTCTGAAGACCCATTTTGTTCCAATCACTGTTTGTCCTTTAGGTCTCGAAACAATTGTCCAAACTTGGCATCTATCAAATTAATTCAGTTCTTCTTGTATAGCCTCCACCCAGCTTGGATCTTCTAGAGCTTCATCTACCTTCTTGGGTTCAATATTTGAGACAAATGTTGTAGAATACATGTATTCATTTCTTGAAGCTTGTCTTGTCTGTACACCAACATTAAGATTACCAATGATTTGAGTGATAGGATGATCTCTAACTTCTCTAACTTCACCAGGGAGATTTTGTCTGACAGTATTAGCAAAGTTTATATATTGAGAAGTGGAGATATCTGGAGCTTGGTTTTCAGGATGGTAGGTGATTTCCAAGGCAGGTTGAAATATTTTTAGTGTAGATGGAATAACAGATTCTGGATTATCTGATTCATCATTAGCTGGTCCACTATCACCAGATGGAGGATTTATCAAGTTAATCCTTTGAGGAATTTGTGAAGATGTAGCTTCAGTAGAGTTAGAGCTTGGCTGTTCTGTACCTGTCTCACACTCATCAGAGTCATTAGAAACCTTAGGAGCCAAATGTGGCCCTATAAAATCAAATTCATCAAAATAGACATGTACAGATTCAACAACTTTAAGAGGTGTTTTATTATAAACTCTATATGCTTTAGTAAATTTAGCATATCCCAAAAATATTCCTTCATCATTTTTGGATTCAAATTTACCTCTATGTTCTTTGCTATTGTAAAGAACATAGCATTTCCACCCAAATATTTTAAAGAAACTAATGTTGGGAGATCTGCCTCTCCATATTTCATATGTAGTTTTGTTATGAAACTTGTTGATTAAAGACCTATTTTGAGTGAAGCAGGCTGTGTTTACAGTTTCAGCCCAGAAATACATAGGTATTAGGTAGCTTTGCTTCAGCAATCATGGTTCTTCCCAGCTTCAATAAGAGTTATGTTCTTCCTTTCAGCAACTCCATTTTGTTCAGGTGTACCAACAACAGAGAAATTGTGACCGATTCCATGATCATCACAATATTTGGCCACGCCATTGTTCTTGAATTCTGTCCCATTGTCTGATCTAATATCAGCAATGTCATCCAGTTTCTGAGTCTGTAGTCTTCTAAAAAGTGCTATTATGGTGTCATCAGTTTTATCTTTAGAAGACAACATTTCAACTCAGGTGAACCTTGAATAGTCGTCAACTACAACCAGTGTATACTTGCTGCCACCAAGACTAGTAGTAGTGACTGGACCAAATAAATCCATGTGGAGCAGTTGTAGAGGTCTGGTAGTGGATAGACATGGCTTGCTTTTGAATGATAACTTGGTTAATTTGCCTAACTGACATGCCTTACAAAGCTTGTCATGATCTGCTGATATCTTTGGCAAACTAACAACCAAGTTGTCCTTTGATAACTTACAGATATACTTGAAGTTGAGATGGCTGAGTCTTTTGGTACCACAGCCAACTGTTATCATTTGAAGTCTTTGCAATCAAGCACAGGCTTGATTTTCTTCCCACAGCATTCAGATCAACTACATACATATTTTTTTTTCTGAATCTAGTCAAGATTGTTGTGCAGGTCTTACTGTCCTTGATAAAGCAATGACTTGAAGTGAATTGACATATCAGTCCCTTATCACAGAATTATGATATACTTAGGAGATTATGCTTCAAGCCTTTTACTAGAGATACTTTGCTAATGGAAAGATTTCCTTGAACTATACATCCATAGCCAACTGTCTTCCCTTTGGAACTGTCACCAAAAATCACTAAGGGACCCTTTACTTTAATAAAGTTGAAGAGAAGATCCTGGTTTCCAACCATGTTCTTAGAGCAGCCACTACCCAGATACCATAAGTCTTTCTCTTCTTCTTTAACAGCCATGAAGCATTCCTGAAATTTAAGCATTTAAGAATATGGTCCCCTTTTATTTTTGGGTCCTGAGGGTTAGCAGCCTTTTGGAATCCATACCTATTTAACCTTTGGAGGTGTGAACCCTTTAGGTTTAGGTATGAATCTCAGAAGACATTCATGAATCTTGTGACCATGGCATTTACAGAAAGAACAATTATGAAAACCTTGAACATGTTTGATGATTTCTTTAGGGGTTTTCTTATGATCAGCAGTCTTGGGAATGGTAGATCTACTGATGACAAGTTTATTAAATTTAGGCTGATAATGCAGTTTCCTAGTAATATTAGGCTTAGCTGTAGCAGACCATTTAACAATAGGTTTTGCATTTTCAGGTATGATTTCCTTGAGCTTTTTATCAGCAGGGTTGTGGTTAGCATTATTTCCTTTGACAAATTTAATAGGCTTGAGTTGAGACTTCTTTTACTTGTTATCAGTCATCACTGTTTTCACAGGTTGTCTGACAATAGGTCGTAGTTGCTCAGTCTCCCTATTAGTAGTGTCATTGACATTTTGCTTACCCTTGGACTTGTCTGGTTTGCTTTTGGAGTAAACAAATGAAACTTCGTTAAAACCAAGTCCTTGTTTTCCCTTTTTAGAAGGATGATCATAGACAACTTCCTTAGCCGTTTCCTTAGCAATCATTTCAGTTGTCTCATTTTCTTGAGAACTAATGAACTTCCTACATTGAACTCACTTTAGAAACCGATACCAGTTTTGTCATCAAGAGGTTTTTGTTTTGTAAGAATGGTATCAAAGTTTCCTTTGGAATTATTCCAAGCATCAACAACCTTCTGGAGGTCATCTTTCTCAGAATTGATTTTCTTTATGTGTTCAAGTAGGAATTCCACTTTTTCAGTTAAGGCTTTGTTCTCCTTTTGAGTCTTGATATTCTCAGCTTATTGTCTATTAAGTTCTTTGATCTCAGACAGCAAGGTAGATTTCTCAGAGACAACCAATTCATGTTTTTTGGCTAATTTTACATAGACAGTTTTAAATTTAACAAATTCTTCCAGCATGTCCTTATTATTTTTTATGAGTTCTCCTTTTGAAGGTTCATTGATCTCATCATCATCACTATCATCCTATTGAAATGGCAATGATCTAACTGAGTCATGGAGTGATTCCCTGGCCATAAGATATATATTTACTTCCTCAGCAAAGTCACAAGAATCATCCTTATCAGAATCTGTATCACACCAAGTGAGCAAGTTACTTTTATCAATGTCCTCAGCCACCATCCCTTTTTGTTTTTGAAATTTAGATTCGGGACGTTTTTTGTAAAATTCATATTTTGGCTTTGGACATTTTGAGGCAAAATGACCTGGCTTCCTACAGTTAAAACAGACAAGCTCATTTTCTTTTTGGGAAACAGTAGTTTTATAAGGAGCAGTTGTTCTTTGAGGAACAGCAGTCCTGTAAGGTGACTGCTTATAGGAAGACTTGTTAAATTTTTTGAAACCTTGATATTTCTTAACAAACATGGCAAAAGCTTCGTCAGAAAGAATATCATCACCATCACTAGATATAGATGGGGTTTCATCTGGTTTAGAACAGGAAGGTTCAGCAGACATGACTGGTAAAGATAAATTTTTGAAGCTCTTTTCCATTTCTTGAGCTTGCTGAATTTCAAGCTCATAAACCGAAAGACTTTCATAAAGATTTCTGAGGGACAATTTATTCAAGTCTTTTGATTCTTTCATGACTGTAATTTTTACATGCCATAGACTACCTAGTGCATTAAGAAATCTCATGTTTATTTCTTTCTTTTCATATTTCTTTCCTAAAGAATAGCAAGAGTTCACTACCTCATAGAATCTGTCGTAGGCACTTCTGAAGGTCTCTTTAGGATCGTTCTTGAATGAATCAAACTTCTGGATGCAAGTGTATAACTTGTTGTTCTTTGTTTCTCCATCACCTTCTAGATATTCCAATATAGCTTCCCACATTTTTTTAGCTATATCTAGATTGATGATCTGCTGGTAGGTGCTTAATTATGTCTACACAGCTGGTGACAATGTTGATAGCTTTTTCATCCAGAGCATCATTCTTTCAATCTTCATCATCCCATTCTGCTTCTGGCTTTGGAATTTCAGGATCAGCAGTGGGATCAACAGCAGCTAGTGTATTTGCCTTCATAGGAATTCTTAGACCATCTGTAACACATTTCCATAAATGTTTATCAATAGAGTTCATGTGTCTTTTAACCTTATCTTTCCAGATATCAAAGTGAACTTTATCCAAGACTGGACAATGGTTCACATTTGAGGTTTCCAACATTTGATGAGCAGCCGTTGGATCTTTAATCTCTCAAGAGTTTAATCTTGAAAAAACTTGTTCAAAAAGTTATGCTCTAATACCAATTATTAGGTCTCAAGGTGCTCAAATAGGCTAGAAGGGGGGGTTAAATAGCCTATGTATATTTTTTTTTTAAATTTGATTTAAAATATTACTTCACTAAAAAGTTAGAAAATATTTTGCAGCGGAATAAAGTAAAATATAGGACAAGTTCAAGATGGCTGATCTTGAAGACAAGATCAGCTATTCTCTGAGCTATTGGAATTTCTGGAAATCAACAAGTAAAAGCAAATCACAAGAGCAAGAAATAGATAGACACGGGATTTAATATAGTTCACACTTATA
The DNA here is from genome assembly GCA_016624345.1 of Platycodon grandiflorus. Classification (NCBI taxonomy): domain Eukaryota; kingdom Viridiplantae; phylum Streptophyta; class Magnoliopsida; order Asterales; family Campanulaceae; genus Platycodon; species Platycodon grandiflorus. The sequence continues at coordinate 17,732,845 of CM028364.1, read as the reverse complement.
AATAAGTGCTACGTCCACAACCAAAGTGGTCAACTTTGAATTTGAAAAACGTGTACTACTTTTTCCACTAGAATCTTTACAAGATTGATCTCTAATGGATCGTGTACAAAAAATAGTTGACCAAGTGTTTGAAGAAGAATTGATATCTACAAAGATATAATTCTCGTGTACTTGAATGCTAAGGATTGCAATCAATGAAGAGCAATAAAGACTATGCGTCTAAGTTTGGAACTCTTCAAAGAATATTTTTACAGAATGAGCTTTTAAGCTTTAAAATTTTAAATGCACTTGTTGTTGAAGATGAAGATTTTAGAGTTGTGAATTCAGGTAAGAGTCTATCTTCAATGCTTCAATGGTGTCTTCTATTTATACTTAGAGAAGTTTTTGTAGTCGTTGGAGATCTTCAGCCTTGGGACAATTTGAATTTTGAATGCATTTAATGCTGGAGATACTTGCATTAAATGTTCTGATCTTGTTGTTAGGATTTGACTGAGAGTTCTGCAAAGCCCAGGCCGTCACTGAGTATATTCTGCCACTTTGCCAAAAATAGATAGATAGTAGTTGCAGGCAGAGTGTCCTTTTTTGAGATGAATGCCTAATAAAAAAAAGAAGCAATAAATGATTTGTGCAGGTTATCGTTATATCAAAGTCAAGAAATGACTTTGCTGATAACTCAAGGCATATCTTCAGACAAGTCTTGATCAAATGATCTTCAGGTCTTCAACATTGCTGATGAAGCTTGGCTTGAACAAACTTGGCTGATGACTTGATGGACTTGGCTGATATGAAGATAGCTGATCTGAACATGGCTGATATACACCAGGCTATCTTCTGAAGACTAAGCTAAGTACAAGAAGCAATCCTAAGCTATTACAAGCAATTGTCTAAGAACAAGTTGCCGCTCTAACAGACACGCAGGCCCATTAGTCACCTTGACTTAGACTTAGGGCCTGTTTGTTAAAACTGAAAATTAAGCTCTGAAAACTGATGTCTGAAAAAGTAGAGCTTAAAACATTAAGACATCTTCTTTTGATTTAAAATTTTGGCTATTTTTAAAAGATACTTAATTTATTAAGTGATATAATATTGCAATATCAAACAATCTTATTTTTTATATCACTTAAAATTTTTCTAATTAAGCTCTTAATTGGGTTAACAAACATGCCCTTAGGTTATGGATACAAGCAAATCTATACAAAATACAACAACTTGGCTCGTTTTTGTAAAATCTGAAGTTGTTGGTGATTCAGTTTACTAGTTGCTGGCAGCGGCAGTTTGACTTCTTTTGCTTGAGAAATTTCCTTGCTACTGTTTCCATGATCTTCGCTGTTGGGTTTCTCTTTCTTTATGGCCGGAGCTTTGTCGAGATTTTTCTCTTTTTGGGTAGGCTTATCCGGCAATAATAGCTCAGCATGCTTACTGGATTTCAAAAGTTCCTTGAGTAAAGCATCCGCCTCTACATTTCCGGTAACCACTACTCTGTTGCTTGGTATCAATATCTATGGTATAAACACCTCTAGAGAGAGAGAGAGAAGTTGAACAAGAGTAATGAGATTTGGGATTCACTAATTACTGTAATTAACATTGCAACAAAATTATAAAACAAAAATTACTTAAGTATTACAAAAAAATCAAGTGTAGATCAGTGGTGGGTGGAGGGGGGAGGTCTTTAACAGTGATGTAGGAAGGGAATGAAGATGTGGGGGGAGGAGAGAGAAAAGAATAAATTACTTAAAGTATTACAAAAAATTCTTGAACTTTAAATTTCATAAAAATTCTTAACCAAAGTCATGTGTTGGGTACATGACATACTTAACGGAAAAATCTGAACGGCATCTGACAAAAGGACTAAGTGTGTCTAATTTTGATACTCAAGGAACTGAAGTTTAAAAAAAAAATTTAAAAGACTATTAATAAAAAAATCCATAATCAAGGGACTAATGATATAATTAACCCAAAACAATTCATATGGATATAGTTTTCTCCTCGTAGTCGGCCATTAAAGTTCAACTGGCCCCACTTTCACTCACCCAACCAACTTTCCCCAACACATCATCCTCTTTTTCCTCCCCCCTCCTTTTCATTTGTCAATCTATATGTTCCCATGTTTTCCTCTTTTGGGTTGGAAAATTAAAAACTTGGATATTGTTGAATTAATTACAAGTGTATATTATTGAAGATGATAGATGGCAATGTAAATTAAGTAACTAACTTCATAAAAAAGACAATTTAATTTAGAGACATAACTTTTTTTATTAAAAGAAAAAGAAAAAGAGACCTTCAATTAGGGGACAAAGGGAGTAACTATTAATTAAGATTTGCTATCATAATATGATAAATAATTTTTCTAGTGGTAGTTAACTTCTTAGACTATCTGCTCGAGCATCATTGATGTTGCAGTCCAGTCCAGTCAATATCTGATTCTAAAAGCCATAATGGACCAAGTTTGAGGGAATACCCACCCTAAGATTCACCAGAAAAAATTCATCAAATAACAAGTTGATGCAAATGAATCACTTAATTGAAAAAAAAAAAAAAAAACACTCCTTTCGTTCCTAAATATTTGTCATATTTGACTGGTAACACATATTAAGAAAAATTAATTGACTCTATTATAAATATTAATATAGTAATGTGTAATTATCATATGGGATCATGACTAAAGTAGATTAAAAATGTAAGTGTAAAATGGTAAAAGTATTTTTTAAAAAGAAAAATTTAGATACAAGACAACTTTCTTAGAATAGGCAAAAAAGAAAAATAGGACAATTATTTAGTAACAGAGGGGGATTGTTATAATAAATCTTAAGGAGCCATTTAGTAGTCAGAATTAAGGGTGGATATGATTAATAAGCCGAATAGTCGGATGTTTGGTACGTAATAAGCGGTCGGGACTAATAGCACGAGTTATCCGAATAAAATCTTTATCCACTCACTAATAATACCGAGGGAGAGGGTAGTATTATTAGCGTCCTCACTAAAAAAAATATGTCACTAACATTTTTAATTTCAAAACTACCCTCATTTATAAATAAAAATTAATAGCGAAAGCGTTTATAGAACCGAAATTAACAATACTGTTTATCATTGTTCAACTACTACCAAACAAGCCCTAAGAGTGTAAAATTATCTTTAGGTGCAAACAAGCACAAAGTCATAAGTACCCAACAAACATGAAGGACCTATCAAAAAACTTCTGTGCATTTTCCATTTTGATCCATACTGAAAATTAACTCTCGCTCCTATGATCAATTTTTTCATATTTCACAAAAATATATATATATATATATAATAATAATAATAATAATAATAATAATAATAATAATAATAAAGTCATCAAATTAAACAGTCCAAATTAAGAAGAGAAAACTAGCTTTTGAAATAAGCCTAACAAAAAAACAGAGGACCCATCATTTAATGCCCCATGTATCCTCCCCTCCCCATGTTTCCTCTACTAGTAGTAGAAAGTCTTCAGACACAAGTCATCACCTCCCCCCACCCCTCCCCCAATTCACCAAATCTCTTTCTTGTTCCTCTTTAATTAATAATCCTATATATATGTAAAATTCAACCCACATTACATCACACCCTTTTCAATTCAAACCTCATCTCTCTCTCTCTCTCTCTCTCTCTCTCTCTCTCTCTCTCTCTCTCTCTCTCCATTTGGGAACTTGTAATTAAAGGTTTTCATCGATCCATTTGTGTGGGGAGATGGGTAAGAGAGGTGTGTTAATGTTGTTGTTGTTGATGATGTTTTTGGTGGCTCAAGTTACAAAGGGATCAAGAAACACACAATTTTTCAAGGTGAAGGTGAAGCCCAATAATAAGATGAATCCTCCTGATGATCACAATTCACTTGCACATAGCTTCTCAGGCTTTCTTCCAAAGGCAATGCCCATACCTCCTTCTGGGCCTTCTAAGCGACACAACTCCATTGGGTTGAGTAGCATGCAGCCATAGCCATGAACATCTGTTCAACTGCAATTCTCAAGGTTATTATTGTAAATGTCTCTGGTGAGCATTCTTTTAAATTTTGCTACAGAGAGGAAATTGATCATTTGGTTAGTCTAGTAGGAATTACTTTGAGTGATTAAATTGGAGATTTTGAATGTAGGAATTATTACCAGTACTGAAGAAACAGAAATATATTATTTCAAACTTTAAATATTTATTAGATGTAATTGTATATATAAATAACCCTGTCATTGATCACATGAATTCTAAATTTTGTATTGTATATGTGGGCTTGACTCCTCCTAATTGATAGCGGATGGATTAATACCCTAAATGGGTATTTTTGAAGTTGATCATGAACCCTTTTTTTTTTTTTTTTTTGAAGGTGATCATGAACTTATTATTATTTTTTTTTTGAAGGTGATCATGAACCCTTTTTTTTTTTTGAAGGTGATCATGAACCTAAATGTGAATTTGATCTCGACCGACAAACTAGTAATTCCGTCATGAGATTGTAATTATAAAAATAATAAGACCACCATCAAATTGCAATAGTTGTAATTGATAAATTGAATTGTTTCTTGTTTTTCATCCCCTTAATTCCTTTTTTTTAGAGTGTAAAATAATTGAAATCTATTTACAAATCACTGGAACGAAGGAAATTAATATACGCGTTCATTATGCAACCTCACCTTGATCGATCATGTTCGTTCTCCCAACAAATATATCATTGTCATATTTTTGTAGGCGAGATTCACTATATTGTAATGAGTAGGTCTCATGTAAAACCGTCTTAAGTATCTTAATTCGTAAAATGGAGCTCCGCTCTTTTTCAACTCAGTCTATAAGTTAGGGAGATTATTCGTCTTACAAAAAATATTGTACGATATTTTTTAAGTATTTTCCGTAAGTAATATCGTTATGGTTGTGTCGCTCACCTTCACGAAAAATCAAGTTGATTGATGTGTGAATAAAATGAAAATAACCTTGGTGAAAAAGACTTCAAATTATTGCTTTAAAATATGAGCAAAAAAGCAAATTCAGTTGATGAGCTCATGATGAGAGTTGAAAAAACCATTCATAATTTTTGCGGATCAACCCAAAAGCCCAAAATTTCAAACTAATGACCCGTTTCAAAATAAACTTTGGAAAATTAGTGGCAGTACACTTTAAAAAGTTTTTATTCTTTCTAGTTTATTTTTTTTAAAAAATTAAAAAAAGATATTTTGAGAATTTTCTTCCTAAAATGCCCCCGTCTCTTTCATCCAAACCAACTATGGCTTCCTGTAAAGCATTCTTTAACTTTTTGATAATTATTCTAGCATTTTAACTTTGATCTGTAGCTAAGATATTGATATGTTAATATGTATTCTAAACTCTAAATTATTAAAAAAAAATTATTTTGCTAATCAGTGTGTGAACTGATATTTTCGTTAAAAAATGTGAATATGTACATAGACTTTTCCATCGATGTCAGACCATTCTGTTTGTTGGAACTGATTTTTCTTAATTTTTTCCATTGTGTAATCAAAAGTAATTTAAATATGACAAAAGGATTATACCATTGGCTCGATCTCTTTTGTTTTTTTCATCTTCAGTTGGTTTTGATTCCATATATTAATGGTTTGTACTTTGTATTGTCAACTGAACAAAGTCTTACCAATTGACTCTAAACTAGTGACATCCCGATGCCCAATTGTTGCATCGCGATGCAACAATTTTTGAATCTCAAATTGAATTTCGATACCCAATTCTTGCATTCCGATGCGCAAATTAATCTGAAAAAGTGGCACTGCATTCCGATGCCCGATTTGTTGCATCCCGATGCCTGATGCTTCCGTATTTTGGTTTCATTAAGGGTATCGTAGTCTTTTCGTCCCAAATATGCATTTTTTCGATTTTAAAAAAAGTATGGTGGACTGGAGCGATTATAAATGTTGAAAAAGGGATCGGCCTGTAATTCACCCAATAAACTTATACTCTCTGCGTCTCTAAATTATTGTCTTGTTTGACCCGGCACACGGATTAAAAAAAATAATTGACTTGATTATTAATATTGGTATAGTGTATAGTTTCTTTTAATGTCCATGAGTATGTGGTTTATAATTAAAGTAGGGAGAAAAAATAAAATTAAAATAGTAAAAGTGATATAATAAAAAGAAAATTTTCAAACAAAAACTTTATTTAGAAATAAACAAAAAAAAAAAAAACAATAATTTAGGGATAGAGGAAGTAGACTTCGTGACTTCACGCTAAGCATTTGTTCGAAGTATATCAAATGACTAATGTTACATGCACTTATAATTAGTGCTCCTTCTCTTTGCTTTTAAATAACTGTTCGGCTTCATTTTTTTGTTTCCAAGAAAATTGTTCTGTTTAAAATTTTTCTTTTTAAGAAAATATTTATACCATTTTATTATTATTTTAATGATAGTCCTATGTACACATGACTTTAAAAAAAAATTACATATTATACTAATTTTATAATAGTCTCACTTACACTGTGTACTGTCCAATCAATAAGGACAATTGTTTAAAAACGAAGAGAGTAGTATAAAATGATGTAATATTCTATTAGTCATCTTATTTAATATTTTGTAGACTTTGTTGTGAATTAAAAAAAGAAGCCAATAAAATGACACATAGCATATCACATTATTTTTTTTGATACAAAATTAAGTACTTATAAAATGCATGTCATAATGAATAGGACAAAGGTCGTTTCAATATTTGCATAAACTTCAAAAAGAACCCTTGAACTTTGACATATATAGGAAACCTCATACAATTATATACGCATTTTCTAGTTTCTACAATTTCAAGAAACTATTCCTTCTGCACAAAGAGTACGTCATTCTATTTTAAAATGTTTTATTTGGAAAGTTCATTTTTAAAAATTATACATACAATTTACACAACTTTTTTATCTTTACTCTTCACATGTAATTTAAGTATCTTGACTACGATAAATTATTTTTGTAATTATGAACAACTATAACTATACTTTATATAATTATATTTATTAATTATTAAACTTTTTAATAGTAAATTCTTTGGGTGGAATGGATGAAGAGAGAGGTCAAAAAAGTATTACAAATTACGTATAACTATACTTTATATAATTATATTTATTAATTATACTATAATTATATTTACAAATTACGTGCAACTATAACTATACTTTATATAATTATATTTATTAATTATTAAACTTTAGAGTACATCCGAACTTACAACAGACAAGAGAGAGGTCAAAAATGTTTCATATCTGTCAACCCTCAGCTCAATAACAATCTTGTGTAATACTTCACTTTGTTCCTAAATTATTGTCATACTTTGACTTTTTTAAATTAAACTAACTATTTTTCAACTGAAAATTTAATGTATATTTTTTTATTTTTTTCAAAATTATAAAACATGTGATTCATAGTACCAAAAAAGTATTACAAATTACGTATTTTATGATCTTGAAAAAAAAATTAAAAATATATACGTTAAAATTTTATTTAAAATACATTCAGTTTGACTCAAAAAAATAAAAAATTAGTACAATAATTTAGGATCAGAGGAAGTACTACAAATTACTTTTTTAAAAAAAAAACAGAACAGATGTTTGAAAAAAGTGTACTGAAATGAGTATTATCCAGCCAAAAGTAGAAAAAAAATATAATTGCGAAATAGTTTCTCTAGTTGAGATGGAACAAAGAATAACGAAAAGTACTATACTTTTATTTTATTTTATTTTTATCTAATTCTCAAAATTTCTCTATAACTATATATTGTTATCAAAAATTATAAGAGATCCTATTTTATTTATATATATATATATATATATCGTCTCTGTTGCCGTCACTTGTGGCCATATATCCATCCGATGGATCAGCTGGTTTGGTTTTCTTTTATTTTCTTGACATCATTTAATATCTTCAAATCTTCCACTAATTTATCTGGTCATCCATTGTTCTTCCGGTGGTATGAATCGGAAAATTGCCACAGCTTGTCTTTCTCTCTTCTTATTTTCGTGCCATCCTAAACAAACAAATAATTAACAGCCACAAATATCAGTCACAATCAATTACCATATATATATGTATATAGAAACAACAAGATACATACACGAGTAGAGAAGAGAGAGAGAGAGAGAGAGAGAGAGAGAGAGAGAGAGAGACCGAGAGGGACATCGAATCCTTGGTGGTCGAGTTCACGGTATTCTTGACACAAGGCACAACACTCGCAAAAACAATGAACAAGGCAATCTTCTAAAACGCTTCCTTTGAGTTTGTACTTTTTTCTCAGTTTGGTACGGTAGTAGCCAGTGTAAGGGAATGAGGAATGGCATATGACAAAACACGGCATAGCCGCTGCTAACAATGCACAAAGTATCCCCGGTTCGTACCAAGCTGCATCCCGGCCCATTGATCCCGGCCGTTAATTACAAACAAGAAACCGATCGATCGAAAAAATATCAAAAATAATTAGTTATGATCACCATATTGAATTAATACATAAGATCAAATTAAAACCCTCATATTAATATATACCTCATTAACACAGTCAAAACACACACACACACACATAGCGAGAGAGAGAGAGAGAGAGTAAGAGAAGCATAATTATATTTTTTCTAAACAACGTACGTATACGTTCAACTACATAAATAATACAACCTTCGTTCTAAAATAAGTTTCATTTATAAGTTAAAATTATTCGGTACGTACTATATACAACTTGATTTTGTTTCTGTATTGCAAAAATATTAACATAATGTAAAAGTTTGGGTTTATTATTGATCGATGCACAGTTTAAGTAAAAGGTTAAAGGTTTTCTGTTTATATGAGTACAAATGGCCGGCCGGGATGGTAATTACTCATCAATTCAATTCGGGAAAATGCAAGAGCTTAATTAGAAAGATAAATCATCCACAAATCCTTACTTACGTGTTGTTCCTTCATTTACAATCTCCGCTATCTGCCCAAATGTTACGCACGGACAACAAATTGTTCTAGAACCTGTATAACGCAAACATGCACGCACGTAATATATATTAGATTACATAAAAACAAAAAGAATATTTAGATTGGAAAATTTGGAACTATAAGCCAGAAATATTAAGCGGATAATTTTTAATACCCAAGAAAAATTAAGGATGAGGAAAAAACTAAAAGATGATTTACAGTTTCTGATGTCCTTGGTACAATCGAAAAGATCTGTTGACCAAGCACGTTCGTGTTCCGGATAATAATGATTTGGAGCTTGAAACCCGGTTTGCATCATTGGAACGTTATATGGAGGTCCTGGATGGTAGTAAGGTGGTGGCGGAAACATGTAGGGTTGGTAATCCGGAGGTGGCATCATCATCATTGATTGACGATCCGGTGTTGGCGACATCGCCACCGTTTGGTGATAAGATGTTGGCGACATTGCCACTGATTGACGGTGAGGTGTTGGTGACATAGCCACAGGTTGGCGTTGCTGTGTTGGGGACGGGCACTGTGGTTTTGGCGACATTGCCGCCGCTTGGGAATGTGGCATTGGTGAAGCTGCCCTGGATTGGGAATGTGGTGTTGGTGACATCACCTCCGGTTGGTAACTGGGCCTAGGCGGTATTTCCAACGGTTGGAAATGCGGCTTTGGCCGTGACGGCATTGCCTCCAGTTGACTCCGCGGTGATGGCGACATCACCATCGGCTGGGGTTGTAGTGCTGGTGACAACATTGTGGATGGAGAATGCGGTGTTGGTGACCGTAAACCCGGTTGGTAAATGGGTCTTGGCGGAATTTCCAATGGTTGGAAAGGCAGCTTTGGTCGGGCCATCCCCGGCAGGCCATGTGGAGGGGGCGATGTTGCCAATTGGTGAGATGGGTTTGTCGGTGGCATCGCCTCCGATTGACTATGGGTAGGAGTAGGCGTGACCATTGGCTGGGAACTCGGAGATTTTGGTGGCATGACCACCGGCAGTGATGCCGGTGATGAATGTGTGGGACCACCATTAGGGTCCTCGTGATACATGTTTAGAAATATGCATGACAAATTAGGAAAGAGATGAGAGATTCAATGACGTGAGAGAAAATGAAAAGGACCGCAAGAGGGAGAGAAGAAAAGAGAATTAAGGGAAAGGTTAATTTGGTCGGAGATTGGTGTATCACACAAATGGGTGGCTTGTGTTGGGTCGATAGAAGTTTCAAAAAGTCTATTAGTATGTTTTACTGAAAAAATTCACTTTTAAAAATTATGTTTATAATTTCCTACTATATCTCTTAATTACTAAATTTTTCAAATGTGTACTCTTTTGGTGGAACGGGGGAGAAAGTACAAAACAAACCTCGAGAGTTTACACCACACCACCCTGAGATGCTTATATTAACCAACACCGAATTTTACCTAACATTCTCCTTAATTGCTCAAAGTTGCCGTTTGTTAACTTATTTTTCTGATCAATCTCGTTCCTCAATTGCTTAAAAATTGACCATTGGATCAGCTTAATCACCAAAAAATGGCCATAGCCGCTCTGGTTGATCTCATTACTCATATTCTAACGTGTATCAACAAGTTCCTACATAAGATTAACAATTTACCATAAGCCTTTCGGGTAATATCCTCTGACGTAAGATTATCAATGAGTCCCAACATAGTTAAGATAGCTCAAAGTCCAGCTTGGTATCAATGATTTCGCCATTATCTGTAATAATATTGATTCAAACCATAAAATTTTGAAACAACTGGTAGCATTACTACTTACAAAAGCAGAAATATAGTTATGTGAAAGGCGGACAAGTTGAGCTTTGGTAATACAACTACAAGATAAAAGAAAGGTCTAAGCGCAAGGCTTCACAACCGATATATAAAGTAGAACAAGAACTAATCTCCTGTTCACTTGGGGCTTCCTCTCAGCGTCCACTCAACAGAAAGCACAAATTGCTGACAGAATTCCTTGAAGGTGGGAAGCATTAAGAATTTAAGATTACTCTACCAAGCTAAATGTGCTTATCAAACATGGGCTAGGGATACAATAAAAGAAGATAGAAAACACACCAGGTACCAAAAACTTTTTTCTCCGAGATTATAAATAATAATTGGATGAGTTTATATACACTACAATACAACAGAGGTAAAGGGCAGCTAACCATAAAATTAAATTGAACGACTAAATAAATTATAACAATGCAAATTTAATTTTTAAAAAGGAATTTTCTTTGGCTGGGGTTGGTGGGGAGGTAGCGGAGTGGAGTTAGCTTTTCCCCTCTCCCCAAGGCGTAGTAGTAATGACAACTTCAACACGTTGCGACTAATACTGGCTAGAGGGTGAGAGAGCTTCTCCTGACCTGCGGGCAGTCTGGCCAGAGACTGATGACTTGTCTGAACCACACACGTTGTATCTCTCGTAAACCTTTTCACGATTTTCCGACCACCACGTCTCAGCTTGGTGCTCTCCAAATCTCCTCCGGCTGCAGACAAGAATCACATTGCAAGAATGGAGGAAAAGCTATTCAATAGATGCTTTTAATATTCAAACTAATCCAACATACGCACCACATAGATGGAGCAGATATGCACTATGATCAGCAAAAATGATCAGAATTAGAATATGGACTTTTCTCATTCAAAACAGAGTCCTATATTAGCAATGAATGCTATGATGTGCAACAAGTTCAAACATGGATATTATTCATGAATGGCAAATACCTGAAGCGCACTCGCTTGAGATCCCTTTTACCATCACGAAGAGCCGCCAGAGTTATGTACACGCCGGGCTCATACTGTTCAATCCACTCTGCCTCAACTTGATTAATATTAGTACCAGGAAATACTGGATTTCGGGGTTTCAAGCCATTCTCCGCATCTTGGGAAAGCACAGAGTCCCTGCTCTCAACAGCCTCTGACACAGTATTGCTCCCGACTTGACCAAGTCCACCATCATTAGGAAGTCTGCCATCTGGATACTCATCCCTCCCATTAGAGGTCAGAGACCCCTGGCTTTGGTTGTACGGATTAGCTTCATTGGTTTCAAATGGATCCCGAAGTAATTCACTGGGATCCGATGCTCCATTTACCAAGGCAGAGTCTGTACCCGTGGGAGAGGCTAAGTATGAGCTGTTGATCTGATTAGACCGTGAATGGTGCTCTCCATTTGCATCAGGATAGTGAACACCATTGGGCTCCAAACCATTAGGTAGGTAGGCCAACTTGATGCTATCAGTGTCATAGGCCCCTGGCGGCAATCTCTCAGCCATATCTTTGAGCTGTGATAGAGATGAAGTATGATTAAATAAGACATCCACACAAGCATCTAGCAACAAGGAAATCCACACAGAAAACATTTTGCTCTGTAAGAAGGATTTTCTTTTAAACCATACTCAATCACATACTTCGTTTCGTATTAGTTTTAATCACCTTAACTATCCTAGGAAGAAGCGGCCCATTAATTGCTTAATACTATATAATGGTATGACTACACAATTGTAGGGACAATAACAGAATACTGCATTAGATACATTAGAGGTGTCATAACACAATTATAGGGATATTACACAATAATGGTATGACTACACAATTGTAGGGACAATAACAGAATACTGCATTAGATACATTAGAGGTGTCATAACACAATTATAGGGATATTACACAATAATGGGTCAAGCACATGAGGAAACAAATCCTAAACTTTGGGAATTTAATTGACACTTATTTAGACAATTAATTTGGTTGATAAAATTATGTTGTTTGTCGGAGCTAAACAATAATGTAAAGGGTTCTTATTTACTAGCAACATATTATCCTTTTCATGCTATTATTATTTTGTATACATAAATATAACATATATATATATATATATATATATATGTGGGAAAAATAGGATCCCCTCCCCCCATGTGCTTTCATGTTTTTAGGCTTTGCCGCCCTATCATTCTTTTCTTGATGTTTAACCTCCTTCCGCTTACAAGCGTTTAGGAGACTGCCTTCCGCCTCTATCAATTAATGGCACGTGATGCCATTTTATCAATTTGATAACGGCAATCGTACGGACGGTGCATCTCCCTAAACGCTAATAAGCAAAAAGGAGGTAAAACCTCGCAAAAAATACCATAGGGAGGCGAAACCCAAAAACAGGTAAAAGTAACCAAAGGGAGGCAAGCGCGTAGAAGTCCTTTGTGTTGTGTCTGTGTCCGTGTGTCTTAGCCTCTAGCATTGTCGTTATTGAATTAAAAGATGATCAGTTTTAATATATTAATATGAGATAATAATGATACCTATCTTAAATTAAGAAAATTAGGGGAATCAAAAAGGGAAAGATATTAATTAAGTAAGAACGATATTCATATGAGATGGTCTCCTAAATTAAGAAGATTAGAAGCTATTATTTTATTTTATTTTGATACGTAACAAGATTAGAAGCATTAAGAAAGATATTAATTGATTACAAACCTACAAAATTTGTTAAAAGGACCAACCAAATTTTGACATTGATATTTCATCAATTAAAAAGATTCAGAACTCCCAGAATTTAGGATAGGGGTTTTGGAGCTCATCTAGCCTAAGTCACATTGTTATAATATACTCCCTCCGTCCCAAAAAAATAGTCCCATTTGTACCTCCTTTAAATTGCACTAAATTTAGATCTTTTTCGAAATGGGACTATTTTCCAGGACAAAGCAAAAGGAAATTATATAACATCACTCTTTATAACCCATGCACTTATTGGTCTGTGCTTTTAGTGTTCATTTAAAGCTATTTTCATGCATTTAATCACCTATTAAACCAGGGGTAAGTCGGGAACTATTATTGATCCTCTTTAAAAAAAAATCCTTTAAAAAAAAATCACCTATTAAACCTATTTGTACTGTTTCACTGGTGTTCATATCAAAATTGATATTTTCCACTTTTGCCATGCATCCATCTCAACATCATTTCGACCTCACTCATTTTATTAACCCAATCTTTGTTAGTTTTCCTATCATTCAGTCCCATAAAGTCACCTAGGTATGATGGTTGTCTTATACACTTTTCCTTCTAGATTCACGGGTATATGCCAATCACATAAAACACAATCTGTTTCTATTCATGACTAATTTCATCTTCCATTTCTACCTTTTGATTATTCAATACGAGGTAATTAGAAAAATCATACTGATGTTCCACATCTATAAACAAGAGCTTTCCCTACTCTTTTAATCACCAGGACAACTATGAGAGAGTGGTTTCTCTTTTGGGGGTTGAGGGGGTTGGGGGAATTTCAGGTGTCTCAACTCTCAAGGCGGTGGAACTACCAAGCTGGAGTACGGTAGGGGCAAAACTGGATAGCTAAAAAAGATTTGATTTTCCAAGAACATACATCAGCTCAATGCAATACACATTATGACTCCAAGCAATACTCAAGTGCATAAAACTTTTTTAAAGGAAACCTGGGTAAGCACAAATAATGGAAGACAAAAATATTTCTCCACCAGAAACTACCTGTGCTGTAAGCGACTTAATCACTTCTTTTGCAGCTTTAGATTTGGTAGATTCATCTGCAGCCAACGCCATTGCTTCTTGAGCTTTCTTTGTTGATTTCTGAAGCTCTAATTCTTGGAGCTCACATTGACGTCTTAGGCTTTCAACCTACATAAGATGCAAAGTAAAAAACCACCATATTACTATCTCAAGATTCATAGCAACCAATATTAAGAAAAAAACAAAAGACCTTTACATTTTGAATTCTACCTGTCCTTGTAGCTTAAGAACTTCTTGATTCAAAAGCTCATTTGTTTTCTTCAAGCTATCAGCAACACTTTTAGAAAAGGAAAGTCCTGATGTTGTAGGAACAGGTGTTGCTGAACGTGGAGGGCTGGGTTTCCTCGAGAAAGGGGACACAGACCTCGAATTAACACCAGATTGTGTAAGCACTGGTTTCGGAACTACACGGCGCAAATCACCAGCAGTTGACAATACAACATCTTTCAGCTGCAGCAAAGGAGCTTGAGATGAGCGACCTAATGAGAATGTATCAGCTTTCCTCCCTTGTTTTGCTGCTTTACTATCTAACAACTTAATCAACTCTTGATTAGAAGGCATTCCTGACTTTGCCAATCTGAGTTCAGCCTTGTCAAGCCTATCCCGGTTTTCTCCCGAAAGACGTGGAATAGAATTTTTTCTGCTGTTCATACCAGCTTCTGCCAACTTATTCAATTTGGCAAAACAGGAATCACATACACGGTAGGGTTTGCTGGGATTGGGAGCCAGTGCAGCTCTTAATGCTTTTCTCGAACTGCATGAATGGCAGTGCACTAGACCACAATTGTAACAGTTGTGCCTCTTCCTAGTAAAGCCAAAAGTCTGTCTACAAGATGAGCACTGAGACTGTTCAGCACCAGAAACCCATTTGTGAAGACATATTGCTGCTGTATAGTTTGACCCACAAGAAATAAACTTAACATGTCTATCCTTCAACCCTTCAACTAAGGTCGGTGTTTTTCGATCTTCAACATCTCCATGGCCCAACCTCCCATTAGCTCCCTTTCCCCATGTATAAACCTCATTCCTGGATGTTAGTACAGAAACGTGATATGCACCGCATGCAATTTCTTCAACAGATTCCCCAACAAGCCTATCTTCTACTGAGCAAGGTAGCTTTCCATCACATTGAGGATTTCCAAGCTGACCATATACAGTGCTTCCCATTGTAAAAACTTGTCCCGATGTGGTCAAGCCAACAGTTAAGCTATGCCCACATGCAATTTTGTAGAAATTATAATCAATAAGTGCAGGAACGCAAGTAGGTTTCAACCGAGGTTCCTTGTCTCCGTGACCAAGACGATTTTTGTCCCCATCACCCCAAGTAAATAATTTTCCGGATGAAACACTTGAACTAGACTGTGTTACTATAACCTCCACAACAGCAGCAGTGTGCCAGACTCCACAGGCAACAGCAATTGTCCTCAATCCTGATAAAGATTCCACCTCCCTTGGGTAAGAAACATTTTCCCTGTCTCCATGGCCCAAAACACCAAATGTTCCATCACCAAATGTAAAGAGCTGCCCTGTTGATGTTACCAAAGCAGTATGCCAGGGACCACAAGTTACCGAAGCAACTTGAAGCCCCTCAAGAGGACCAGATATTCTCTTAGGCATCCAGTGACTGATGTCAGTACCATGCCCAAGAAGGCCCGCATTATGTGTGCCATCTCCCCATGTATAAAGTTCCCCAGACATTGTAACCGCACAAGTATGGAACTCTCCACACGCGACAAAATCAACATTGCAAGCTGCTAGAGATTCAACCAGACGAGGTTGTGTCACATCTTTCGCAACACCATGGCCAAGTCTTCCTCCAGATTCCTCACCCCATGTAAATATTTCACCTTGCCTAGTGACCAAGGCAGCATGCCTGACTCCACAGGCTATATGGTTCACGTCCAATACAACATTGGATTCTAATGGCCTGGGAAGAAGCACATCTGCTCTGGTGCTCAAAGAACTAACATTTCTGTCAGGACCCACCTTGATAAGATTATCACATATTACCTCACCCCAAATATATACATCCCCTAAAGCATCACAGTCGTCTGGAGCTGAACCATGACTAGAAGTGCTTGGGGCACTAGAAACACTAACCCTAAAAGCATCAGAACCAGATCCTTTTACTTGCATATTTGCTTGGTCCAAGGCTACATGTGTCCTCTCAAACTGAACTGAATTCTCAGGGCGATAACTCTTTGGAGAAGTATTTACGTTAGAACTGACAGAGATCTCTGGGGAGCTAAAATCTGGCGGAGCACTAACTGAACTGTCACTTGCACTATTTGATGTCAAATCTCTGTTATCCTGAAATCAGTTCCCGAAAAACAAAATAATCAGAGAAATTTCAGAATAATAGTAAAAGTGAGATTGACTATATGCCTCCATAATAGTCAAAGTTGTATGGTCCGCAATATGATTTGATCCACACACTCGCACAAACCCCCCTCCAATTAAGTGAATCGATGAAGACACGCAAAACAGACATGAATTAGACGTATCATTCTAAATCAGTACTGAATGGATGAATAAGAGCAGATCGCAATTCAGTTGCAATATAGGATCTACGGATCTGGGACAGGTTCCAGCATATCAAAATGCTAAAAAAACTTTATATTTTTTTGGTAAATCGTCATCGACCCGCCTTTTACGTTACTTTATGCACCCCGCCCCCCAACTACTCATCTATCTTTTTAGCTTGTTTATGCATCCTGAGGGGATTTTCTCTCCTAAGAGAAATAGATCTGTTCTGCTCTCTGTATGTCTTAATATGCTGGCACTTTGCTCCCAAAAAAGGAGTCTGGAATGAGAATCTATGAAATCCTAGGGCTTCTCTAGTTAATACTTACCTAGTACTCCATACTTAGTACATACTGCTTACTATACAAATAGTTGGTAGCCTTACTTCTTGAGTTCTTGTTATTTAATGTTTGGTGTCTTCTTCTGTTGTCTTTACATCTTTGCTTGTTATTGATATCATGTGAGATGTGGTATGTAAACCTCTAGACTTTACTATGGCCAAGGACTTGTGATGACTATCTGTATTTAATGACTAATGGTAGACTATTATGTAAGATGTTCTATGCCATGAATTGGTGTCTTAGATTTTAGAGTGGCATGGTGTGAATTGCCTTCAAGAAAGCGGGATTGCTGGGGGGCTCGAAGCCACATTTCACAAAATGAAGGCATTAGCCTTATAGTAGATAACCTCACCGACCTTCCTAGTATTAGCTTTGCATCATCATCAAGTCAAAATATAGCTCTCGCTCCAAAAGATTGATAACTCTACTAGTTTTGGATATCAATTATCATTTATACAGCCGAACCATAAGATTCAATATAGAAATCAATTCATGATTCACATTTTGAGACCTCCAATTCTTATTTTGGTGACCATGTACACCTTTGCATAATAACAATTTACAGGAAAAGGTAGAGTTATCACAAGACAATTGTCTTCATATTACACTTGCCAGTAATGGTTGTAAACGAGCCAAATCTAGCTTCCGAGTGTTCTAACTCAGCTCTTCTATTTCGAGGCTAGCTCAAGCCACCAAGATAAAGCACTTGAGCCAAGTGATCTGTGTTCGAGTTCTACTCAAAAAAAATTCTCCTTTTTTAAAGAGGATCACTAGTGGTTCCCCACCTACCCCCTAGTGACTTCACAAAACAATCTATAAAAGAGATGATTAAAATTGTACTCAACATCATATAAAGTATACATAAATGATACTCCATCCGTCCCTAAATTATTGTCTTCCTTTCCTTTTTTGTCCGCCCCAAAATAATTTTAGGACGACACTTTTACAAATTTACCCTTACTCTTTTTTCCTACTTTAATTATGAGCCACATGCACGTGGACATTAAAGAAAACTACAAACTATACCAATATTAATATTCAAGTCAATTGTTTTTTCTTAATCCGTATGCCGGGTCAAACAAGACAATAATTAGGGACGGAGGGAGTATATGTTTTGCAATTCCCGAGCTTATTCAAGCTGACCGAATTTCGCTTTTTATATCTCAAGACTGAATTCATGTTCAAGCTCGCCTTGAACCCCACACAAGTCAAGTCGAGTCAAGCTTTGGACGAGCCTAGCTCGAGTCAGCTCTGTTTATTAAACACCCTTACTTCGATATGTCTAGGCATTTTTTAATTTGAACATGTGCCCTTGTATACATCTACTTAGAAAAAGAGTTATCCCGAGTATCAACCTAGTTGCATGTGAACCTGTGAAAATGATTTAAGTAACTGCTTTTGTTTTATCGAGTATCTGAACATTTGCCCTTGAGACACATGTTAGCATTTCATCTACAATAATACAATTGCAGCGGCAAACTTCTCTGAACAAAATAAACATCTCTCAAAAAGATGAATCTCAAATGTCCACACAAATACATCAGAAGTCCATACGGTGGGATAAGAAAGACATAAACTACAAGTTGCAGCAGGTACAAATACTACTACAAGTTCCCCGTCCCTCCCCTCCCCCCCCCCCCAAATATCAACAACTGGAAATGGAAACAGCAAGATTCCACAGAACAATGAGACCCTTGGCCATAAATAATTACTTTCTACAAGGTACTAAATTTATTTTAAACAACGTATGTAATTTCAAAAACAGAAGATCTTGAAACAAAAATATCCTTTTTATAGTACAATAGTAGTGTTCAAAGGACCAACCTAGAACATGTACTATTTCAAGGACACTTATGTTGGTAGATCTCGTACAACCAATTTGCCAGTCTCGACGTGCAAAAATCTTTCGGTGTTTAACAGACAAAACAAGGTGACACTCGGAAATAATAAAATTAGCAAGAAGTTTCTAGGCAGGAAAGTTACATCAAGATAGAGGCCTCCATCACTCCATCCATCGATTTTTGAACGTCCACCTTGCCCAGAGGAGATTAGTGCTTTCAGTCCTGCAATCCACACCTCAGCCTCAACTTTGTCCTTACAGATCTAAAACAGAGAGAAGAAAAAAAAATTACTACTCAGTTAAACCAAATAACAAGAAAAAAAAAAATTAAAGGACCACCATGTAATGGAGGATAGATCGAAATTCACTGACCAAATCAAGTGATCGCTTGCCGTTGTTGTATATGAGGGAAAACGACAGATAGTCCTTCTCAGGACGCAAATACCGCCGAAAGACAGCCTGGCAACATATTAGAACAAATTTAGAGCATTCATTGAAAAATACACCAAGTGACCGAAACACACAAAGATGTTATAATAAGATTTCCAGATAATGTGCAAAATTTATATTAGTAGTTTCATGACAATGTAAAAAACTGCTGCCTGACAGATTTTGGACCACTAACAGTGCTTTATCCAGGAAAAGCTTTTAAAAATAAAAATAAAAAGAGCAGATACTCACAGTTCTTTGACCAGGAATTATTCTGGAAACTGAAGCTAATTTCAAGTTCCTCTCACCGCTACTAGAAATCCAGATTAAAGACGATTCGTCCTGTAATTTCAAACTCGCGTTAGCTATCATGCAAAAAACATTAAGCAAGCAAGCATAGCTGTATACCTTCTCCATTAAATGATGATAATGTGCATGCCTTAATATTAATATGCACATTAGTAAAACTACATATCTAAGCCAGAATGCAGCAACTAGACCCAATGCACAGGTGCAAATGTGTATTTTTATGGGCTTATTTGGGCCAGCTACTCACATAGAAAATCCACCATGAATCATTATAAAAAAAAAAGAAATAACCACTCCAGTATAGATATGCACAAACTGCTTCTAGAGACTCTAGGTTGAGTATCAATATACTTAAGCTTAGAGCAATCTCAATTTCAGTTCAACTTCCTTGATCAGTTTTTTCTCTTTTAGCTGATAACAGGATATCCAAACCCTTAGAATGACTGATCAATTATCCAGAATAAATGTGCTCCTATTTCCAGGGAAATGGATAACAGCAAGAACCAAAGTCAAGACTCTGCTTCCTAAGGCCATTTCTAGTCCATAATCTGAACTTATAGCTGAGAATGTCAAATTTCATAAAACATGGAAAATCTCCAAGGAAACTATGTTGAATGAACCTAGACAACAATTGAACTCGTAGATAGCAAGATGTTCAAACACCGTTGCTAACGACATATCCTTCCACTCAATTATTGCAACTACAAGAAAAATACTTTTAATATTACGAATTAGCTAAAGAGAATTGGATGTATATAAACACACACACCATGTGTCTGTGTGTGAGTGTGTGTGTAAGAAAGAGAGAGAGAGAGGAACAGGTCAGCTATTGAATAGGCTATGTTAAGTTCAGTTAATTAAAAGAAGGTGCTTGTATTTGTACATGATTGAGTTGTACTCGTTTCATATGAGATGTGTCCATTGTCCATGCTATTCTCCCCTCACCCATCCAACAATTACTTTATTACAAACTAAAAAAGTCTAGCAAAAGTAAGCATGTGTTAACTGGAACATGGTATCAATTACTCCCTCCTTTCCCAAAAAAGAGTCTCATTTGAAAAGTCAAACTTTTTAAAATTGTACGTTTACTTCTATATATTTCCTTTAAATTGCACTAAAATGACATTTTTGGTACGTACATAAGAGAATATCATGTTTTCTAAAGAAAGAAAAAAAATTAAAATATAATAAAATTTATTGGGTTAAAATTTAGAAATGGTGCTCTCTTTATTTTTTTTATTTTTGTTCTGTATGTGTGTGTGTTGGTGGGGGGGGGGGGAGAGACAAATCAAAACAGAAAGTAGTACTCATTGTAGGGGCCGAGGAAGTATAAAACAGCTTTTATCCATTTGCGCCCAAATTGCTTTAACTAGCAAGCATGTTACTGTTTTAAAAAGGATTATTATTAATAAGAATATGTGAGCTTATCAAACGTAACCTAAGGGCAACGATAATGCACATTAATGTGGAACGTCACCAACTTGTCAATTGAAAGTTCTATTTTGTTCTTCGCAAATAATGTATATCAACATTTAATTTAACCACCACCAACCCCTCCCCCAAAAAAAAAAAAGTAGGGGAATAAAAAATGGGCATCAAAGCGATATGCGGATCTTTATACAGGAAGGAATTTACAAAAAATCTCACATGGGAAAGTCTAAATGGACAAAACTTGGGCTTTCCCTTGCGACCATATTTAATTAGTTGAGCACCCTTCTTCAGAGAAATCAGTGCCTGCACAATGTAGAAGGAAAAATTATGAGAGCCTATTTCAAGCTACACTACAACCTCATAGATTATCGCAAGGATACATTGCAGTAATGGTAAAGCCATCCCATCCTTTCACTAAACATGCAGACTTAACATATAATGAAATATAAGTGGCAGTCTCTAGTTCAAAACTCTGGTAAACAAAAAGTTGGTACAGGCAATGCTGTTAAATGCTTTTGAAATACAATAGTAGATACGCTATGAGCAATGAGAAAACAGTATCATGCTGTGTCATCCAAATAGTAGCTGTTCATGCCTTCCTCGCACCAAGAGAGCAGACACTACTATCTTAACAACTGGATCATAACAAATGTAATTTCAAATACATATCAAGAGAGACACTCCTAACTTTCAGTACCAAACAAGACAAAACAAACCAAACTTAATCAACACCACCAACACTCTCCACCATCTACCAAGGCTCTTTCTCACTCAAAAATATATCAAAACAGCTCAAACAAAATCTCTCCATGCTGAGAACTCTTTAAATAAAGAACCAATTGGATAAGGGAATGTTAAGGCCTAATGGTCATTTTGAACAACTAGGTTGCAAATACACAGGAAGTCCCACATTTCTGTTATATATTCCACAAATGCTTGGAAAATCCAAAATTAAGCCACAAAATTTCAGTTAACTCAAGCATTAAACTACCATAGCAAGAAATTAAACGGAGCGCCAAATAATCGGGGGGGAAAAAAAAAAGATGTCAATATTTTCCCTGTAAATTTTAAAGACACACACATACATATAAATAAAAATATATATACAGATAGAGAACCGTAGAGAGATAACAGTAACGTAGCAAACCTGCTCATAGTCACGGTCGGCGTTACCGTAGCTAACAAGATCTGCCATTCCATGTGAGAGATTCACCGGACCACCACCACCAATCGCTCCGTGGAGGTCCGGTCATCATCAACAACGATCACACTCTCTCTTCCGTACACTACCATCAACCTTCACATCTAACTCTCCCACCTAACCACCCTACCCCTCAAAAACCAAAGCGAACAACCAACCAGCAAATACAACTCCTTAAAACCCTAGAATCAAACACCGTCAACCAGATCTGCAAAGTCCAGCCAAAACCAGTCGTACAAACATATTTCAACTCCCGTTCAACGGTAGTAGCGGCTAAGAGCTGTAGCGCCGCCGCCTGCTTGACTAGAATGACCCTGACGGTGGACTGACAGAAGGACAACCGGTGGCACCGGCGTCGAGAGGTGGAATTGACGGCGGCGGAGGAAAAAGGGATTGAAATCCGTGACGAGAGAGAGAGATAATCGGATTGAAGATGGCGGTCGAGTCCGGGTAAGTATGGAGT
Source organism: Platycodon grandiflorus (assembly GCA_016624345.1). Lineage (NCBI taxonomy): Eukaryota > Viridiplantae > Streptophyta > Magnoliopsida > Asterales > Campanulaceae > Platycodon > Platycodon grandiflorus. The sequence goes on along the minus strand of CM028364.1, from coordinate 17,709,863 downwards.
CAAAGAAGGCAAATAAAGAAAAAAAAAAAAGCATCAACAAATCGCCTGAGACCGAAAAGAAATAGGAGAAGACATCCAATGCCTTCTTCTTTTTTAAATTAAAATATGTAGAAATCAATCAATATCAAAATTAATTAAACTTATGAGTTATTATGGGGTATTACAGTATGAGATTAATTGGATTTTATTCCAAGTATAAATTGGGCTATATACTCGGTTTAAGACTCGGCGATTAAGAAGGGAGGTGGTCGGGAGGAGGAGGATTAATAAAATGGGACTTTAGAGGTTAATGAGCTGAAATGACGAAAAAGGGCTTGGGTTCACTAGATTGACGTGTCCGAGAAAGGATTTTGTGCTGGGCGGGATTTCGTAAGTCTCGAGAGTACGTAGATCACAAAATCATGGTAGTTGCACTTGCGATGAATCTTATGCACTGATTCGTACTTTCCCCTCCGTCTTAAAAATTAGAGCAAACTACACAAATAGTCCCTGTGCTCTACCCCTTTTTTAGGATTGGTCCTTACTCAACGCCAGTGATCCCTGTAGTGGGGTGACTTACACCGTTGGTCCTTCCGTTAAATTCTTGCTGTTAAGTATAGACATGTGCATGTCACGTGATTTCTACAAGGGATAAAATAGTCATTTCAAAAAAAAAGTACAAGGACCATTTTTTCCTCTTTCCATGTCTACTGCTCATCACCAACAGAATCGAAAAAGAAGGGCCCTTTTCCATGGCTTATCTTGTGATTTCTCTTTACTGAACCAAATCAATTTGAACTTATCTTGGGACTACCTCAACAAGCCTATTTATGAAGGCAACCAACATAATGGTAAACCAGAACAACCAATTTCGAAATTATCAACGACGATGATCACGCTATCCCCTCTCGCCATCAAACGGTCCACGAGGTGGCTACCCTCGAACCGGTCCCACCGCCACAATCCTCAACCCCTTCCGGACCAACGATATCTTCCCACTTTGAATTGAACGACCCCAATCCACGTAATAGGGTCTTGGGTTATTATTAAACCGATTGATCGAATCGGAAATGGAGTAGGCCTCGGAGATCGCGACGGGGTGAGGCGGGGAGGAATAGTGAAGTATGGTGGAAGGTGGCGATTGCAATGTCGACGAAGAAGAAGACGCGCTGTTCATGGAGGATGTAACGAATCGGGCGAATCACGGACGGCCATGGCTTGTTGGGCTTGGGCGAGTAGGCGTCGCCATGGGTTGGGCCTCATGGCCCCGAAGATCAACTCCGATCCCATCTCTTCCGCTTTCTCAGTGTGTAATTGTTATTGTGTGTGTGTGTTTTACGGAAGAAAGAGAGATGAAATGAGAGAGGGAGATGGGAGGGGTATATGTAGGGACAAAAGTGTTTCAGGTGATGGTGGCTTAAACTCGCCGGCACGTGAGCATTTCTCGTCGTTGGTGGCAGCCACGGTGGAACCAAGGGGAAGGGGTTGGAATGAGGAAGAAAGGGTTTAAAAATTAGATTTAGCTAATTACGAAAATACACACATTTAAGTTTTTAAAAATAAAAATATTATGGCTAATTTTGTCCATTCAAAATAAAAGAATGCATGGATAATTTTACCCCTGGGCAAAGGCATGAGAGTTGCATGTGAGCATAATTAACGGAAAAAAACTAACAGAGTTGGACGGAAGGACCAATTGCGTAAAAAGTTTCAGTACAGGGACTTATTTTTTTCGAATTTTAGTTCAAGGACCAATCCTAAAAAAGGGGTAGAGCACAGGGACTATTTGTGTAGTTTGCTCTAAAAATTATTTTATTACTAAATTAACTATTTTTTATTACTTTAATACTACTAGCAAATACTCTAAAAGTAACAAAATAAATATACGTAATACTCTTATTAGTTTAGAGATAAAAAATATGTGGGTCTTATTGACTTGAAATCACTAAATAATACTCCCTCCGTCCCTAAATTATTATCTTATTTAATCCGGCACATAAATTTAAAAAAAAATAATTGATTTGATTATTAATATTGATATAGTATGCAGTTTTCTTTAATGCACATGTGCATGTGGCCCATAATTAAAGTAAGAAGAAAAGGTAAGAGTAAAATGATAAAAATAATGTCCTAAAAATAAAACTTTCAAACAAAACAATTATTTTAGGATGTAAAAAAAAAAATAAGACAATAATTTAATGACGAATGGAGTACAATTTTAAAGTATTAAAGTAAAAGCACCAAAAGTCAAATATTTTTCTTAAAACACATATATAGTCTATAAGAACACATATTTGGGGACTAATGGAATAATATTTTTAAGGGCTAATGACTTTACAAGTCCCTCGACTATGATCGATTATACCATTAGTCCCTCAACAAGATTTCGTACAGTTTTCATCCCTATCACTTCAAATTTACACGCTGAAAGTCCTTTTGATGGATGTCGTTAGTGATTTGTCGTTACGTTAATCATGTGCCTCCTACATGCGTTTAATCAAGGGCGAAAATGAAATTTCTGTATATTCCCAACAAAATTCCCCCAATCTTTCTTTAACCTTTCTTCAATCTTCAAAACCCTAACTTTATCCCAACCAATTCCATCCACTAACCTCTCCTTTTTCAAATCAATCACAATTCAATCCATACACACAAAACCCTCTCCAATTCATTTCACTCCCCACTCTGTTTCTCTCCAACCCATTGAAGAACTCTCTCCTAAACTCCAAGAAATTATCAAACTCTTTTAATTCGTACAAGAACCTAAAGCCAAGTACCAACAATTGTTATTCTACGCCCATAAGCTGTTGTCACTCGATCCCTAGTTCAAGACAAGCGAAAATAAGGTTCAGGGTTGTGTCTCTCAAGTTTAGGTTCGGGCTTAATTACCTTGATTTTGATAAGAAAAATGTCATTTTTGAAGCCAACGACTACTACTCCGTGCATCCCACTCAAAATTCGGCGATTGCTACTCCTCTTATTTCTCTCTCTTTCTGGATACGCCGCGTCAGCTTGTTCTCGTGCGTCCGGGTTTAGTTCCAGTATACTGTGGAGGGCTGTGTCGAGGGTGTTGATGTAGTCTATGTAGTAGTCAACAAGTTGATGGGATGTAAGTTTGTTTCTGACGAAGGCGATTTGGATGTGGGCGATCAGAGATGGTTTTGTTTGGAAGGGGACAAGAAACAAGAGAACGGTGAACGGATTAGGGCTCTTTGGCTGTTGAGGAGGGTTCGTCATTGATGTCGGCGCTGGAAAAAACCATCGGAGTGGGGGTTGCTGCTACGGGCTCGCTGGGAGTAGCGAGAGAGAGAAAGAGTGCGACGATGTTGACTGATTTAGAGCTTCAGCTGAAACTTATGTGTGTTTGGGGATCCATGATTTAAGTTTCTCTCTCTCTTCTTTGAGCTTAAACCCAGTTCTTGAGTACCCCCACAATCGATTTTGAAGCTTTGAAATTTCAAAATCAAAATCGATTTGGGTTTATTGGGTTTGAAGCTTAGGAATTTCAAAATTGATTTTGACTGTTGATGAAATTTTGGGATTGAGGTTTGAAGATGGTGAAGAAGATGATAAGGGAAATTCTATTCTCGCCCTTGGTCAAACGCATGTGGGAGGCACATAGGCAACTTAACGGCAAATTACTAATGGTATCCATCAAAAGGACTTCCGACGTGCAAATTTGAAGTGGTAGGGATGAAAACTGCACGAAATTTTATTGAGGGACTAATGGTGAAATCGGTCATAATCGATGGTCTTATAAAATCATTACCCCTATTTTTAACATACAATTGACCATTGTTCTGCCACTTTAATGTAATAAAATTTCAAAAGTCTTATATTTAAGAAATGGGTGTTACTTCTTTCAAAAAGGGAAAAAAAAAAAAAAAGAAATGGGTGTTACTAAGAAGTGCCCTTATGATATTTGTTAATATTTCTCTATTATAAATTTATTGCATTGTGATCATTTCTAATGTATTGTGGAATACTTCTAATGCACGAAGATGATTTTCAATGCATCTAATTTTTATTAATGGAAATTTATGTCATATGACATGATATATGAGTATTTTAACCATTTACTGGGTATTAATTAGACTTAAACTTGGCTACTTTTTGAGATTTTTTTAGTCTAATATTGAGTTATATAGTTATTTTGTAGTTCCAAGGATTTAAGAGGCCAAACATGCAAATCTAGATGGTTTTAGAGTTACTTTGGAAGTCAAGGGGCCCCTATGCAAATTACATAAGATAAAAGCAAAATCTGAAAAGTTGGACAACGCCTTTGCATTTTTAAGACACGCTATTATGCGTGCAAGTTTGCCCAGAAACTACAGAATAGCGCGCTTAGCATTGTTAAGACATGCTATTATGTGTGCAAGTTTGCCCAAAAACTATAGAATAGCGCGCTAAGGCGTTGTGTTGGCGTTGGGCAGTCTGTGGGAAGCTCTAGGGCACGATTTTGATACACCCTAGCCCAGTGTCGACTGTCCAACACTACAATATTTAGGGTTTTTTAGCGCATATTTGACGGGCCTTTAGGCAATGATGTGGGGGCGCGTTTTTTTAGTTCTTTTTGCTGCTTTAATGTATTGTACACATTTTTTCTTGGTTGTGTACATTTGTAGAGTATAAATATAATTTTTTTTAGGTTAGAATTAGGACGATACTTTTTATGTATCATTTTTCTCTCTGCGACGAGAAATTTATCAAAGATCAAAGTCAACCCCAAATATATCCTTTTAATTTACTGTTTTCCTATAATAGTTGAATTTTAAATGAATAAAAACACAAGCTATTGTGGGTTCGACCCTTATACTTGCAGAGCTCTACTACGATTGATTCATGGACTTGCGAGGTTAACCTTTTCTTCTATCAGGCCACTTGTTAGCAAAACTTTAAGGAAGATATCAGTATTTTCGTAGGTGGTCATGATTATAAAATATTTGAACATATCCAATATGCTTAAACCACTTGTGGATAAAAGTTGAAATATTAAAAAAAATTATAGACATAATTTTTGAAAATTGACTCATTAAGTGAAACAGTCCATGTAGAATACTTGACTCTCTATTTAAACAAATGGAATGAAAAAATATTTTCAAAAGTTATACGGAGTATAAAAATAGTGATGTTGTATGCACAAACACACAACCTTGTAAACCTTATTAACTCCATAAATAATTCTAAACCTCCAAAATTAATGTCCACCCCACCCCTAACTTCTATAAATCTAATTACATTATAAATATAATATTAAGGATTAACAAGTGAGCCTATTTGGTTACGGTTGTAGGTTGAACTATATATGCCCATTATATAGGTTGTTGTACACTTGTACTGTGAATCAAAGAGTTACTTTTAAAATGTCATTAAATCGAGCATGAAAAGACTACAAGTGAAAATTGGATACGTATATTGAACTAGCTACCATGTTCTTGGCGCTAATAGTTAACTGAAGTCGGGAGGATTTGTTCTAGTGTGGATGGCTTTAGATAAAATATTTATAAGTTACTTGTATAATGTATCATTTGTTACACAGTTGTTCATTCTTTTGGCAATATGGTTTATCCGCCGGGGGGGGAGGAGGGAGGGAGAGATCGAGCAGGGACACCACTTCCAGGAGATGGGGCGAATTTTGTTTTTGCTAAAGGATTTAATCTTGTTCCTTTGATATACTCACACCAAGCCTAGATCCTTAACTCCGAGCATCATCTCAGTGAAATGCATGATTAAGAGAACGAAATTATGATTACAGTATGGTACACCGAACACCGTATGAGAATCCGCGATTAATGGTTCCTAATAGAAATAGTAACCAAAGTCATAACAACAATGAGCAACAATTCTTCACTTTAATACATTTAAGGGCAAACTACATAAATGGTCCCTGTACTTTTCGAATTTTTTAGTATTCGTCCTAACCCCATGCCAGTGGTCTCTTAAATGAACTTCTTGACGCAATTGATCCTTCCGTCCAATGTCATTAAATTTTTTCCGTTAAGTGAAATCACGTGCATGTCACGTGATTTTGCCCAGGGGTAAAGTTGTCATTTCTTTGGACATAGTATGGGGACCAATTGTGTAATTTGCCTTGATTATCTTCTTTTTTAGTTAAATATACGCAACCTAGGAAACTCAAATCAAATTTTAATAGAAATGTATATAAAATATAAAAAACATGTTCTTATATTCAAGAAATGGGTTTCAAACAATATGTACATTTTTTGATTAAACTAGAAAAGAGAATTTATGGATAGGAGGGCATTATAGATTGAAATCTTTCATTCCATTATATTTCAGACTGTCTTTTTTTTCCTCTCCGTCCAAACCCACCTGCCAGAGGTTGTTCTAGTCCACCCTGTCAATTAACCATTCAATTACTATTAATCATCCAATTCTTCAAGTGTGTTATCTAATTTATGGTCTATTTTGTGTTCACTACCATTGATTTTTTTTCTCTCTCTCTCTAAAATTCAAAGAGAGGTTTTTCTCTCTAAAACCCAGCAAGCTGCCATTGATTTCATAACCCACAACTTGTACCAAGGTGTCTGCACCGGAGAAAGAGGAGACGAATTACATCTCTCTCCTAGAAACCCATTCCACTGACACACACAAAAAGGACACAGTCTCCTCCTTCCAATCTCAAATATCAAGATATAAGGCTTTGTCGGAGGTTAGAGAGAAGAAAGAAGGAAGTCACTAGAGGGGGTGAAGAAAAAGAGGTTGTTGGTATGGTGGTGTTGGCGGTGATGGTGAGGGTGGGGTTGGTGATGTTGTTGGCAATGATGGGGGTGGATGCGGGGCAGTGTGAAGGAGCACGCGACTTTCTCATTTTCCCGCCCCTCTCCCTTTCTCTATCGTCACCAATGGCCGACAAGAGAAAACTCCGGCGAGCTGACCACGACTCTGATTCAGACTTTGAAGCCGGGTCTATAATGGAAGGCTTAGTCACATTGTTGCAATTGAAGATGACAAATTGCGAATCGGCAGTCCAGATTCGTACAAAATTGGTCCAATTCGTAGTAATTCTTCACTCTTTTGGATTATTGCTTTCTTTCACGTTTATGGATGGGTTCATTAGGGAAGCAATCCAATCCTGTGATTAAGAATGATGGATTGGTTTCTAGTTGTGAGCTTTCTGCAAGTATCCATAATTAATGTCATTTTCAATTAGGGATGGAATCGAGTACTATTTTTGCAGATTAATTAGGGAACAAGAAACAAACCATAACAACATTTGGTGAAGGAGCAGATAGAGAAGCATTTTTCGGCAAGTGTCGGCCGCTTCATTAATGAGTTGATGGCAAAACATTGTACTGGAAGGAGGAGAAATTATTTTTGGTCATTTCACAAATGGTCCCTGTACTTTATATAAGGAAATGACAAGTTTACCCTTGGAAAAAATCACGTGCGACACACGTGCTTACATTTAACGGCTAAACTTTAACAGCATTTGATAGAAGAACCAATTGTGTTTTACTTGATTAGTACAGGAACAAAATTTTCGCAAAAATTAGTTTAGGGACGAATCCCATAAAATTCAAAAAGTAAGTGACCGTTTATGTAGTTTACCCTACATTTAGAACACTGGTCGATGGGAGTGACATTTGTAAGGACGGGGAGGGCACCTCAATTTTGATAATTTGCTTCTTTAGTGTTTAGAGTAAGATTTAGGATCAATATTTAGGTGTTTTTGCTAGAAAAAAAAAAACAATTTAAAAATTGAAATCTCTTAAATGCTTTTCTATTTTATTGTAAAATTTAATATTTATCCTAAATTTATTACTATTAAAACTGATATGAGCGGCAATAACAATTTTCATACAAGTTATGACAAAGATATTAATATGTGTCTACTAAAACGTATAAACATATTTGAAAAGCGTTTGGTTTTCCATTAGTGCGGTGTACCATGATCTCATTTTAATTTGGGATTTTTCGTATAGATGTTTCTTATAGCACTTGTTAAAATTTTGCTTATAAAAAGATTTGGTAATTGAAATATTACATTAGTGCATTTTCTATTTAGTTTATAAGTATTTTCAACATATAAGTTCTAGCAAGTTAGTTCTTAATATATAGGTATATAGCCCATTTGTTAACAAGACTTTTAAGTTGTGCTTTAACTGACTTCAAACTACATTGGGACTGAGACTAATCTTTGCTTACAATACTGTGTTTGCCGCTAGCCTAGGAAAATTTGTACTTGGTGAGAGTTAAATATGTGATATCCTACTAAATAGATCTCTCCACACAGGAAATCAATGGTGGTCAAGCTACTAAGCCGGCCCTATGGTTCATAAAGCATTTCAATAACAAATGGTAATTGCATCCGTATTTTTTCCATTTCCTTCTTTTTCATAATGGCTGAATCAATAAATAAAAGAAATGCAATAATTAAAAAAATATAAGAAGTGCCAAAACATGAACAAAATTGAATCCTTCCCCAAACTCTAGCCCGAGTAGTGATGATGATTTGAAGACCAGTTCGTCGTATATGGTTTGAGTTGTATTCAAAATCTCTCAAGAATTTAGGTGAAACTTGTAATCTATACTGTATAAAGAGGGAGAGAGGGTGACAGAACTCTTCGACTCCTCATTCTTTTAGCCTCTCCCTATTTAACCCCTTAGTAACCACCATTTTCACTAACTTTCTCCAATAGCTTCATTTAATAAAGTAGTAACTAGCAGATTTTCGTATGAGAACTTGTCACATTTTATTCATTTAGTTCCTCGTGAATTTTCTCTATGCATGTGGTCCTTGGACTGGACTGAAGTTCCGTCCCTAGTTTCCCACCATTAGCTCCGTTAGCGTTAGTTTTTTTGGCAAAAATAATCTAAATCAATGGAAACACCCTCAAGGACCTATAATTCTTTTGTTAAAGTGGAAACTTTGAAATATGAAGCTACGTCAACTAAGTTTAGATCACTATATTAAAAGATAGGTAAGTTGAAAATTAGAAAAAATTATTAGCCTTTTGCCTTGAGTTTCTCTCCCAACATTCTTTTACAACAGTCCACCAAAGAAACCATCATTAATTAACCAATGAAGAAGCAAAAGAAGGTCATCCTAATAGAGCTCAAGAAAGGAGCATCGAACAACTATAACTACAACTATGATGCCATGAAGAAAACTTCATTTTTAATTCGAACAATGCATTCATTAGAGGCCCAACTCAGATGGCTTCTCTACTCCGTTGAAATTTCTACATTTCAAATTAGTCAAAATACTAATTGAATGACAAGCCCAACCAACCTTACAATAGGGGTGGACATTGAGATAAACCTAAACTAGGAGTGGTGCAATTGGAATTAATCAAAACATTTTCGTTAGAATTTAGATGGAGGACTAACGGAGTGAGATTTTTCGATAACCCAAGTTATAAATAAAAAATTACAAGATAGCTTAATTGAACACTTAAGCAAAATTTAATAGGTAAGAAATAATTAGCCTTTTTTATTTAATATATCTTTTTCTAACATAATTTCTATAAATTTTTAAAATTTATGAATAAAATATATTTGTACAATCGCTTGTTAATAAATACTCCCTCCATCCCTAAATTATTATTTTGTTTGATACGGCACACAGATTAAAAAAAAATAATTGACTTGATTATTAATATTGGTACCGTGTAGTTTTTTTAAATGCATATGTGCATGTGGTCCATAATGAAAGTAAAAAAGAAAATATAATACTCCATCCGTCCCTAAATTATTGTCTTCCTTTCTTTTTTTGTCCGTCCCAAAATAATTTTCTTGTTTGAAAACTTTTCTTTTTAGGACATCACTTTTACTATTTTACCCTACTTTAATTATGAGCCACGTACCCATGAGCATTAGAGAAAATTACATATTATATCAATATTAATAATCAAGTCAATTATTTTTTTTAATCTGTATACCGAATCAAATAAAATAATAATTAAGAGATGGAGAGAGTATTAAATTGGTAAAAATGTTATTATAAAAAAATTTTAAAAATAATTATTTTAAAACGAATAAAAAAAATAAACAAATAATTTAGGGAAAGAGGGAGGTGAAGGAAGTGATTATGATCTTTCTTTGCTTTTGAGCAGTTATTCTCGATCAACACAAAAAGATACCCCCTCCAGAAATCGGGTCATTTTTATTGAAGACCGTGTCGACAGGTATTGGATATGGTAGGTGAGCAACCATGGTAATGAGGATGAAGCAGGACCCACCTTAACTTTGAGTGGGTTGCGTTGCACCAAGTCGGAGGGAGAAGCTGACCAAACACTGTTTAATGCTAGATTATCTCAGCCGCCCGTTTGTTTGACTTTTATTTTCTAATTAAAATTTTGACTTTGATTCTTTAATTTCATTATGGTTGACATTTCTTAAAATTTCCGCGTGAAGTGGCTCGAATTTGTATATAATTATAGAGGTTTTTGTTTCATGATTATAATTATAGAGGATTTAATTAGTTTCATGATTATTATTTATTCAGAGTTGTTATTTTGGAGGATTTAAAAATTAGTTTAGTCTGTATTTCAAATATTTGGTGTAATTCACAATACATCATCATTATTTAAGATATTTAAAATTAAACATACACAAAATTTAAGTTTGATATTCTGTAAATCTATTGTATTAATGTATACTTAGGGGCACGTATGTTTTAAAGCATTTAATTTTTTTTTTTGATATTCTAAATCTATCATAAATCAAAGTTCAAAATCTTAAATTAAGATACTGATTGGACATAGTAAATTGATACACCCGATTCGTGTGCATGATTATTATTTTATATTTTGTTATTTAAACTTTAAAATTTATTCTTAATTTTTAAAAAATAATTGAGTAGTTATTGATAGTTGATGGAGAAAAGTGGGTAAACTATTCATGTAGTGGATAATTTTTAATTGAGTTAATTTTGATATATTATCAGTGTAAAAAAAATACACAAGCACCCAAAAAAAATAGTGTCGGATGAAATTATTTAAAAATTACTTGGTTGATATGTATCAGATATTGTAGTAGTTAAATTTTTATGCATAGTTTAGATCTTAAGAAAGTGTATTGATGTCTTTTAAAGCAACATTGATTACTGACCAATCAAATAACTCAAAATTAAAACTTCATCAATTGAATTCGAAAATTGAGTTAAGGATAATTTGTGATTGATAATTATTCTATGGAGTTAAGTATAAAATCGAAAATCACAAAAGACTTCATTTATTATAATATAATATATGTTGAGAATGGGATGACTCGATTACCCAGAGTAGGAAGTAGGACTTGATTGGACCTCAAAGGGGGGTGTGGGGGGCTCCGCCCCCCGCGGTACGGACTATTCTGGATTTTGGAAAGCATGCGGCCGCATAGTGCGTCCGCATGGAACACTGGAAATTAAGCGTTCGCGTAAGGCGTCCGCGTAAGGTTCTGGAAACCATGCGGCCGCATAGTGCGTCCGCATGGAAGCCTTGCAAATCGTATGCAGACGCATTGTGCGACCGCATAGCGGCGGGTTTTAGAATTTTCTATTGTATCCATATAAATAGTTGTATACCTAGAACGTTTGAAGGTGTGAGCCTCTAATAAAATTTTGACAGTTCGTTGGCCCCAATCTCTCTTTCTTCTTTGTGATTGATCCTATTATACTCTGTTAATTTGTTTGCCAGCCTTCCGCTGTGCACAACATAATATGTGTGCAATTAGTAGATAGGAAAGTGGATAATCAACCAAAAGTAAAAAAGTGTGACATAACATTAACCATTACTCATTTTGAGAACTCTCCTCACTAAAAAAAGGGTAAATTTTGAAACTCTTACACAAAGCGACTAAGTTTATGGTAGGAAAAAGGAATTTCATTATGGAAATCGATAACTTTGCCCCGATATCAATTTACCACCTCTCTTTCAAGGATTCTTAAGGTTGGTTTCTTGCATATGGAGGACGTAACTTAGATGTGTTGAGTCGATTCAAATTTTAACTATATATTTTTTTAGCTTTTATATTTTAATTGAGCTTTAACGGATCTTGTGCTTTACTCAGATGATAGAATCTATATATGTTCGAGCTTGACACATTTTATTGAGTTGATTTCAAGCTTTATTCAAGTCTAAATTAAATTATAATATGCATAACGTATATATTTCATGATTAACAAGGTTATTTGAGTTGGGCTCATGTACCTCGAGCTTAAAGTCATGTATGAGTTCGACTCAAACCAACCATCGAGTCTAGTTGAGGTTAAAATAAATGCAGTCCTAATTAAACTGAAGTTAACCCGCTTAATAAACAACACGGTGAATCGTCAATGAAATTTAAACTAAATTGGTACGTGCAAGGTGTTTGTAGTACAACTTGGTTGTCATGGAAAAATACAAAATGAGACTTGCTTGGTAATCTCGCTGGAGAGCTCATCTGAGGATACACTGAAGTTGGCCCTTGCTAGTTTTTGATCTCATTAGTTTTTTTTTTTTTTTTTGTTGGTGCAAGAAAATTTAGGTGGAAAAATTTAATCTCTCGAACCGAACAGGACCACAAGGTCGGTAATCTGATTAGTTTTTGGTTTAACTAGTGGCTCCAATCAATTCATTCATTAATAGTTGGCTCACTGTTTAACATATAGTATAAATAAAGAAGATCAAAAGGTCGATTGTATTTCTACGTTAAATTTAAATTTTCTGCCCACATTTTTCTTTCTTTCTTGAAATAACTAACAAATTTAAAATATACGTATGTTAATTTACAATTAATACTAATTTATTGGCAATTTTTATTAAACTAGTCCAAAACACAAAAGTTTCTGGGAAAAGGTAAAACTTATTTTTTTCCAATTCAGACTTGAAACCTTGGATTAACCCATATTGCAAGGAAATGACAGTGATAGATAGTGCAATCCTTGTAAATCAATTAACCCAATCATTTTGATGAAATACCAAGCAGTAATAATTACATTAATAATCTATGAAGACTGATTATGATCATTGAAGCTTTTTTGGGGGCGAACATATATATATATTGTGGAAATGTTCCCTCCACTTTACCAAACATACTGATCCCATCACAGGGACAACACCTATTCATATTCATATAATATCCTTTTTACAGCTTACATGACTAAGCAAAGGCAACATAAAATGATGATTAATGTTTTTGACTAAAACAAAAAAGTGTTTTTTTTTTTGGCCTTCTTCTTTGCATAGCTAGTGTCGTACGTGTTCATATATTTCTACTTGTTTAAATTCAAATAAAGTAAATATATATAGAATCATAGATTTCAACTCACAATCTTCACCAACTTAAATTTTTAAGGTAGATGTTTGGTTCTCGCGAAAATTAAGTTACACATAATAATTTTGTATATTGATACGATCATTTACGATTTCTTCAAAGTTTGTGAATGAGAGGCAATGTTAAAATTTAATCTAGATCACGTATTAACTGCAATTAACTATCCCCATAATCCTTGTAAACTTAATTTGGGGTTGAGAATGCAATAAGTTCATAAGAGAGTGGGGATGATAATAGTTTACTTTAATCATGCATGGAAGATATAATGATTAATGTTGCTAATACTATATATAATCAATTCTACTGCTAGTAGTACTACTTAATAGCTAGTAGTAGTAACCAACAACTAGAAAGCCGCCTTATGGGTTTGTGCTATGATTATGAGGGGAAAGGATATGAGCACTTTAAACTTTAGACAATTAAGTTGGAGTGAAAAGGCAGAAAAAGGAAGCCACGGAGGGGAGTCGCACAGTGTTTTTTTTTTATATATTTTTTTATTATCTATTTTTAACATATATAGGATCAACTTATATAGCATAATAAATATTAGAGTAGATAAAGTTTACAAAACCCGAAGGGCCGAGAAATTAGAAAACGAAACCCCTGTACATACTTCGAACTTCTACTCGAAAGCTAGCCATTTAAGGCTAACTAAACCTTAAACCATGGCTGATAAACCCGCCTTGAAAAACTTAAATCGGTTAGACCCCTGAATACAACAAACCTACCCGTGATTCACAATAAACCCAACACTAAATACAACCAAACAACATAAGACATATTACAAACAACACAGCAAACATAATAAAAATAAAAATATAAGAACCAGCAGTCAAAGTATCAACCCGAGCCACAGTTGGTTTCCAAAGCTAATAACTATAAGCCAAAATACAAAGTAAAATGAGAGGGACCGGTCCGGGGCCTCCCGATTTGACAATTCCTACTCAGATTGGTGGGCCTTTGCAAGGCAGCCAAGGCTACTTTATAGTATTACTCACTGTTTGTCGCATTTTCACAGGTTATTTTTGGGAGAAATTTGGACAGTTCTCCGTTAAATAATTTTCAACTATTTAAGGATACAATAATTGTTTTTAATTAAAAAATAATATTTTTATTGTAAAATATTATTTATGTCTTTAAAAAATACAGAATAGCACGTTATGTATCGCAATACACAAATTTTTATAATGCACAAAATTTAACAAAATTATTCACCCAGAAAGAAGAAGAAGAAGATGCATGCGAAGCACAAAATGCACGCGATTCTTTTTTGTACTTTCTTTGATCAAGAAACTTGTGAACTGCTACCTAAGTATGGAATTCCTACCTCTCCCTATTGGCTTGGCTCTGGGATTGGTCCACCCATCTTATCTTCTCAATTCTAATGTGAAAGATCAACATTCGAAAAACTCCTCCTTAGTTCAATTCTTCTCATTTGCATTCTCATTTTCATGCTGTAATTCCATAGATTTGCCTTCTTAAGTGAGATATAGCATAACTATGAGAAAACATGACTGTAACCATGGTTTGACTTTTTTTTCTTGACTTGCATCGAAGTGTCGGTCAAAAGAAGGACAAAGAAAGACATTGAATAATACCTTTGGTGGATTCAAAAGACTTCTAGTACCTTTGGTGGATTCAAAGACTTCTAATCCCTGCTGATGATAATTCCCTAGAATTGGTAGGGTGTGGGTAGCATGATTTTAGTTTCTTGGGAAGTGAAGGGGATAACACGTTCAAAGGGAGCAGTTTTGGAATAAATAATTAATTTATCATTTAAAATGGATTTAAACGATTGAAAACAAATATTGTGGACTTAAGCAGTTGAAAATTCCATAAAAGGTACCGGCCCGCAATTTTTCCATCGGGATAGTGTTTAGTATGTTTTTGTAGTTAAGAGAGTTTTTTTTTCTAGTGCGATGCACAACTTTTTGGTGCATCGCAAGTGAAAAAGGTAATTTGTGCATCGTTTTTGTTTTTCGATGCACAGCGTGCCGTCCCGTGTTTTTATGCGCATCGTGTTGTGTTGCGATGTATCAATTTATTTTTACAATGCATATCGTGCACTATTTCGTGTTTTTAAAGGGTATAGATAATCTTTCGCAAAAAAATCTCCTTTAACAATTGAAAACAATTATAGTGGACTTTAGCAACTGCAAATTGTTTAAAGGGTGAATTACGGCCTGTTCCTTTTTAAACATTTGTAATCGCTCCAGTCCAGTCATCTTTTTTTAAAACCGAAAAAAGACATTTTTAGGGCGAAAAGACGATTATGCCATTAATGAAAGAAAAACACACGCGCATCAGTAACTTAAGGCATCACGATGAGTAATCCAAGACATCGCGTGGGTTAATCATCGTGATGAGCAACCAAGGCATCGCGATGAGCAACAAAGACATCGCGATGAGTAACAAAAGCATCGCGATGAGCAACCAAGACACCATTTAAATTTCAACCGCTGGAGGGAACTTGATTTTCGTTTACCATGTCGATCCCCATTGCGTTGCCCAGCATACTGCGATTGACGAATTAAAGGCATCCCGATGCCCAATTCAAGGCATCTCGATGCTCAATTTAAGGCATTCTGATGCCCAATTTAATATAATATCAAAATCGATCAAAATTATTGTTTTTGGTTGGGAAATTCACATACAAACATGGTATTGACTTCCTATAACAGTATAATATTGATATTATACAAAATTCAAACTCAAATCATTGATTAAAGTCCCAAAATAAGTCCAAGAACATCTCTCTCTGTTTTTGGACAACACACTGTCAAGCACGATTTTGATCTCGAAAATAGTATTTTTTGGTAGAAAAATTATGTACAAATGTAGTACTAAGTTAGGATAACAATATGAGATTGATTTTAAACAAATTCGAAGCTTAAAACAGAAATTAAAATGGCCAAAACAGTTCAAGAACTAAGAAAAACGAGATGAACTCAAAAAATTTGAATTTGATCAAATTCGTATTTTATGCATGAAAATTGATACCCAAACATGAGGAAAGACTATATTGACAACATGAAATCATTTATACATTAATTCGAATCTCAAATCTGAAGCAACGATGTTGTTGAGGGTATTTTAAGAAGAAAATTCTCAGTGCCTTTTAGCGGTTAAAAAAAAAAATGAACTGAAGAAATTTTTTTTTTCAGAAAGTGGACCGACCAGCAATTTCCTGTTGTTTAAAGGGGACGGGCATGAAATTTGCCCTTATTCTTTTCTGTTTTGGGCTTTGTCAATGAAGTGGTAGACAGTGGAAGGAGTTCCGTTTGTCTAAATAAGAAGTTTTTGTTTCAGGTTTTTATATGTAAAAATTTTTCTTGGGATAAATTAAAAAAAAAAAAAAGAAATCTGCGATTGGCTCGACTACTTGTCATATACGAATAGTCCACCAATGAAAAGTCACTGAATTGATGATATAAGTATTTATATTTTGAACCTCTAAGCAATATCTAAATTAGTACTTCTTGGTCTCAAAATAAGTGTTTACTTTCAGTTTTTCACTAAAATTAAGAAAGTTAATCTTTAAATTATTTTAATTAATAACACAAATATATTAATTTCTTTTGTGTTCATGCTATAACATTGCAGGTAAATATTATGATATGCTAGTTAGCAAAAATGAATTTAGTAAAAAGTTTTAACGACTATTAATGTCTTTACGTGCCTTGGCATGTATATATTCATTGTTTTGTTTTGATGTTATAATTGTTTTTGAGAATTATTATTTGGAAAGTTATTAGTATTTCCTTAATAAACATGTAAAAGAGTTTTAACTACTACCTAGCTTCTTTCTAGAGACTAGAATGAGTGGAGTAATTATTTTTCACAGTATAGTTAAAAGAGTAAGATCTTGTTTACACTAGTACGTGCTAATTAATTGGAATAGTCCGACCCGACATATGAAATGAATAAATGATGCAACTTCATGACTCCAGATGAAAACTATTTTAACTTCAAGTTTCAAGCAAGCATTGCATGACTAGCAGAAGAAGAATTAATGACCCTTACCTTACGTGAATACTGAGTAATTAATTTCATGAACAACTTGGTGGCAACTGTTAAGTGTTTTATTATGAGGAGAGAAATTGAGAATTGAATATGCTCACCAATACATAGATGTTAATCTGTATAGAGAGCCCAAACGTGAATCTGCAGATATGGCCCAAGTGTTGATGTGATTATGATCACATGTGAACTGTTTAAATTATTTCTGTCCAGCCCAAATGTTGATGTGTTAGACTAGAGGAAGATGTTTGATTTTGATCACTCAGCTTCAGTTTTTGATGCTTGCGACGCTCTCTACCAGAGAGCTGTGTGTTTAAAAATGGGTGAATTACGGGTCGGTCATTTTTAAAATATTTGTAATTATTTCAGTCTAGTTATTTTTTTTAAAAATTAGAAAAATGTATTTTTAGGACGAAAAAACAATTATACCATTAATGAAAGAAAAACACGCGCATTAGTAACCTAAGGCATCGCGTGGGTTAATCATCGTGATGAGCAACAAAGGCATCGCGATGAGCAACACAGGCATCGCGATGAGCAACACAGGCATCGCGATGAGCAACCAAAGCATCGCGATGAGCAACCAAGGCACCGTTTGAATTTTAACTGCTGAGGGGACTTGATTTTCCAAGGCATTGCGATGAGCAACACAGGTATCGTGATGAGCAACCAAGGCATCGCGATGAGCAATCAAGGCACCGTTTGAATTTCAACTGCTGGAGGGGACTTGATTTTCGTTTACCTTTCGGGAGCGTTGCCCTCGAACCCCCACGAGGGACGCTGTCCCCACGACCCCTGCGACTTGATAAGGCAGGTCGATCCCCGTTGCGTTGTCCAGCATACTGCGATTGGTGAATTAAAACTCAAATCATTGATTAAAGTCTCAAAATTAGTCCACGAACATCTCACTCTGTTTTTGAATAGCACACTGCCAAGCTCGATTTGGATCTCAAAAATAGTATTTTTTTTGGTAAAAAAATTATGCATAAATATATTACTAAGTTAGGATAACAATATGAGATTGATTTTAAACGAGTGGCGCTAAACGCAGCCTCCCTAATGCGCTAAACGCAGCCCCCCCGGTGAAATTACTAACCTGCCCTTTTCTCTATTTTATTTTTAAAATTTTTAAAAACTAAATTTTAAATATAGTATCCCCTTAATTTTAGAACATTTAAAATTGACCCCCTAAACTATTAGTTTTTACAGCTGCCCCCCTATAACTTAGCCTTTAGATAAGTTACAGCCGCCCCCTACAACTTAGGCTCCCAAAAATTATATAATAGCCCCCCTAAATTATACATTTAGACCCCTCAATTTTTTTTTAAAAAGGAACGGATGAAATTTTTTTTTTCATCTTTTCATCCACAATCTATCTCTCTCTCTCAAGACTTTAAATTTTTTTTGTCCAAATGTCTAATAATTCGGCTAATAACTCGGAAGGGGAATCCAGTTCAGACAATTCAGAGGTAATTTTGTTTAAATTATTCAGCTTAATATGTATGTTTTTACTTTGTGTTAATTAAATTAAGTGCTTTGCGTTATTTGATTCGAAATTGTATATTTTTGGATTAATTATTTCGTTAAATAGACAAAAAAAAAAAAAAAAAGGCTAGATGCGCTAGTACCACGCACATGTACAGATGCCACGCGCATGGTACAAGCGCATGTTGCACTGCTTATAGCATTTTTATTTTAAAAAAAAAAATGCGCACCTACAAGATAAATGCCGTACATGCGCATGGTATGGGCGCATGTACAGAGTTTATGCGCCCGTACAGCGCATGTAGCACTAAATTTTTTTCACTTTAACCCTTGTATTTGTCTATTTTTGAAACTATTGCAGTTCACCCCCGAGTTTGTTAGTTTCGTTAAATTGTTTGTATATTTGCATTTTACCCCTTGAGATTGTTAATTTTGTTAAATTGAATTAAAATATGCAATTTACCCCCTGAGTTTGTTAATTAAGTTAGAATTTTGAGGTTTATGAAAATGTTACACTTTCAATAACATTATGATTAAATATTTATTAATATCTTAATATTTAATTTTTATTTGATTTCTTAATAAATGTTACACTTTTACTCATTGCATTATTAAGTAATTTAGCTTAAATTTTTTTTTATGTGATTTATTAAATGTTACACTTTGTTTTTTTGTATTGCATTGTGCATTATGCTTAAATAATTATTTTCCCTCTTAATTTAACTTTGTTAACTTTTATGTTACATAATTATTAGTTTTCGGTCTATTAAATGAATTAATATAGTTGTATTATTTACATTTTGTTAATTACTATGAAATGTTGATTGTAATTGCTTAAACAATAATTATTTGTGGCCTATGTTATTTGTTTGGGCCGATTAATTGAATTAATTTTAATATTAAATTTTGCTTACACACGGTTAAATAATTACAGGATTGTTCCCCTATAGATGAAACAACAATTTATCCGGATGTTAGCGGGTGCTTTGTTACAGAAACAATATTCCAGAGTTTAGTACAAGTGGGGGAATGGATTCTTGTGGCATCTCAATAACATGCATATGATGATTAAGCGGCACGTAGAAATGAAAGGAAAATTGTTTGTTTTGGATGCGAAAGAAGTGGGACTCCCGAGTAATCGAGACGCCGAGGCCACCAAAGAAAAACGCGGTTCAAAGAAAATAAGATGTCCATTTGAGGTTACCGCAGTCAAAGAACTTGGTGGTAATCTTTGGAAAGTGCACGTTGGTGAGAATCGTCGACACAACCACCCACTTACTAAGTATGGGCAGGGCACGATCGAGAACGTCACCGAAAGACGATTATGGAGTCGTTAAAGAACTTACACAAGACAATATGAAGCCGAAGCAAATTCTCAACCATCCGCATAATACGATCCCGATAATGTTAGCTCGCGTCGCAGAATTTGGTACGTAAAATAAAAGGGATGGCATGGGTGAAGCAACACCAATGCAACATTTCTTCAAACCGATGTATGACAATGGCTACCACCATTGGGAAGAATTTCAAGATGATGATGTTACTCAAACATGTCATGTTAATGCACCCAACATCGTGATTTTGTTACAAAAGTTTCCTCAAGTTATCATTTTGGACTCAACGTACAAAACAAATAAGTATAACTTGCCGTTGTTGGAGATCATAGGGTGGCATCGACCGGAAAAATTTCCACATTGCTTTCGCCTTCATTCATGACGAGACCACCGATTCTTTCATGTGGGTGTTGGGTACGCCGCAGCAGCTTGTTTGCACTTTGGAGATTTATCCAAAGCTTTTATCATCGACGAGAGTTGGCTTTGATGAAAGCCATTCAAAGATTTCTTTCCGGTGCCCAACATATGTTGTGTAAACGACATATTTCAAGAATGTGGAGAAGCATGTGGTTCAACGCACGAAGACTAAAGAGTTTTCTCCAAGATTTATGTCTAGGTGGCATAAAATGGTTGACGAACAGAGGAGAAATTTGAAGGACATCCGTCGCGTTGGTACGAGTATGGGCTAACAAGTTTGGGTTAGTGAATTACGTGATGAGAGAATGGCTGAACCCATACAAGAAGAAATTTTGTGCGTGGACCAAAGATATTTTACATTTTGGGAATACTACGACAAACAGTATTATATTTGATTTATATAAACCGAAATGAATTTTTCTTTATTAGAATATAAACTATATTATACATTTTTATCATCTCATATTAATAAATGTGTCCAATATTTTGTCATCTAGGGTCGAGAGTACGCATTCGCAGCCTAAAGAGATGGTTAGGCTCACCACGGGGTTTCGACACAATATTCCCGGCTACACAAAGAATATTGAGTTACAATGAACGAGCTAAAGGCTCAATTCGAGCAATCGCGCACGTCCATACTTTAACCGAAAAAGCTTCGTGTTTCGACAACTTTCGTGCAATGTATCTCATAAGGCTTTCGAGTTGATGGACGAGGAGTGGATTAAGCTAGAGACACTAAAGGAGGCTAACAAACTCGAAGGATATGGCATCGATCGATGCATTCTCGCGATCGTCCCACGGCTTGCCATGTCTTCATGAGATGTTTGCGGCGCAACAAAACCTAATCCCGTTTGATCCCACGGATATCAATATTTTTGGAGGACGTTAGATATGGAGGCGATCGAGGAATTATCCACGACGAGACGCAGTGGTGATGATTTGCTCGAGATCTCTTGTCGATATCGGTCCACAATCGATATTGACAAGGTCGTGCTTTCTACCAGGATAGGGAATGTCATTCGTAGACACGCGTCCGAGTTGGGGGCATGCTACGGATAAGAAACACAAAGGGCGCCCTCCCAACAGAAGTCAACGAAGAGGGACCCATCCGATTGGGAATATGTCGACAAGCAATTCTCGTAGTCGCGATCGGATCCGGATATCATGTCATTATCCTTTCCAAAGACAAAGTGAAGGACAAGCTCGCCGATCTACGAGTACCGATGACGGAGGTACGTTTATCACCGATTTTCCATACCCAACCGACGTTCCACATTGGATTCTAAAGTACATAATCGGCCATACTAACGTAAAGGGAGATGGGCATTGTGGTTTTAGATGTATTGCCCTTTGTGTGTATGGCGACGATGAACCGTGGACTTGGTGAGACGCGAGCTAGTTCAAGAGATGTTCGAAAATTGGGAACTTTATTGGAGAGCTTTGACAAAAGATGTACTTATGAGAGCTTCGCATATGTGACTACCACGAGGCTACGGCTCCACAAATGACATTGGTTGTGTTTGACCGATCTAGGACCGGTGGTTGCAACGCGGTATCAACGAATCTTACGGTGCTTTTCAATACAGTCGGTGCTCTCATTTCTTGCCTCTACGCCCACGTCTTGGTGGACAAACAATACTAACCGATACTATTACCCTTGCGGTTCATGGTGCATCTCATTTTATTAAAATTGATTTGAGGCCTCAGCGCCGATGCCACCCGGTGGCCGAGGTGGCAAAGGATTTGTGATCCAAACATCCAAGGTGGGAACAACTATGGATTTCTCAAAAGATCTCTATTGGTTTGAGTTGAGTCAAACCGTATGATATTTTGTTTGTTTGTTAATGCAATCTGTTAAAGTCATATTTTGTTAAGTAGTTTTTTTTTCTTAAATAAACTTCATTAGATACAATAAAGGAAGTCCTTAAACTAGAATATTACATCAATCCTAACATTTTAAATATAACTACATCCAATCACGGAGGTGGTGGCATATATCTACGATAGCTTGATCGAACTCTTCCTCATCGTAATTCCGGTCACGCCGCACGCGAGGCATCAAGTACCGTTGAGCCCGGTTACCTAAATATTGCATTCGCCGCAATACAAAAGTAGACAAAAATAGTCAAAACAAATATTCGTAACAATAAATAATAAATACGCCATAAATATCTTGAAGATTTTAATACTCACAATGCTAGAGGCAACCGACTAGGTGACGGAGGTCCTTCATCAACGACATTTTGGAATCAGTCCGACAACCCGAGGATGAGATCGGGCCCTAAACCACCGCATATACCCGGCATCGTATCACTAGAATTAATACACCTAAATGACCCAAAACGTTCGGGCGAAATGCAGTGGGCTTGCCACATATCCCAATTTCTCTGTTTGGATCGTGCTCCACCACATATAACTTTGGGTTCAAACCCAAATATACCTTAGTAGGGACTTGAGGAGCAAGGGATTGTCCGAACATACCCGAATTGTCGTAAACACCGCCGGGCATGTATGCCTCCGTAATAGTCCGATAGTGTATGATACCGCAAAACGTACTAATCGGGATGGTAACTATCGGGTCATGGTGATACGGAAGCCATACAACCTATATTAATAACATAACATTTTGAATAAAATAAATTAACATCTTAATAAAAAAATAACTATATATTAACATAATAAAAAAATAAGAAACTCAATAATTTTAAATTGTATAGGGGTATTTTATCTTACCTCCTCGGATATCGATCAAGTCGTCTCCTACATATCCAAAGTACCGATGGGCTCCTGTTTCTCGACGTAGCCGTGCGCCAACGAGCTACGTATGGACTTGCGGTTGTCCGCCAACATGCCCAGATCGAACTCGGGAAGTACTCATATATCCAACCCTAAATCGCAAACAATTTAATAAATAATAAATTAAAATAAATACAAATGATTCCAAATTAATAAATTAAACCAACAAGTAAAACTTACTTCCAACAGAGTCGACATCCACCATCTCGTTGTATCTCGACGAGATGCTATACCGAGCCGACGGTATAGATATGCTAACGCAGCCGTGCCCCAAGCATAGTTGGGCACCTCCTCCAATGGGTCCAAGAACGGCGAAGTTGTGAGGTGATGAAGTTTTTGATTTGTCGACGAAGAGTGACGCACCCAACGTCCACAACAAATATGCAATCGCTGCTCGACCGACCATTGGCCCGCCCGTACCACACTCTCTTTGAATGGTGTTGAGCTTGATCAAGTGAGTCTTGAATTCAAGATCCACTTGGTCACCGTCCACCCTAATAGACCCCTATCCTCGGCCTCGGCTAAAGGCCGCTTTCTCCCATAACAGGAACCCACTACTGTATCTCGTAAAAGATACCGACATCGTGGAGAGTGATCGTCATCTCCCCAAATGGAAGATGAAAACTGTTGGTCTCGGGATACCATCTTTCCACGAAAGCGTAAATCAAAGGCATGTTCACGTTTGGAAACATGCATTTCGCAAATGCGCCAAGCCCGTTGCTTCAAACTTTTCGTGGCCCCGAAATTGTTTAAACTCCACTTATACATCCGATCGCCACCGTGGAGTCCGAGTAGAGGAGGTCTATTCGTTAAACATAAAAAAAAAAGTACGTAAATACATAGACGCATCAATAAAAATATAATTTCTATGTAATGACAAATATAATTCGAATTAAGTAAAAATTAGATATAGTAAAGATTACCATATGTCCGGTCCATAAAGCACATGCGATATGCCCAAGATAACCAGTCATAAGTCGATGATTTGGGGGCCTCCTTCTTGTGGCTCCTCAACCTCCAATCGTCGGGGCCGCCGATTCCACTACTAGTGCCAGCCCTACTAGGGTTAGGGCGACGACGACGACCACGACCACGAGGAGCGGTTCCGTGCGGCAATATCCGGCTCAATATCGTCGTCCAACCGCGAATAAAAGCTTCGTTACGACGTTCTTCCTCATTGGTCGTTGCGGGAGAATGCGAGTGATGTTCAGCCCACGAAGCTGAATCTCCCACTGAGGAGGTTGCATCAAAACCTACCCCAAACGGAACCGGAGTAGGCTGATATCCGTGCCACTGAACAGGGGTTGGGGTAAGTACGCCAAAGTGACGGGCGTCTCATCCATCGTAGCCTGCCGCCGTCTTTGCTCGCGGAGGTCCTCTCTCTCGTGCCGATGCAAAACACGCCGATCTTTCGCCCGCCCTTCGTAGTCCAAACTATGCTCCATGACCCTCTTTCCACGGCCATCGCCCATCTACATGAACAAAAAAATTGATTTTAAATATATATTTATATATATATATATATCATATTTATAATATTCGCATAATAATATAAGCATAATGCAATTGGGAAAAAAGTGTAACATTTAATAAATCGCAAAAAAAATTAATATTATCAATTAATAATATTTAAATATTAATAAAGTGTAACATTTAATAATAATTAAGATATTATTAATAATTATTTAAGCATAATGCAATAATTAGGAATAAAGTGTAACATCTAATAAATCACATAAAAATTTAATATTAAGATATTAATAATTATTTAACCATATAATTTATCCAAAGTGTAACATTTTCATATACCTCAAAGTTTTAACTAAATTAACAAATTCAGGGGTAAAATTGCATATTTTCATTCAATTTAACGAAACTAACAATCTCAAGGGCAAAATGCAAAATTTCATAAATATTTAACGAAACTAACAAACTCAGGGGTGAAATGAAACAATTTTAAAAAATGACAAATACAAGGGTTAAAGTGCAAAAATATCAAATATTAAAAATTGTGCACCATGCGCCTGTACACAGCGCATGGAGGCTTGTACATGCGCCCAGCCCATGCGCATGTACAAGTCTTCATGCGCTGTGTACAGGCGCATGGTGCATAAACTTTTTTTTTAAAATTTTTTTAATTAAATCGTGCAATATGCGCTTGTACCATGCGCATGACATACTGTACATGCGCATGGTACAGGCGCATATACCCTAAATTTTTTTTTTTTGGTCTAAATGGTACATTATAACACAACAATAACAACACAAAATTCATATTTAACACAAAAATATTCGACAAACATATATATTCAAAACAAAAAACTAAATAACAAATTTATTTAATACAAAGTATACGAAAACATACCTTTAATGCGAAAAATAGAGCGAGAGATGAAGAAATTTCTAGAGAGAGAATATGTTGAGTTTAGAGAGATGAACCGAAACTTGTGAGTTTGTTAGGTTAGAAGTCCTTTCTATATATAGAAAAATTAAGGGCAATTTAGTAATTTTCTCGAAAAAGCAAGGACAATTTAGTAATTTTCGAGGTTGAATAGGGGGGCGTGTAAGTTTAAAAAGTCCAGGGGGTTTTAAATTTTCTAAAATTAGGGGGAAACTGTAATTTAAAATTTAGTTTTTAAAAATTTTAAAAATAAAATAGAGGAAAAGGGCAGGTTAGTAATTTCGCCGGGGGGGGGCTGCGTTTAGCGCATTAGGGGGGGCTGCGTTTAGCGCGTATGTTAAACAAATTTGAAGCTTAAAACATAGATTAAAGTGGCCAAAACAACCTAGCGGGATGAACTCAGAAAATTCGAATTTGATCAAATTGTGATCAAATTCGTATTCTAGGCATGAAAATTGATCCCCAAACATAAGGAAAACTATATTAACAACATGAAATTATTTACAAGTTTTCAGTTTCTTGGATGTAATTAAATGTTTTTTATGTTTGTGTGTGTGTGTGTGTGTTTTTTAACGAATCCCTAAAATAAAAGAGTGTTCATGTTGCATAGAGATATTTTAGAAAGAAAATTATCAAAATATTTTTTCCGATTAAGAAAAAAAGGGTGAACTTTAGGGATTAAACTTTTTGAAAAAGAGACCGACCAGCAATTTCTTGTTTAAAAATTGCTAGGCGGATATTAGGCAGCACAACAGGACCTAGTGCTTAGGAGACTAACTGGGGCTAAGTTGTGTTGTCATTATCACACGCGAAAGAGTGCAAAAATAAACAACACTATAATTTTTTTTAAGGTATTGACTCGTACCGGCTGAAATAAGTAAGTCATGGATAAAGAACTAACTAATTTTTTGTGGATTTGAATTTTCAAGTGATATTTTTTTAAGATTTCTACTTTCACTAAACTTTCTTTAAGGAAATGTTTAAGAGGTATTTAATTTGAATTTTCAATTAAAAGAAGTTTATAACTGAATCAAACTTCCTAATTTTAATCAAAAGTAAAATAAAATTAAAAAACAGGAAATATATAAACCAATTCCTCTACAGTAAGATTTTACGCCCCAGTACATCTGATAATAAAACAATTCCTCCCCTGGAAAAAGAAAAAAAAAAAAAGGAGAAAAGAAAAAGAAAAAGCCAAACAGAGCGCACAGAGGAGAGCTTAGAGGAGGAGCTAGGGTTTTACTGGCTTAACTCCGGTTCAGGTATTTTTGCTCCATTACTATTCAAAGATCTTTATTTGTATGTGTGTGTGTTTTCTGTGCTAATGAAATTGTAAAAGTTGAATTGTAGAAGAAAAAATGGCGGATGGCTACTGGAATAGACAGCAACCACTTCATCCTCCGGCTAGCATGCTCAAGCGACCGCGCCCTGACTATGGTACTTATGATTAATTTAAATTCCTATTTATTTCTGTCATTGATTGAATTATCAATTTGTTTTGATGTGATTTACTGAATGATTTTGATGCATTCGTTTGAATTGTACTGGTTGTAAAATGGAAACCCTATCGCACATTTATCTAATTTAGGGTCTCCGTGAGAATGGCCTGATTGTTTGAAACAAAGTTCTGGGTGATTCGGGAGTTTCTTGAAGTAAGGTTTTGATGATGCATAAAAAGTCAGTGGTACTGGGGGTGCTCAATCCATTGTTGTTGCGTTATTGATTCTTGGATTTCAATCTGCAAAAAGAGCCCGCTTGAGAGGGGCGGGGAGGGTTCCCCGCCAAAACCCTCCGGCCTGTCGGACCCTTGCCATAAGAGAAAGAGAAGAAACATTTACTGAATTCTAAAAAATGGCCCTGGGTGAATGTGAGGAAGTAGTATATATAGTAGAATGGGCCCCTTGTCATTGAGAGCCTACTCGCTTAAGCGAGGCCCGTGCGCTTTATCAGGTTCGGTGTCAATTATGGTCATGAAAGCATATTCGCCTTTAGGATCTGACCATGTCTACCAGACATTGTGAATATAGATGCAAACTAGAGCAAATGAAAGGGGCAAACTAATTAAAAACTTCCATGTCTGACGTATAGTATCTTTCTGGGTTTACAAATTAAATCCTAAGTTGGTGTTTATATTCATCCTTTGGACATCTGTCTCCAGCGGAGAGTGAGCTTTAGACCTTGTTCGGACACTTCCTTTCGGTACTTTTTTGAGAGTGAAAAAAAGAAATTGTTCGGCTGTTATACTTAGGCCAAACTTTCATAATACATCTATTTTTTTTCTTAAATATTTGGCCAATGTTGAGGTTGGCCCACTTTATTTATTTATTTTTTAAATTTATATATTGGATTTCTTCAGTATTTGGCCCATGTTAAGATTGTCCCTTTTTTGTTTTTAAGTGAGATGTGTCACTTTAGGCTTAGCGAGTGGCTATTAACCTAAGCTCACCCCACTTTTGAACACGAGGGCCACTCTTTTTTTTTTTTTGATAAGTAAGAGTATATATAGAAAGCGTCCAAACAAGTGACGCATCCTTTGTACACTAGGAGTATATATAAACATCCTACTCCAACTAATGCTATTCACAAAATCCACAAAAGAATGATGAAACATCATAGATATATTTTCTGTCTCTGGGCACCAGAAGAAAAGGAACGTAGCAGGGAATTCTTAATCTGATCCAAGGACCCCTCTATGTTGTCAAAAACCCTACTATTTCTCTCTCTCTCTCTCTCTCCATATAGACCAACAAACACCCAAGGGAGCTGTCTCCCAAATGAAATTTCTCCTCCTACGCTTATACAAAGTCCAGTTTAAAAGCATTTCGCGAACAGAACTGGGCATCACCCACAAATGCCTAAACAGCCCCAAAATCATGTTCCACAGCTCCGTCGCAAACGGACAATGTAACAATAAATGATTGACACTCTCGCCATTTCTTTTGCACAAGAAGCACCAATTTACGTATACTTTCCTTCTTGAGCGCAAGTTATCAACTGTAAGAGTAGCTTCATGGCTAGCTTCCCAAACAAAGAAGGCAACTCGACTAGGAGCCTTCGTACACCAAATGGCCTTCCAAGGAAAGGAAGCACCACCTCTCTTTGCAAGAGAAAGGTAGAAATATTTAACTGAGAATTTTTTGTTGCTAGAAAGTGACCACCACACCACATCACCCCTACTGCCATCGATTTGCTGCTCATATAACTTTGCGAAAAAAGCCACACAAGACTCCAACTCCCAATTTTGAAGATTCCTGCGAAAAATATTCCAAACCACTTTGCCTTGGACCACTTGAAGAACCGAACTAACTGAACACTCTTTAATCCGCAGCCACATTAAATAAAGTCAACAAGCAAAATACCACAGCCAAACATTTCTCCATTTTGCAGAAGTTCAAAATAACACCAAACTACAAGATGTCAAATGAAATTATCACGTCCAAATGGGACTTTAATCTGATATTTATTAAGCTTTATCTGGGCTAAGGGCATTGCTTAACTTGCATATATTTCTTTTGGATAGGCTAATAAGTTTAAAATATTTGTATTCTTGAATCTTGGTATTCAGCAAACATGGTTTCTTGTTTGGGCCATGGTTCAGAAGCTGGTTATGGTATATTAAGACCTTGACTCTATAATCTCTATTGTAGCCTTTTAATTTTTTAAAATAGAACAAGAAACACAACGTATGGAGTTATATTAGTTTGAGATTGAACATGCGATCTTTTGGAACTTTTAGGAGGGTAAAGCTTGTAGCCTTGTACATGTCTTGTGTGATTCTTAATATCATCGTCCTGGCCCCCCATTTTTATCAATCATTAGTATTCTTGGTCCAAGCCATTTCTAAGGTAAATTTCACACTTTCGTAGCCTGAATCCCAGAAATATTACAAGGAGCATGATTAGTTGAGTTAGCTGATTTTAATATTTTTGGTGGGTGATCCCTTACAATTTTCTTGAGGGGAAAGATTATAGGTGTACTGAGTACATGTGATTCTTAAGTCATTTTTCTTTCCACCTCTTCTTTTCCAATCATTAGTATTCTCGAATCGCTACTTATGGCCACAATTCATCCCCTAATTTCATCCTCTAATTTCATCCTCTAATTTCATCCTCATGCTCAACTTGACATACCCAAATCAATAATCAGTCATGTTCAACTTAAGGTCTTCATTTTGACACCATAAGTTTTAATTTCTCCATGGTTTTGAAAGTCTTTTTTTTCTATCTTTTATATATTCTTCTTTTCTTATTTTTTTAAAAAAATCTCCATGGAATTCAGCATACATTTTGTTAAATTTATTAGATTAATTATCTATGGTAAAGCATATGCACCAAGTAAATGTTCATTCTTTGCGTCTACTTCTCAAACCCTAACCCTGGTGCATACTTAATTGAAACACTACAATGTATTGTGACCAGTTTTTAAATTTGCGTTCTTAAAGAAGCCCAATGTAGAAGTGAAGGTCAATGCCATCAATATTCGAGGAATACTGGCTGAAACAAGTAAGTCGTAGATAAAGAACTAACTATTTAAGTCCTAGTCTCCAATTTCCTTGAGACATTGACTCGTACTCTCATCTCATCTAGTCATTACAATGTCATCCAGAGGACTATGATGCTCATGGTGCAACTTATGAAGCTGCTTGTTTAAACTTGCAGTCTCCTGTTGGGCTTCTAGTGGATCTTGATTCCCAAGACTTCTTGGCTTGCATTGTGGGACAAAATTCTTTGCTTAAAGAAAGAGAGAATCATGCTTGCTTTAGCTGGTTAGTCGACAATGATTTAACTTTCTGAGATCCTTGTCTCTCTGACAAATAAGAAATATGCGCACATCTCTTCATCAACTCTTGGGACATGTGTTACTGGATGCGCCCAATTTAGTATCATTATCATCTTTGATGGTATCTGTGGTATTATGCTGAGGGTTTTTCTGTTAGGGTTTTATATTTCTTGCTCTCAGCTACTGTTCACTTGGCTGTTTTTCACTCGAGTTGTTCGGTGAAGACATGTTGTTCAATTACTAAGACTAGCCATTTCAATTATCCCTCATTTCTTTTCCAAATAGACTGCCTCATTTCTGTTCGTGATAGTATATAATAGTATAGGGCTTCAGTGCAGGATGCTTTTCATTGCATAGCCATTACTGATTTGCAGCGGGGTTTGAGAGCTCTTTTGCGTTGCTTTAATTGTGCTTTTTTTTGTCTTTTCTTTTCCTTCTCCTTATCAGAAGGATTGCTCGTCCATCTTGTTTGTACATTCTTTCCTTCTTATTAACATCTCCTTTTTGATAATAAATACATATTATCTCAACACTTAGTGTGGGGAGCATAGTTATTAAAGGCGGAAGGCAAGAGGTACTTTTTTAGGGCGAGAGGTGAGGTGAGGTGAGGTGAGGCGAGAGGTACTTGTTTAGGGCGAGAGGTGGGCGACAGAAAGGCGAGCAAGGCGAGAAATTCGGAAAAATAGTATATATATATATATATTTATCTTATTGTAACAAATTCCAAAGCATGTATAAATGACAATAATAAAACCTCAAATAAAAAAAATAAATAATCATGCAACCAATAAATATAAAGTCATGGAATACAAGTAAAAGTTACTAATTAGCAAGTATCTATACTCGTTTGTACTCCAAAAAACAGACTAAACAGAAAAGCAGAAGAGAAAAAGGAGGAAAAACTCCAATTCCTGAAGTAAAAGAAAAAAGTTGAAATGTCCAAAAACAAAAAAAGTCCAAGAAAAATAAATTAATAAGTACTCTGTTTGTTTTCACTTTTCAGCCCTGGTTGAGACTACAAGAGAGAAATAGAGATAGAAACAATAAAAGAAACAAAATAAACAGACTACAAGAGAGAAATAGAAAAAGGAAAAAGGAAAAAAAATGATAAGATAAATATGAAACAAAGAACAAGGCGAGACGCGAGATAGGAGAGACACCTGTTACGGAGAGTTCGCGAGTCGTCAGGGGTTCGTCTTGTGGTCGCCGTCGTTGTTGCTAGGGCTGCTGGTCGCACTCGCAAGATGCAGTCGCACCCTCTTTCTTCGTCCGAGTTGTCGCCAGGTTTGTCGAGTGAGAGAGTGAGTCAACTTTTAAGGTTTTCTTTTTAAAAAGACGTCGTGTTGTAAAAAAATACTCCTTCCGTCCCTAAATTATTGTCTTCCTTTCCTTTTTCGTCCGTTCCAAAATAATTGTCTTGTTTGAAACTTTCCTTTTTAGAACATCACTTTTACTATTTTACCCTTACTTTTTCTTCCTACTTTAATTATGGGCCAACATACACATGGGCATTAAAGGAAACAACACACTTTTTTAATACTATTCCAATATTAATAATCAAGTCAATTGAGTTTTCTTAATCCGTGTGCCGGGTCAACCCAGACAATAATTTAGGGACGGAGGGAGTGCATCGTTTTGTTAAAAAAGACGTTTTATGTGCCTGTCAGGTTGTCACGAAGGCGTCGCTTCTCTCCGCCTCTCGCCTTGCTCGAAGTCGACGAAGGTGAGCGCCTTTATACCGCCTTCCTAAAAACGACTCGCTTGTTCATAATCGAGGCGACCATGCCTCGCCTCCCGCCTCCAGGTGCCTCGGGCGGCTAGGGCGACCTTCTTTAATAACTATGTGGGGAGGTTGAATATGATGTATACAGTTGAAAGTTTAGAAATCTGGAGTGAAGGCATTACCTGTGTTATTATTTTGCTGCTAAGTGAGCAATTTTTTGTCTTTTTCATTTTTTTATTTATCTGAATATAATATATTTTTATCTTACTTTTCATAGATACGAATTATATAATTTGGTCGTAGATATAATTTTCACAGAATATCTTCAGTTTATTCTGCGGTGGTTTGTTTTTGTTATTTAGTTGTGTTGGAATTAATTTTATTATGAAATTTATTATTTATTTGGATATTTTAGGACTAGAAGTGTTATGGATGTTTTTGGCATGATCTAAATTTGTACTCCTACTTTACTAGTCAGATTTATATTATGCGAGACTGAGGTCTATCACGTGATTTGTTTGGATTTTATATGAATTATTTAACATGGGTAAAACAATATGTTTTGTCTGTCAAAGTTTTGGGTCGATCAGCATATAATGTTTTCCCTATAATGATGCATATGAGTTCGAAGGAACTTAACGTGATGATATAAGTTGCATTCTGGTTGTGTAAATAATCTGTTATATTGCTTTGTTCGAAATAAGTTCACCTGATTGTGTCATTTCTCAGATGGGGGTCAAGTTGGTGAGGCCATCTGGGGAGTTAGGATCCCAAGTGTTTTTTCTCTATGTGGCCGTATTGTTGGTAGTATTTGGGTGTCTAGGTTCAAGGTTTGAGAGTTTATTCCTTTTGTCGCATTGGGGGTATTTTTGGTTCTTAGTTCATATCTTGTTTTGGATTTCTTTTTGGTAGTGGCTTCTTTCATTCTAGTTGTGAAGATGGATTTCTTATCATCCGTGTATTCTTTTTATTTATGAAATTATCTTTTTCTATCCAAAAAATAAAATCAAACAAAATAATATTTCTCTTCCGGGGCTACATTCAGGGGCTGATCTATGTTGTGAGGTGGGGGGGCACGTGACCCCACTGAATTTTTTTACCTTATAAAAATGGTGTAGTTTTGGATAGTGACCCCACTCAAAATTGAATGTGTGATCAATTTTTAAAGGACTATTGAAAAATAGTTGTTTAGGAGAATTACAAATGATGATGTGATTAAACGTTTTCAAAGTATGAAAATGCGTAAAGGACAATTGTGATTTCTAAGCTTTTTATGGAATAGTTAAAATTTGTGACCCCACTGAAATATTTTTCTGGATCCGCTACTGGCTACATTCGTAATTCCCAAATAATCAGGATAGTTGAGTTTAAATCTGTTCATTTTTGTTTGGCGGTTGTGATTTTTCCTAGAACTTTTTGTGATCAAGCTACTAATTCAACTACATGATACTGCCACCTTTTGCTGGTACCTTCATCTAGCAATTATAATTTTAGTTCCTTCCGTTTGCAACTAATCAGGTTTTCTTTCAGACCGTGGAGCTTACTTTTCATTCTTCCCAAGTTAGAACAGTTTGTTCGAATTAGTATAAAAACAATCATTCTTTGTTCTTGATTGTTGCAGATCTACCCTCTTCTGGATTGCCATTTGTTCATGAGATGTATAACTATTTACCACAAGATGATGATCGTGGTGGGCTTCGTGGTCTGAAGGACACAAAGACCATTGGATCAGCATATGACCGCTACCTCCAGAGTGCTGTAATCTTTTGCCATTAAGCTCTGTTTAATTTGCTGTCAGTCATGATGATTATGTGCTAAAATCTTGATATTGTTACTTCAATAGCAAATTCCTTCTGGTGAAGCTAGTGGTTATGGTGTGGCTGGATTGGGAAGTTTTGGTGGTGGTGGTGGTGGTGGAGACGGAATGCATTCTCTTGCAGTACCTGAACCCCTTTCAATGAGTCGTGGTGGGGCTGGAGGACCAGATTTTGTACCTAATGGTCGAAGCATGGCATTTGATGCTCAGCCCCCGCTGGATGTGATGGCAAGGCCGGGACGTGAAACATTGCCTCTTCCTCCAGATGCTTCAAGTACTCTATACATAGAGGGACTTCCTCCCAACTGCACAAGAAGAGAGGTGGCTCGTATCCTTTGATACCGTGATGCTGGGAAGGATCACAATGAGCTGCTTTTATCTTTCATTTTCTTGCAGTGAATCTTTATTTAACTTGTTCACATTCCTTTACATCACATTTGCTAGATATCTTCCGTCCATTTGTAGGGTATAAAGAAGTACGTCTTGTGAGCAAGGAATCAAAACATGTAAGTTATTGAATGTTTTATGTATGTATTCTTTTCCACTTGGTTATGATGTTAATCTTTCTAATGAGTTTTGAGGCCTCAAGGAAAATACATTCTTGAGGTTTGGGGTTCAAGTCCTCTAAGTTTCTCCTGGGTTTGGTGAGATAGGGGGCATGTCAGGGGCCCCAAGGTGGTTTGGTTATTTGGTCCCATGGGTGGGTTCAAGTTCAATATTATTCTCTATACACCACCAGTGTCAATAACGAAGAAGGCAAATATATTTCCCCTTTATCACATACACCTACGTCCTAATGTTTGTAGACATAAATTTTAAATTTGATACTAAATTGAATGTGTTTTTGTTTCAAGGTATTTGATTGGCTGAAAACATAATTTATTTAGAAGTCAATGCAGTGAATACATTATTTATATAACTGAAAAAGCAAGTAAATGACCATTAATATAGATCAGTTAAGTTTTTTGCTTTCAAAAGCCATTGGAGTTTTTTAGGTTGCATGTGTAGAATTTATTTTACACTGGCAATGTATCGAAATGAACTCTTCTGATCGATGAACTTGGATCTTGATTTTTGCGGCCTTTGTTCACTTATCTCACAGCGCGGTGGAGATCCCCTTATCCTCTGCTTCGTAGATTTTACGACTCCTGCCTGTGCTGCAACTGCTTTGAGTGCCTTGCAAGGTAACCATTTTTCCTTATAGATAAATCAACTATTCTGGTTCCTATTAGTCATCTGGAATCTGCTGTCCGTGTTATGTGGAACAGAGATGGTAGCAAGTCTTCCTATTTTATGAGTTTTTTGCTTTTTGCATGTTTTCTGGGATCATCGTAGAATTAAATATACTATGTAAACTGACATATATGAATAATTTGTATGCTCTCTCTGTCTTAAAAATAATAGTCCACTTTCTATACTGAAAGGTCAATATGAGACGATATCAAATCAATATTTAACATCAATTTATTATGTTTTAGGTAATAAAATTTCAATAATTGAAAATAACATTGCAACTTTTAGATTTTTGAGAGGACAGGTAATTTTATTAGAATCTTCACACTCAAATTTAATCAAGTTAACCAAAAAAGAAAAGACAAAAGTGGACAATTCGTTTGGGACGGAGAGTGTACTTCTCAAGGTACTGATGAGCCAGGAAGGTGACAGGTGAAGTGTCGGTTTATTTGTTGGCACAAGTGTTTGCTAACGTCACTTTGATATATGCGGTTCCATTATGCTCTAGAGATATGCTGAGGTAAGTTGGAATATGTATCTGAGTGGGAAAATATTTTCCGACTGTGGGGATCATAAAACATGAGGAGCATATTATTGGCAGTTGAAAGGTGATCACAGAGATCAAAGTCTCTTTTCATATGGACTCTGGAACCATGTGGCTATATGAAGCGCTTTTATTTTACGAATAAGTAAATCCTTTTCTTATTTGTTCTGTTGCGGAGCGCAGAGCATATAAGTCAAAATTGGCATCCGCATCAATGGAATAAGACACTAGAATGATAAGAGTTATGGATAGCATATCTATGTGAAACCATGAAATCTGTATCCAGAAAGTCTTAATTTGCATTCCACCAGTACCCTAAGCAGCAGCAGCAGCAGCAGCAAGGGGAAGGAGGATAAGAATTTAGGAATGGGAGAAACTATACATTGCTGTCTTCTTTCCTTTTTTATCGTGCTCCCGTGCTGACTGTTTCTTTACTAATGCCCTTGTTACCCTCCATTTGAGGTTGGACATGTCAATCTTTACTCATTGGACTTATCTAGGACCTGCATGCAAAGAAAGTTTGTGACATCGCCCTTCACCAATTGTACAATAGCAAAGCAACTCTTATTTCTTGTCAATCTGATAACAATGCTATTTATCTCAAATAATTTTCAATTGATACAATTTGACTGGTAATGATAAAACAATATATAATTAGCGTATTTTCGATTATGTAGAAACACTTGCATAATTTGCTTCCAGATTGATTTTTGGGTTGGTCGTGCTGAATGTTCCCATTGGGCTGTTGTCCACTTTGACGCATGACACTCCAGTGGTACTTACCAATATGGGTCCTCAGTCCTATTTTTCAACCAGGATGCTATATTATGCGGGGCTGTAGACTTTGATAATGCAAAGACTTCTACTGTCTGAAGTAGGTTGTTGATATTTACAGGTTATAAGATGGACGAACATGATCCTGACTCTGCATACCTGCGGTTGCAGTTTTCGAAGTACCCTGGTCCAAGGTCTGGACCTGGACGTCGGGGGAGGCGATAAATAGATTGGGTGGGGGAGGGGGAGGGGCCAAGGGGGGAACCCTGGTTGAATGCAGTTTTTAACTTATTACTG
This sequence comes from Platycodon grandiflorus, assembly GCA_016624345.1. NCBI lineage: Eukaryota > Viridiplantae > Streptophyta > Magnoliopsida > Asterales > Campanulaceae > Platycodon > Platycodon grandiflorus. The sequence goes on along the minus strand of CM028364.1, from coordinate 17,673,002 downwards.
TATCTTGTCTTGTTAAGTTTGGTCCTCCCGTGCTCATATGGTAAGAGTTCTAATTTTGTCAACGTTACTAACTGTGGGCAAGTTGGGGGAGCGCGCGCAGCGTGTTGACGAGCTGAGATAGAAGTAGACTCTAATATCTGTGGTCCAATTGTACGAATTGAGATATTCTCGGATGGTTAGTTGCACATGGATATTTACTTATTTTGTTTCAGAAATTAGAATCTTTTTTTTTTTTTAATAATTTGTTTTAATGAGTATCGGACAATATTAAATGGTTTTTCTCCTGCTTAAATTTTGTTTTTGTTTTTGTAATTTTTTTGTTTAAAGTAGGGCTAGAATTTCACCTTCCAATAAGCACATAGATTCTCTTACTGCCTCTTTTTCAAGCTATTATTATTATTATTATTATTGACTCGGGCCACTGGGCATATATAGCTTAAGAGCATCCACAATGTGGGTTCTTCAATGAGTTCCCAACTCAAAAAATGGGTTTTCCACATCGTGTGAGTTCCCAAATGGCTCCATTTGGGAACTAGTTTTTCACCAAATGGGAGCTCTCTAAGTTCACTTTTAGACCACCTGCATGAAGTACACCAAGCCTTGCTTTTGGGTGCATGCAGTTCACTCTCTCCAATTCTGTGTGAAAAATCCCTCCTCCCCTCTGACGCCTGGCCCCTCCATTGTCCCTTCGGTGGGCAACCCCCCAAATCCCACGAAAGCATTTCTCTCTCTCTCTTGGCCCCCTCCATTGCCCCTCCGGTGGGCTACCCCCAATCCCACGGAAGCATTTCTCTCTCTCTCTCTCTCTCTCTCTCTCTTGGCTCTTTTTTTTCTTTTTCTTTTTTATAGTATTTGAATTTTGTTTCAATTAATAAAGGAAAGCCATTTTTTTTTCTAAAAAATATATTTTGTTTTTTACCTTTTTCTGAAAATTGTTGAATATTAAGTAGTTTTTTTTTTTAATTCCGAATAAGTTTAATTTTGATAAAATTATTTTTTGAATTCTAATAAAATTTTAGTTTTATTTTTAAAAAAGTTTTTGTTTTTTATAATTTTGAAAAAGTATTTTGTTTTTTTTTTTACTTTTTCTGAAAAAGTTTTTTTTTTCTTTTTCTGCAAAATATATCTAATTAATACTATAATTAAATTAGTTTATTCTTACGAAATATTTGAAAAGTATAAATATAAATGATTTATATTTAAAAAGTACAATGGGTTCACCTGAGAACCAAGTTGAAGAACTAGACATTGTGAGGTTGGTTCGTAAAATGGTTTTGTTCTTGAAAATCTTAGGTGGCATCTTAGGAACCAATAATGGGTTCTTTACATTGTGGATGCCCTAAGGTGTGTTATTTTTACTTTTTACTTTTACCTTTAAAAAGATAGTTTATAGTGATGTGAGTAGTGAGTTTCATTTGTTGAAGTATTTGAATTAAGCAAATTATAAAAGAGTAATACTAGAGACGTTTAACGAGTAGTTAATTTTGTGCGTAAGATAATGTGACATTTTTGTTAGCTTCACTTTCTAACCTAAAGTGGAGTCAACGAAATGCAAAATAAAATATGTTCCATTATTTTATGGATAAGATTAGACAATTTGGTATTTCTAGCATTACTTATTATAATATATTAAATGCACCATAAGAGATCAGGTGTGTTTAAAAAAGTGAAGGTTTTCTTAGAACATCTCAAAAAAAAAAAAAAGAATAAAAAAAAAAAATTGGCTTTTCCTTGGAAGGGCAAGGGGTATTTTTCTTCTTTGGTGTTTGGCTACATTCTCTTCAGAGAAGGCCTTTTTGTCGCTCTAATTTATTCTTTGTCCACGGTACTGTTTCTGAATTCTTTTCGTACAATCCTTTGTTAATTGCTACTCCATAATGAAAACAGTCACATTAATCGTGAATTGTGAAAACTGAAGACTAATTGAGATACACAAGTAAGTACCCTTTGTTAATGGATGATCGATGATTGCCTCCCTCATAACAGATTGAAATCGATCATGCCTACCATCCAATCGTAAATTGAATGAAATTCAGATCCATAAATATTTTTCGTGTCTACATTATAACATAAAAAGTGTATACTTAGACATAATAGTTGTCAAATGTAAATTTCGTAATTTCATTAAAAAAAAAAAATACACTCAATTTAAGACAGATGATCTCATTTAAAATGAGACACTCATTAAAAAAGTGATGCTCAAATGAGAGATTACTACTAGTAATTTCTCATAAAGAAAGAAACCGCGGCGCACGTAGCACAATAGAAAAAAAAAAAAAAAAAAAGAAGATTCTTTATTTGTCCTCACACATACATGAAAAGAGAAAGATAATAAATATGTTGGTTTCTTTAAATTACTCTCCCTCTGTTCCCTAAAAACAGTCAATCTTTCCTCTCCAGTCCCTCCTTCTAAGAAAAAAATTAATTTTAAATTTTTTTTTTTAAAGTTATCTTTACTATTTTACTTTTATTTCGACTCTGATTTCAATTGATGGCCAAAATCTCATCCTTGGAAAAAACACACAATCCTAATATTTATAATAGAATTAATTATATATATTTTTAATTTGTGTACTGAATCAAACAAGACACTTTTTTAAAAAATTGAGGGAGTATGTATTTTGCGTTTAACCAGTAGAAAATGTGGATGCAAGATGTAGGCCTTGCCAATCCGATCGAAGACATTACTACCATTCTTTTTAAGATTAAACCATTTTATAGACATTATTATTATTATTATTTATTTGGTGAGGAATTTTATAGACATTATGTGATTGAAGTTGATGTGAGCAGTTTGACCAAAAAACTGAAAAAAAAAAAAAAGAGAAGAAACAATTATGCGTACGCAGTGTATGAACCAAGCTGGAAACATGTTTTTGCACCCGAAGTATAAGTAACTTGGGTGACATGCAAATATAATCTCATGTAAATACTCACTCGTGTTTTTTATAGTATTTGGAGATAGATTGCTACTTTACTCTCTGATACAATGTGACTAGTGTTAGCACTATCTTTTTGGTCAAAAAAATGCCTTCCAGCTAGCTAGCTACTTATCCTATAACGCGGCATCTCTCTCAGTCTCTCTCTCTCTCTCTTAATATATATATATATATATATATATATATATATATATATATATATATATATATAAAACAAATCGAAGCTACCAAAGCCGAAGGCCCGTAGTGGTCCAAGTCTTCCTAGTGGTGTTATATATATAAAACAAATCGAAGCTACCAAAGCCGAAGGCCCGTAGTGGTCCAAGTCTTCCTAGTGGTGTTATATATATATATATATATATATATATATATATATATACAAATACGTATGGAAGTATTTAATTTCTTTTTTATTTAACCATCAATTCTACTCATTTTCAACTATTGGATAAAAATTAAAGGTTGAGATTTAATGGTTAGTTGGAAAATACAATTAATGCAAGTAGGTGAGTCATTTAATGCATTAAATCTCAACCTTTAATTTTTGATCCAATGGTTGAAAATGAGAGTAACCATTGATGGTTAAATAAAAAAGTAACCATTAAATACTCCCCATATATATTATATATGTATATATATATATATATATACCCACCCTTCTCATTTTGAAACCCCCCAAAACAAAACCTACGGCAATCAACCTTCATCAACATTGCACCCCCCCCTTGCAACCAACGGCAACGAAACAACTGCAACGGCAACGGAAACGACTACGGCAATCAACATTCATCATCTTCATCTTCTTTTACATTAGTCCTTTAACATCAACAATGGATGAAAGACCACTCGTAGGTGTGAATCGCTTCTCTTTGCATTCTAGGTTAAAATGTTATATTTTTTCAATTTATATGTTCAATTTTTGTTAGGACTTAGTTACATTCCAATTTTTTTATATTTTGGTGTTAAAGTATCATGATTTAAAGGAAGTTTTTTTTGAAAAAATTGACTTGTTTTGGCGTGGTCTGTTCGGCACTGGGTAGCCGACTGCGTGTAACAAAGTTTGGAAGCCACTAATCGAGCACCCTTAAAGGGGTTCGGCAGCCTCTTATACCGAACTACCTTAAAGGGATTCGGCTAGGGTACCGAACGTCTTTAAGGTTGTCCGGCTAGGGTACCGAACACCTTTAAGGTTGTCCGGCTAGGGTACCAAACGCCTTTAAAGTTGTCCGGCTAGGGTTGCCGAACATATAATTTTTTTTTCCTTCTTAACCTTTTGGAATTGATCTAATACTGATTATTGATGTTCGATGTGCAGAGCAAACGTATAGGAGAAGACCTACTGCTTCAACCGGGAGACAAAGACAACAACAAGCACAACAATAAGAACAACTTCAAGAAGAACAACTACAACAACTACTACTACAACATCAACTACAACAGTAAAAAACAAGAACAACAACAACACTCACCTTATGATTATGAGTATGAAAGAGGAGGTGATGTTGAGGAGGAGGAAGATGAAGATGAAGAAGACACATTTGCCCCGTTTCCTGGTGGGCCACAAAATCCATCGTTGCTGACTACCTTCAAGGATCATGTAACAGCATGTATCTGGAATGGGGAAGAGCGAGCGTTGTTGAAATGTTTGAATCACACTACCAAACAGCAAGAGTGGGGAGTTCGTAATTAGTCTAGTGAAATAATGAAGAATCTTGTCAATAGCTCCAGGCTTAATGTGTCATTCAGTGCAGAGGTTGATAAAGTATTGACATCGGCATTTGTGGAACGGTGGCATCCGGAGACGAATAATTTTCACATGCCCTTTAGAGAGATGACAATCACACTTGATGATGTGTATTGTTTTACAAGACTGGATGTAACTGGGAAACCACTGTTTTCTAGGCGAGGTGTGGCCTATTCACTTCAGGAGGTTGCGAATTTATTGGGAGTACATGTCTTTAAGGTGATCCTTGGGATGCATGGTGCTAGAGGCCCATCAATAAAGTTAGAGTGACTGCGTGAGATATTCTAGGAAGAGGGTGAATCTGAAGATCCTGTTGCATGTGCTCGTTCAGCCAGATCGTATCTATTGTACACTCTTGGTTGCACTCTTTTCAGTAATAAGAGTGGGACTCGGGTCAACATTGGCTACTTAGAGTTTTTGGATAATTTTGCTAGTGTACGTACGTATGCCTGGGGCTGGGGGGTTGCAACTCTAGCGTATCTGTATAGACAGCTAGGGCAAGCGTTCCGAGAAGATGTTAAGCAGGTGACTGGATATTCCACATTATTGGAGATAACATACTTGTATTTTCAGTTATTTTCATTACATTCAAATATTAGATAAATAAATAATATGTTATTATTATAATATATTTGATAAATGTTGTGTTTTATTGCATGTTATACGAGCATTTCCCTGCTTTTAGGCCTGTATATATATCAAATTATAAGAATACATATCCACTTGCAATGAGGTAGGAACCAAAAGGAAAAGTTGGAGCATTGATGTGCATGGAATGCAACTAGGGCAAGAGTACTCTGCCGTATCAAGTAATAAAGTGTACAAATACCATAAGGAATGTACGTAATTTTCACTCCAACTAAGTACCGAAATTGGGCTAACTAATTATATTTGAGCGAAAAAAAATTAAGAATAAAAACTAAAAACTAAAAATAAAAGAAAGTAATTAATATTTACATGGACGCAAAAGTGGTTTGACAACAACAAATCAAGATTTAAAGATATGATTATAGGATTGTAATATTTCTAGTCTAACTCGTGTCTAATTTAATTCTCTCTCCACTTTTCTTTAACTTAAATCTGTGAAATCCGTAACAGTATCTTCAACATTGTTTTCAACTGGAGGTTCAAAATGAATGATCTGGTTTCTTTAGGGCCAACAACACTGGCCTCCGTAGACAACGTATTTAATTTGAATTCAGTTAACAATAACAATTACAATTACAAAACTTAATAAGCAAAACACATACTGTTCGGTAGGGGACCATGGAACAACAAAAGGACTGTTCGGCAACCCTGCTGCAAACTCTGAAGACTGTTCGGTGGGCACTAGCCGAATTGTCTTCAAAGTGTTCGGCAGGGTTGCTGAATAATTCTTTTGTTGTTCCATGGTCCCCTACTGAACAACTCTGAAGATGTTCGGTAATCTATTGCCGAACACGATGACCCAGTTTACTCGTCTGTGCTTCGGAAAAATTGAAGAAATTTAAAATTTAAGCCATGAAATGAGATGAAATACATACATAATTGGTCCTTTTCACTTTTTCTTACTCCATTAGCAGCAATGTGGATGTATTTTTGGGGATTTAGGGTTTGATGTACGATGAAACTTGGAAGAAGATGGGTTTTGAAGAAGATGGGTTTTGAGATGATATAAATTTATTGAGAGAGAGAGAGAGAGAGAGAGAGAGAGAGAGAGGGTGGGGTGTACTAAAATACCTTGGGGGTGGGTGTGGTGTACTAAAAAACCTTGGGGGTGTACTTAGTACTATTGAGAAGATATGAAAAGGGGAGGGGGTGTACTTAGTAACACTAAGGGTATTTAGATCTAAATTTATAATGGCATTTTAGTAATATATGCAGGGGGTGTACTCACTAATTTTCTGGGTGTAAATAGCAACTCTCGTATATATATTACTAGCATCCGGGCCACTGAACTTTTTGTAAAATTGCAGTCCGGCCACCGAAATTTTAAAACTATACTTTGGGCCACTTTACTTAAGTTATGATGCATCCGTGCCAATTTTTTGAACAGACGTAGTTCAGCCGTTAAATTAACGTGAAATACTAATTTTGCCCCTGTCGTCATCTTCTTCAGAAAATCAAAATCCAATAGTATACCAAGTCAAGGCATGAACCCAACAAAATCAAAACCCAATTTTGCCCCTGTCTTCATTGACAAAGCTTTGAACCCAGCAACATTCGTCGCTAAAAACTCCCAGCTCTCATCACTCACCGCCATTCTCTACAACCTCAGCTCCTTTAGAAATGGATACGCTGTCGTAAACACCGCCAGCCACGATTGTATACGCCGTTGCTTCCCCTTCAGTGTCATGATATTGTTATACTCACCATCAGATCTCCGCCACCGCCGTTGTGACAATTCAACGATCCAGGTTGTAACAAACACTCGTTGATTGGATGATTTGAATTTGTTTTCGTTCGCCATCGTAGTCTGTTTGAGGACTAATGCATTTGGATTTCAACAACTCCTTGAAATTAGGGTTTTATTGCTGACGGTCTTAACCACCACATCGAGAGTAGCAGCCTTTCACCTGATTGTGGAATTCCAACCTCTCTGGATTAGGGATTTTTGGGTAATTCGAGAAATGGGCTTGTAGGAAGTAATCCTAATTTGATGATGAGAAGTTGACGAACAAGAAGAAGCCGTGGCCACCGCGGCGGTGTTGGCGAATAGGTGTGTCTCCAACTTGACTCCATCAAATGCACTCGAAATAGCCATTGACTGTATGTCCCCAAACACCAATCAAATTACCCAAAAACCCTAAAGAGATTGAATTTGAAGAGGGGGTTTATGGATTTTGGGGGGGGGGGGTGTGTGTGGATTTTTTCAACGAATCGCTTCTTTTGGTTTGGAGGAAGGAAGGAACATGTGTTAGGTGTTGGTTAATTGGAAAGTGTGTTTATTTTTGAGGGGAAGAGAGAGAAAATAATTAACCAGCAACAATTTTGGGTCAAAGATGGAACGACTTAAGGATTTCTTTGTGTTGGTTAATTGAAAAGAAAAGAGATTATGCCTTGACTTGGTATACTACTGGGTTTCGATTTACTGAAGAAGATGAAGATGAAGACAGGGGTAAAATTAGTATTTTACGTTAATTTAACGGCTGAACTAACGTCCGTTAAAAAAATGGGCACGGATGCATCATAACTTAAGTACAGTGGCCCAAAGTGTAGTTTTAAAATTTCGATGACCGGACTATAATTTTACGAAAAGTTTGGTAGTCCGGATGTACCTTCTCCCATATTACCATGTTAGTTAGAGAGAAATGGTAATTAATTTACTTGAAAATAGATAAAATGGGGACTTTTTGGTTCAAGATTAAGTCCAACCAACAAGTCTTTTAATCAAATGCTTACTAGATCACGCGGTCTCTCTCTCTCTCTCTCTCTCTCTCTCTCACACACACACACACACTGCTTTTTTTAGTTCAATGAAATGTGTCTAGAGTCAAACAGTACACATCATTGAACTCTTCATTTTGATCATGAGATAAGAGCTAGCTGTAAATTTGTACCGTACAATAATAATCTCACACCATAATCTGCATCTGTCATGAATAAGGCTCTTATTTGCTTCCTCATTCTATCACACAGACGAATATCCTCCGAATACAAGTCTATGTTCATTCATTTTATTTTTCATTTTTTGTTTTGCTAAAGAGAAAGAAAAATGAAAATAATTAAGCATAATAAGATCAGTTTTGCTTAGGTATAAGTCATTGAAATCTCCTTCCTGCTCAACTGCGGACATGAAATCGAGTGAGACTAGGAATTACTCCCTCCATTCACATATATTTATTTATTTTTACAAAGTTATTAAAGTTGTAATCTATAGTATTCTTAAAGTAGTTTTTAATTAATGAAATTTTGTTTCCTAAAATATAAGTAAAATATGTAAAATTTTGATTTGATTTAGTCATATGTTTGACTTTTACAAATGAAAAGTGGACTCTTTACCTGGAACGGATCGGAGAGAGTATTCATCAATAGTCACAATTTAAAGGGAAAACAAATGACTACTTAATAAATCAAATTAAATGTACGCGGGGTCATGACATGTAGTCCTAATTACAATCCTAGGCACGAAAGAAGAAAAAAACAATGAAAAGAAAATGTAGTCCCGAAGAGGACTAGTCCTAATTGCTTGACAGTTTCAAATTAACAAGAAGAGGTCGTGATGAAATGAAAATAACACGTCAGTCAACTGTTTTTAAGATTATACTTAGAGCCCGTTTGTTCGCGCGTTTTGGCCAAAACGCAGGGTTAAAACGCAGCTTATTCCTTAACTTAGCGTTTCAATGCTGCGATAGAAAACGCAGCGTTTTCAAAACGCAGCTGCGTTTTAAAACGCTGGAATTCTTAGCTTTTTCCCAAAACGCAGATTTTAAAACGCAGTAGGGAATAAAAAGTAGCGTTTTGACATAATATCCCAAACGCATTTATAAAGAAAAAAGCTGCGTTTTAAATAATCTGCGTTTTAAAAACGCTGCGTTTTTAAAACACTGCGTTTTCAAAACGCTACACCAAACGGGCTCTTACTGTCGTTCACTACGAACGTATTTTTCTTCAAATAATAATACATACATTTTAGGAAAAAAAAAAAAAAAGAGTAAAGAAGAGATGCACAAGTTTTGATGCACGAGTTTTAATTCAAAGTATTTCAGCCATTGAATCGAAAATAAAGGTCAAATTACACAAATGGTCCCTTTACTTCTCGATTTTTTTGAGATTGATCCTTAAACTAAATTTTGTAAAAATTTTGTCCCTGTACTAATCAAGTAAAACGCAACTGGTCCTTCCGTCCAATTTCGTTAGTTTTTCGCCGTTAAATGTTCAGGCGTGCCTCTCACGTGATTTTGCCTTAGGGTAGAATTGTCCATGCAAATTTTCTTTTGAATTGACAAAAATTCCCATTATAATTTTTTCTTTCAATACTTGATACAAGGGTATTGATGTAATTTACTAAATTAAATTTTTTTTTTTTACACTTTTCTTATCAATTCCAAAATCCCAGCCCCCTTCCTTTACACACCACCCCTTCCTTTCTACCATGGCTGCTACCACCACCACAATTGAAGACCAAACCATTTAATAAACCATCCCCAATTCCTCTCATTTTCTTAAAATCAAACCCAATTCAACTTAAAATCAAACCAAAAATTCAACTTAAAATCAAACCCAATTCATCCATTCTCTCTCTCTTTAGAAAAAGTCACACTGGGGTTTGATTCACCAATTGATTAATAGACCCATTTCAAGAGCGAGCACTAATTGATTCAAAGTATGGATTTCTTCAACAAACCGGCTTGAACAAACCCAAATGGTAATTTTTTTTATAAAATCAGTTGAACAAACCTTAATTAGATGAATAGAGAGAGATGGAAAGAGAGAGAGAGGGAGGGAGGGAGAGAGAGAGAGAGAGAGAGAGAGAGAGAGAGAGAGAGAGAGAGAGAGAGAGACGAGGACAACAACGGCGACAGTGAGATAAGGCGTAGGTGGAGGAGGGTAGACAGAAGCTTTTGAGGTGTTGTTCTCGTTTTGTGAAGGTGGAGAGATTTAGAGAGGGGTTCTGCTGGAGAGACCTCAATTTGGCTGTTAGATTGGGTGATGGGGATGCTGTTGGTGTTGGTGGTAGTAGGGATTCTTCGTTGTCTCAGCAGCAGCGCTATGATAATTTACAATAGGTTTCACGGTGGATTGAGCAGATTCTGCCCTTTTCATTTGCTCTTGCAGCAGCGCTACCACCAGTCGGAGACGGAGGGGAAAGGGGCGGCGCATCGTTGGTGGTGGAGATGGAGAGGAGAAAGTCCTTGATGAGGAGCTTCTGGGGACGGGACCATTTGTCGTACCAGATAATGTAAATGTTGAAGAAGATGATTTTGGGTGGGTTTAGTATTGGGCAAATTAATTAGACAAATAGTCACTGTACTATTTACAAGTAAATGACTAAAACCCTTAAAAAAATCATATGAAATGCATGTGATTTCACTTAACGGAAAAAAACTGATGACAATGGACAGAATGACCAATTGCGTCAAGAAATTGAGTTCAGGGATCGCTGGCGAAGGGTTAGGATCAATCCTAAAAAAGTCGAGAAGTATAGAGACCATTTGTGAAATTTGCCCAAAAATAAATGGTACTCCATCTGTTTCAAAATATTTGTCGTTTTAGCTCTAAAAATTTGTTTCAAAAAGGTTGTCGTTTTAGGTTTTCAATGCATGTTTTGCCTAATTTACCCTTGTCTTCTCACAAATTCCAATAATTGAACATCTCTTCATTAAATACTTTATTTTCTCCCAATGGCTATCTCCTTCTAATTTATCTTTTCAACTACTCTTAGCACAAAAATTAAAGATATTTAATAAGGGTATATTTATTAATTTATAAAATTTTTTAATATGTGTACACAACTCTAAAACATTAATCTTTTTAAAACGGAAGGAGTAAAAAGAATGACTTTATAAGATTCCGGAAACAAAACAAATTAGGGGAAAGTAATGATTAACTTACCCTGCTACGTACCACGGTCCACAGTCATCAAAATGGTTTTCTTGGGGCAAAGAAACCAAAGCCATGCAAAATTAAATGTGAAAATGACATTTTAAAGAAATTTCCAGGGAGAGAGAGATGAGGCGGCCTGATTCCTGACCCAACTGATCGTCCAAAGGTGGTGTTCATATTCATTTTCAACACTCACCTAATCTTTTTCCTTAAAAAAAAAAAAACCCCATTTTTCCGATCTCCTAGCTACAAGACGAATATGGTAATATATACAGACTTTCACTTTGAATTATTGCATCAAGAAAGTCCCCATATCCATAAATATTTATGTATATATATATATATATATATATATATATATTTCCTTTGATTAGCTTGCAGCCTCTGCAAATAGTAAACAATTACACTCTCTCAATTACTCCCTCCGTTTCAGTCAAAGAGTTTACTATATTATTTTGAGATATTTCACTTAAAGAGTCTACTTTCAAAAAATTATGCTTACAATTTTTATAATCTTTCATCTTTACCCTTCACTTGTATTGTAATCATTTTGGTTGTGTTAAGTAGTTTTGTAATTATGACCAACTACAATGATATTAATATATTCCTTAATAAGTAAACTTTTCAAAAGTGGACTTTTTGGGTGGAACGGAGGGAATAATTCATTAGGTCAAATTCAATTCATCCATCCTAAAAACACACCCATTCAAAAATGTGACATGCCACGAATTTTCGACCAAGTTGTATTTTAATTAATTACTAAGATATTTATTTTTGTGTAAATTTTGAGCTATATAAAGGGGGGAGGGGTTTGCTTAAGAGCATAACAAAAAAAAACATTTTGTAGTACGTAAAGATATGGGGTCTAGCATGGCCTCTCTTATTATCACTCTCCTAGTGGTCATTGTGTCTCTCTCCAGCTTCCCTTTGGAAACCATTGCTGCTGATAAATATATTTACTCTTCTCCTCCACCACCACCCAAGAAATCCCCACCTCCACCACCACCACCTGTTTACAAGTACAAGTCTCCACCTCCGCCAGTTTACAAGTCTCCACCACCACCACCACCTGTTTATAAGTACAAGTCTCCACCTCCTCCGGTTTACAAGTCACCGCCACCACCACCACCACCAAAGAAGTCCCCTCCACCACCACCGGTTTACAAGTACAAGTCTCCACCTCCTCCTGTTTACAAGTCTCCACCACCACCACCTGTTTACAAGTACAAGTCTCCACCTCCTCCGGTTTACAAGTCACCACCACCACCACCACCTAAGAAGTCCCCTCCACCACCACCTGTTTACAAGTACAAGTCTCCACCTCCTCCAGTTTACAAGTCTCCACCACCACCCCCACCTGTTTACAAGTACAAGTCTCCACCTCCTCCGGTTTACAAGTCACCACCACCACCTAAGAAGTCCCCTCCACCACCACCTGTTTACAAGTACAAGTCTCCACCTCCTCCGGTTTACAAGTCTCCACCACCACCACCACCTGTTTACAAGTACAAGTCTCCACCACCTCCAGTTTACAAATCCCCACCTCCGCCACCTCCCGTCTACAAATCTCCACCACCACCTCCTCCTCCTGTTTACAAGTCACCTCCTCCACCACATTACATCTACAGCTCACCACCTCCTCCTCATCACTACTAAGCAATGCCTTGAATATTTTGAGGTAATTATCTTAATTCAACGTAACTTGCCAAACAAGAATCTCTTTTTCAGTATTTTAGTTTACAGTAAATCAAATCAAGTAGCACCACACATATCATTTTTCATTTATGGCATTTTCCACTAACAACACAAAAGGATCAATAATATACTCCCTCTATTGAGAAAATTTGAGCATGGAGTACTATATTAGTTATTACATAGATTTATGAATAGTAACTTACCAAACAAAAACAACATACTATGATTGTTCTCATTTCTCTCTTTTAAGTTAATGGATCAACTATATATATCAATAACGCCAGAATGAAGTAAAAGTTCTCCTTGGAATAAAGGAAAATTAATCTAATTTTGAGAATAATTTAACTTAATTTGCAATATGATATGATGATTAAATTTCATATCTAGTAAAGGGAGATTATTATTTAAATGGATTTCAACAAAAGAAAAAGAAAACAATTAGAAAAACAATTCAAAGTGTATCCTTTATAAAATATATATACTCCGTCAACTTAATAGATGATTAATTCAAATTAAGTATATATATATATATATATATATATATTTAGTTAAGTTTAACAGACAGCAAACCATATATTCTTGCAGGAAATCAAAAGCTGCTTTTGGAGAGAGACTGAAAGCGACATGAAGATGGAGAAAGAATAATAAGTTACCCAACGAACTTGAAGGATATGGATTTTATATATTATTGTTGTTGCATGATGTTAATGCGTCTACGTACTTTTGTTTTTTTGTCTGAATTTGGATTTGTCTTATCCTGCCCGAGCAAGGCTGTTGACCTAATAAAGAAATATATTTTACCATGCACATCACCTACTACTCAAATTCCAAGTCATACTCTCATGATTTCTACCTTGTTTGATTATTTCTCATTTATTAAATTACCTCGCTCACAAAATGAATGTCTTTTAAAAATAATCAAAAAATTTATAATATTTTATAATCTCAGGGCATCACATAGCATGTAATCAATAGCAGCACATTATCGTGTCAAAGTAGTACAAAGTTGTCTTCACTTTTTCAAACTACTTTGGCACTTTAATATTCTGTTATTGGCTATGATGCACCACTTAGGTATGTCACGTGGTGCTCCGGGACCATTGAATAATTTAGATACTTTTTGTTGTCACATTTTTTCTTAAGCTTTATAGATTTCACACCAACAAATTTAAGAATACTAAAAATTATTACAAAAGTGAAACTAAATAATTTAATAACAACACTAATATTAACATTAACACAAATATAAATAAAATATGCTTGAAAAAACTTACATTGCAAAGATCCTCCAAATCAAAGTATTTGAACTTGAAAAAAGAAAAAGAAAAAAGTATTCAAATTGAATTTGGTTTGCTAGAAGAATTGAGAGGGAAACAAGACTATAGGGTTTATAAATCTTGTAGAAAAAAAGGAGGTGAATCGAGTGAAAAGTTGTGTTTGAAAAGGGTATGAAAAACCAGCGTTTCAAATAAATGAGAGATAATAATCATGGAGTTTGGTGATTGCTAAACTAAAAATCAAGATTATTAGGGTTTATGAGTAGATCATAGAGAGGGGGGGGGGGAGGTACTCATAGGAGGGAGAGAAGTTTGAAGCATGTAGAAATCCACGGAATTCAAGCTATAAAATTAGAATTGGATGAACAATTTGAACTCTACGGAATTCAATTTATTTTTTCAATTTTAATTCCGAGCTCTGAAATTAAGCATCTAAAAATAGTCTTAGTGTTGAAATATACAAAATATTTATTTTGAATGGTTGAGAGGGTTGTCCATTTAGTTACTGTACTAATTCTGTGCATAAAAGTAATTAATGAAGAGGCAACCCATAACTTGTTATTTCTTAATTGTGGTTTAGTGTAGTAATAAAAATTTGACTCAATGATATGGCCAAAAATTTGGCTGCACAGTAGAGATTCCCTAGCTAGCTTTTACATCTTTTGGTTATAGTTTCATTCGGAAATTAAGCAAAGAAAAAGATGCATGTCTCAACGAGTATCAATCAAGAAGAAAAATTATCAAGTTTATTTTAAACTGTTCAAGGAGAATTTTTTCGAATGAAATGGAAGGAGTAACAAAAAATTACTCGTAACAAACAAAGTGCAATATAAAAGATATTACACTTTGATATTTTTGGTCAGTTTCGACCAATTTTTAGATAAATAAATATATATATATATATATATATTTGACTACAAGTTATTTTTCTTTTCAAAAAATTATAAAATATATGAATTATTGTTCTCTTATTGTAGTTACCAAATATAACAACTTTGCTTTCTCTAACTAAATAATAATATGTTAAATATTTATCCAAAAATAGGTCAATTACTCAACAAAGCCTTTGAATATTAATTTTCAATCGGGAAGGAAGTAAAGTCGTTCTCTCTCTATTCCTTAAAAAAGAGTCCATTTTTTTCCCAGTCCATTCCGAAAAAAGTGTACACTTTCTAATCTTTCTTTTTTAAGATGTTATTTTTATCGGTTTATCATTTTTTGTCATGCTACTTTAACGGTATGTCCCACTTGTACATAGGCTTCAAAGAAAAATACACAACATACTACTCTCTCCATCTCAAAATAAACAACTTTTTAGAAATTTGCACCTAGATTTAGGAAGCTTATAAAGAAACTAATATACCCTTATTTTAGTGCAATTATTGTTGATAAGTTGCATGATTATTTTTCTCTTTCTTCTTAACATCTTTCTTTAAATCATCCTATTTTTTTTTTTTTCAAAGTTTGAACAACACATCTTTACTCATCTCACTTTCTCTCTAAAAAAAGTGTTCATATTCTTAATGTATTGAAGACAAATGCTTTTTATTCCCAATACAATATTTAATTAAAGAGTAATTAATAAAGACAATATTGGCAAAATATGGATAAACTTTTCTTGAAATCCTAGAACGTCATTTATTTTTGTACAAATTTTTTTATTTATAAAACATCATTTATTTTGGGATGGAAGAAGTAATATTTATAATAGAGTCAATCAATTTTTTTTAATATGTGTGTAAAATCAAATAAAACTCATTTCTAGAATAAAGGAAGTACATTAGATCTTTTGGAAAATTCAAAGCTCCTACAATTGGAGTAACAAAAAATTTCAAACTTTTTAACAAACTTTATTGAGTGATTGGGATGTCTTCTAATAGGGGAGAAAAAGATTTATGTCTGTTTAAAACTTTTGGTCGGATATGCTTTTTTCCTTTGCGTTACTTTAATCAACTTTAATTATGAATGCAATCTTCCATGCATATGCTTTGACAAGCTGAACCATTATCATAATATGCCAATCAAGAGGGATCATATTTTTTTAAACCCAACAAAATGGATAAACAAATAGGCTAGCTAGCTAGCTAACACTTTTAAAGTTCTCTTGAATTTTCTCTAATGAAACAGAGTTATACTCTCTCCACTTCAGGTAAATAGTTTATTAGAGTATTTTATTTTTTTGAATATTTTATTTAATAAATTTATATTAAAAAATTATGCTTACAATTTTTTTTAAAAAAATTCAACTTTATATTTCGTACGTGATATAAGCATCTTGGCTTTACTCATATTTTTGTAATTATGATAAATTCTTACGACACTTATATATCCCTTAATTATTATACTTTTTAAATATACATGAACTCTTTGGGTTGAACGAAGGGAGTAAACTAAAGATAACCATCTCACATAATTTTTAATGGAAAAGATGGATACATTATAGAATTTGGTAATATTCCATATTCGAACGAGCTTGAAGAAAAATTAACTGATCTCATCTTAATTTTTCCTCGAATAGCTTGTGTGAGTGTGTTTTTTCCCCCCCTGTGCCTAACTCAGAGTTTGAAGAAAAGTCAAGTTGATTTTTTATTTTCAAATAAAATTTGATATATATTTACTTGTTAATTTCTTCAAAACATGATATTTATAGTATTTTTTATTGTTCCAATTAAAGATATAATTTTATTTTGTACATAAATAAATTGATTTTAAAAAGTCAAAGATGCAAATGAGGGTGCAAGTAAAATGTATGATGAACCGTGTTGTGCGGTTGCAACTTGATGAGTACAGATGAGGTGGGTTGTGGTACGAAGTCAACAAGTGCCAAATTATGACGACTAAAAACACGACTAGTATAATTGGCTTTGGACTGGCTAGCTCTCTCTCTACTAGAGAGAGACTTGTTCCTTATGAGCGACTTTACAGACCCAGCGGCAACTAATATAGACAAATCATATTAGACCTCATCCAACTACACTTAGACTACAAAAATTACTACCTTCCTCGGTATCAAAATTATTGTCTTATTTGACTTGACATATGAATTAAGAAAAAATAATTGACTTAATTATTAATATTTGTATAGTGTGTAGTTGTGTGCATGTGATCTATAATTAAAGTAAGAAGAAAAAGTAAGACTAAAATGGTAAAAATAATATTCTAAAATGAAACTTTTCAAACAAAATAATTATCTAGAGACGAACAAAAAAGAAAAATAAGACAATAATTTAGGAACGAATGTAGTATAAGTTATCTAACTGGATTGATTATTGTTGAATTTATGTGTAAGGTGATTCATTTAGGGACGGATGTAATATAAGTCATCTGCTGTTTTTTCTTCAAAAAAAATACTAACCGACAGTTGTTTAGCTCTCTCTCTCTCTCTCTCTCTCTCTCTAGTCTCTTAGGGAGTTCCAAAAAGCTTTAGATTTTAGTATAGTGATCTACATTCAACACCTAACCTAGCTAGGATAAACAAGCTAAATTTGTTTGATTTTTTAGATTAAATTCTAAGTTCAATATGGTATCAAATGCTTGGCCATAACAATAGAGATCAACTATCTGCGGTTAAGGTTATTGCCATTTGGTATGGTTAATGTGAATTACTATTCAGGAACCAACTACTCTAACAGGATTGGTAAGTACAAAGGTTCAAATCATTATTGCCATTTGGTATGGTTAATGTGAATTACTATTCAGGAACCAACTACTCTAACAGGATTAGTAAGTACAAAGGTTCAAATCATTCTGCTTGCATTTATTCTAAAAAAAATATATACAAAGAGTGTGAATTGACCCTATATAAAGTGTACTTCTCCAAGTATGCACATGAGGGGGAGTATTAAAATATAAAACATGATATACATTGTGGTACATCTCGATCTAACAACTTAAGCTTTTAGAGTAGTTGGTTACTTAACAATTACAAATGTACCAATTTAATAATGAGACGGATCATCCAATTATTATGAATAAATGTGATTCTTTGTTCAAATTAAAACTTAGGATAAATTTACAGGTTTTTAAATTTTTTTCTTTTTTTAGGAATTTCCTTTATGGAAGTTGCATGTAAATGAAATAGCTATCCGAACAGAGATCAACTAGTTCGGAGACCGGTTGAGCTTGTTGCTATTTGGCTCGGTCGTGATTTATGTTACGATGTACCAATGTGTTAAAGCATAAAAGAGCATGATAATATTGTTGGATCTGTATAATTAACAACCTAATTTTTTAGATGATTTGACTATTTAAATATGGTATTAGAGCTTATGGTTTGGCGTGTACTTTTTTACTTTTGCGCGTAAGGAGAAAGTGTTAAAGTATAAAAATACGATACATCTCAAAGATAGTTTTGTTTGATAGTTTTATTTATTTGTACCTTCCTTAAATTGTATTATAAATATTTGCTCTTCTAAAGATAAAACTGAAGATACAAAAATATCCACCTCCCACGTGGCACTAGAGGGACACGTGGCCAAGCTGATTTGGAGCCCGGAAAAGAGGAGTCATCATCCCGAGCTTGACATGCAACCCGGAGCCCGGGTGCTCCGTCCGTTCTCGACTTCCCCGAGGAACTCAAAATATGGCCCTCTACTCCGCTCGTGAACATAAGGAGCTCGCATGGTCTCAGACCCGAGCTGTCTTGCTAGAAACCCCGAGGTATCCACCCCGGAAAGCGAAGAAAGTCAACAAAAGCTGCCGCATTCAATGCCCACATGCTACTACGTCATCCCGGGACCACCATCTGGCGTCTCATTGGGCGAAAAGGATACTTGCCCTCTAAGGAAAGCTGCATCTAGAAGGTCAAGGGGACAAACAGGGAAGTTCTATCCTCTGCACCAAAACAAGTCACTTCCACATTAAAGCTCATCAATGCATATTGCGGCTGTTAGAAATAAGCACATGGCAGCTCACCCTAGGTCGACATCTGGCTGACCCACTTGCCTCAGACCAACATTCTACCAGTATAAATACAAGGTGATGACCTTCCTTTATGGTCTAAGTTCAAATTAGCACACACAACTACAAACTCTCTAAAGAATTCAGAGCAAACACTCCCAAAGAGCAGCCTGAATCCTCACCGGATACCATTAACCTTACCATAAACTGATTCTCTCACCGGAGGGCTTTAGCTGGACCAACGTCCAGCTCCCTAACGGTGCTTCTTCTTCATCTCAGGTATCTACCGAAGGACAAGTCCCACCTAAGCTTGTGCCTATTGAGAGCCGGGGCATCCTGACCAGAGACTAGTTGCTTACGTGGACATCGACAGATCACCAGAACCGATTTTGGCGTGATCAGTTTGGT
Organism: Platycodon grandiflorus; assembly: GCA_016624345.1. Classification (NCBI taxonomy): domain Eukaryota; kingdom Viridiplantae; phylum Streptophyta; class Magnoliopsida; order Asterales; family Campanulaceae; genus Platycodon; species Platycodon grandiflorus. The sequence goes on along the minus strand of CM028364.1, from coordinate 17,653,515 downwards.
TCCGTTGCCGGGAATTACTATTCAGATACCTTTAGTTTGAACTCCTTATAACCTAGCAAATCTACGGTTTGAGAATGACGAACTCAAAGCAACAGGCTACGTCAGCCGCTCAAGAGGCTGGCCCAGAATCTTCACATGCTGCTGAGCACGTGGCCCAGTCAGCACAGAGACATGCACCCAAAACGCCCGGAAAAACCCCTGCCGATAATTCAAGAGGCAGGAGGTCAGCCCGGGACGTAGCACGAGTATTGACTAAAAAGGCGGCAGAGAGGTCACGTAACAGCAAGGGAAAGGCCGCGCGGAGAGCCCGTCGCGATGGAGATACCGCTAGTCAGACTTTGGGAGGAGAAGACACATGCGGTAACGACGAGGTCAGAATCACAGGGGTAAACCGGCCGGCAACACAGCTACAGAGAGATCAAGCTGAGTTGGAGAATCTACGACGCGAACGGGCGCACGTGGAAAGAATAAGAGAGCTCGAAAGGAAAGAATTCGAGCTCATCAAAAGAGTTGAAGTGGCGGAGCAGACCAGGAGAGCCCCTCTCGAGCTGGAGAGGGTATAAGCAGACAGACCACGCAGCCGCGATCGTGGATCCCGAGCTGTGGAAGCCCCCCGGGCAAGCGCGCACAGTAGGTTGCGCGAGAGTGCAATGAACAGGCTGGGGAATCGGGTTAGTGTGGCACCCAGGGCGAGTGCACATAGCCGACTCCACTATCCGGAGGAAAGGGAGATACCAAAGGGAAGCGTCCATGACCGACTTGGAGCTCGGACACACTCTCCCAGCCCGCAGAGATCGGATCGGACCCATAAGCCGGAGGTTCAGTCCCGGCGAAAGGATCCCCAAGGGGGTAGGCTAAAGCGCTCACCATCTCCCCCGAGAAGCTCTCCCAGCTCGATCGCCTCATCACACAAACGATCAAAAAATGATGGGCATGATCGACGAAGTCGCCACAAATCTCGGGCTGATGATTCTCCAGACAGAGCTCTAAAGGCCCTCAAAGAACGCCTAGAAGCTCTTGAAGCAGGAAAGCTAGGCCTCCCCGCCCAGATATTGGAGAGTCCGTTCTGCCGACGGATTCAGAAAACACCACCCAATCACCGCCTGAGGCTTCCCGAGTTCAAATTATATACGGGAAAGACGCATGCCGAGACTCACGTCTCCAGTTTTGAAGCCAAGATGGGTCTCTGCACCGCACAACATGACATGTGGTGCAAAGTCTTCATTAGCACGTTCGATGCAACGGTAATAAAGTGGTTCAGAGAGCTCCCCAAAGAATCCGTTGCGGATTGGAGCGACCTAAAGAAGAAGTTCCTTAGGAAGTATGCCTCAGCGGGAGAGCTTCCTAAGGACAAATCCGACCTTGCGAATACAAAGCAAGGTTCAACCGAATCGCTGGCAGATTATATCCAGCGGCTCAAAAATGTGGCTGACGAGCTCTCGAACGTCCCCGACGAGACGATAATGGTCTGCTTTGAAGGCGGGCATCAGTCAGAAAAACTGTTGGAGGAGCTTAACCTCCGGTCTCCGGCCACAAGCGCGGAAATGTTTATTCTGGCTAAAGGTGTGGCGAAAACGGAGAAAATCTTGGCCGATAAGGCAAAGGCCAAAAGAGTTACTGTGCCTGTGCAGGCCCAGGAGGCCAAGAACCCGGACAAGAGGGCCGGGCAGTCAAGCACCAGACAGAAGGCGCCAGAGAAGGAGGACAAAACGGTCTACACACCGCTAAATGCTTCCCGCGAGCATATCATGACCGTTTTGCAACAGGAGAATAAACTGGCAAAGCCCTACCCCCTGAGGGAGGTAAAGTTTCCTCGGAACCCGAATCAGAGATGCGAGTATCATAAGGTGAATGGACACTCCACCGAGGAATGTTGCCAGCTGAAAAAGGCCATCCAGCGACTGATAGATCGGGGGGAGCTCAGGAGGTTCGAGCAAAGAGAGGAGCCGGAGAGAAGGTCGGCACCGCATGGTCGTGAGCACGTAGAAAGGGAAGAATTCAGGATATCCACCATCCTGGAAAATAACTTGAGTATCACCCAGCTCAGCGACACCATGTACAGTCTGAACAACGTGGTGTCCCAACCTCGGGCGAAGGACGAGGTTGGCATATGCTTCTATCCAAGTGAGATGGCGAGCACTGATCTGGCAAAAATACAGCCGCTCACAATGTATCTCGGGATAGAGCAGTATATGGTCAGACGAGTGCTAATAGACACGGGGGCCAATCGGAACATCATGTACTATGACTGTTTCAAGAAGATGAGGCTCACGGACGCCCAGCTCACCCCGAGTAAGATCCAGTTGGAAGGCTTCACCGGGCATCGGGTGGTAACCAAGGGCACCATAGCGGTGAAGGTGACAGTTGGAGAGGGGGACATCTTTAGAACGGAGAAAATAAAGTTTCTCGTTCTCGACATCCCATCCCCCTACAATGCAATTTTGGGCCTACCAGCTCAGGCCAAGTTTGGCATGGTCGTCTCCGCCCCTCATCAAAGAATCAAATTCGCCGCCAACGGAAAGGTCGGCATGATGAGAAATGACCCGAAGAGTACTCTATCTCACTTAATAGAGACTCAGAAAGAAAAGGAGGCGACATTTCGAGGAAAAGCTCAAGCGGTGGAAACATGCCAAAATCCGGCTAAGAGAGCCCGACCATCGGCAGTCGAAGAAAGCCCGGCAGTAGTTGAACAGCTTGCAGTTCCTGAGAACGCGGCTTCTACGTCCGGCCTGGCAAAAGATTAGCAATTAACGCGGGCTAGCAACCCTAGCTCGCATGGGTCGGGCCCGCGCCCAAAGAAAGCCAGAGTGATCACAATCGAGTCCTTCGACAATCGCGACCTTCGAAACATTCAGCCACACGAGGATTTCGACGAAGTGGTCATCAATTTCGATTTTCCCGACCAAAAAATTAAAATTGGTCTGGACATCGACGAGGGAGAACGTCAAGCTATTATCCAATTCCTCCGAGGAAACACCGATGTATTCGCTTGGAGGGTTGAGGACATGAAAGGTATCAGCGAAGACGTCTCCGTCCACAAGCTCAGCGTGGACCCCGCAATCACTCCAATACAACAATGACCATGGGTTTTCTCCCCGGAGAAGCAAGCAGCAATAAAGAAGAAGTCGACAAGCTGCTCCGGGCCAAGATAATAAAAGAAATTTTTTACCCGACGTGGATCGCGAATGTCGTCATGGTAAAGAAAACTAGCGGCAAATGGAGGATGTGTGTGGACTACACCGACTTGAACGAAGCTTGTCCGAAAGACTGGTACCCGCTGCCCAGAATTGATCAGCTCGTCGATGCTATAGCCGGCCACAAAATCCTGAGTTTCATTGATGCTTACTCAGGATACCACCAGATCAGAATGTGGCTGGAAGATCAGAAGCTTACAGCATTCCGAGCTGCGGGGGCTTTATACTGCTACGTTATGATGCCCTTCGGGCTAAAGAACGCGGGGGCTACCTACCAGAGAATGGTGAATAAAGTGTTCGGCGACCAGCTCGGACGTAACGTAGAGGCTTACATCGACGACATGGTCATTAAGACCAAGAAAGCCAATCACGTTGAAGATCTCCGGGAAACCTTCACCAATCTAAGAAAAAACAATATGAAGCTCAACCCTGAAAAGTGCGCTTTTGGGGTCACTGCGGGCAAATTCTTAGGATACATGGTGAATGAGCGAGGAATTGAGGCAAACCCGGGAAAGATCCGGGCATTGCTGGATATGAAAGCCCCAACGAGTATCAAAACTGTGCAGCAGCTCAATGGCAGGATAACCACCTTGAGTAGATTCATAGCTAAAGCTGCCGAGAAGAGCCTCCCTTTTTTCAAAATTTTGAAAGAGAGCCGGAAGTTTACTTGGGGACCAGAATGCGACAAGGCCTTTGCTGAGCTGAAGCAATACCTTGGCAGCCCGCCTCTACTTTCAAGCCCGGTGCCTGGGGAAACATTGTATATCTATATCTCGGCCTCGGATGCGGCGGTGGTTGCAGTGCTAATCAGAGAAGAAGGCGACATTCAAAAACCAGTGTATTATGTCTCTCACGCGCTTTCCGACGTAGAGACACGATACTTGAATGTCGAAAAGGTGGTCCTAGCGTTGATAGTAATAGCGAGGAAACTATCACACTATTTCCAGGCCCACGCTTTGGTAGTGTACTCAGATCTACCTCTCCGAAGAATGCTGCAAAAGCCCGACGTAGCTGGCAGAATGATGAAGTGGGCAGTCGAGCTTTCTGCCTTCGATATCACTTATGAGCGGAGAAAGGCAATCCGAGGACAAGTACTTGCCGACTTCGTCGCTGAGACCTCATTCGCCCATCATTATCCGGAGACCTCGCCAGCCGAGCTAGAGAAAGACACCGTGCAGGTCGTCCCTCCGACCAAAAGTGTTCGCTTTAGCTCCCAAGAAGCACGACCGATGCACCACTGGCAATTGTTCATCGATGGCTCCGTCAGCAGCTCGGGCAGCGGCGTGGGTTTATCCCTGGTTTCCCCAGACGGAACTGAATTCCGGAAAGTTTTTCGATTCAAGTTTCCCGCATCAAACAACCAGGCCGAGTATGAAGCCGTGGTGGCAGGTCTACAATTGGCAAAAGACCTCACAGTTACTCAAATTGTTGTCTTCAGCGACTCTCAGCTCGTCGTGAAGCAAATTTCGGGGGAGTACGGGGCTAATCACCCCACACTGATAAAATACTGTGAGCTCGTAAGGCAGCTGTTAGCCAAGTTCGATTACTGGGAGTTCAGCCCGGATGATTATGCGTCATCAATAGCTAAAATGACACTTATTTTAAAACAGAAAGAGTAATATTTGACTTTCCAGTCTTAACCTTCTATGTAATTAATACTCCTTACGTTTCACTAGTTTATCTTGTGAATACTCTATTTAGTTTAGTTGGGAGTATAATAGTACATATATTAATTAATATTCATTAAAATTCTAAATGGTCAAAAGCTTTGAAACATTTAAAAATAGAAATTTGAACAATATATTTGAAATGGAGTAAATACTATTTTTCAAAATGAGACTATTATTTTGAGACACACTAAGGATAAAAACAAACTGTCCTTTTTTTTAGGAGGGAGTGTTATATATATATATATATATATATATATATATATATGTGTGTGTGTGTGTGTGTATGTGTACGTGTGTGTGTGTGTAGCTTTGAATAAGTTACTTCGGTTTTCAATGCTTTCATTTTCTGATTATTTCTTGATTATTTAAATACTACCAAATTTCACCAACTATTTGTTTGTATGAATTTTTCTAATTCTTAATTAGTCATGACTTTATGTTAACTACTTCCAAATCCATCAATGCATTTACGACGGAGACTTTGACGGTACACGGCTAAATATATTTTTTATAAGGGTTAATGACATTACAAGTCCCTCAACTATGATTGATTTTATCAGTAGTTCTTTAACAAACTTTTCTCAAATTTCAGTCCCTTGACTATTAAAATTAGATATGCTTGGTCCTTTTGTTAGATGCCATTAGAATTTTTCCATTAAGTTTGTCTTGTGCCCAATACGTGACTTTGGTTAAGGACATTTAAGAAATTTCACGTGCAAAGATATTTTTTAATACTTAAAACAATTTTTTTTCTCTCTCTGCTCCCCCTCATCTTCAATCTAAACTCTCTCTCTCTCTCTCTCTCCTCCTCCCAGATCTCGTTCTGCTCGATTGTAAGGCGATCATATGAAACCCACACCTCCCCCCCCCCTCACCAAAATTTTCTCTCTCCTTCGCTGATTAAATTTTTATTATTTATTATTTAAAAAATAGAACTCAACAAACCCAAATTGTTTTTGTGTATACTCCCAATCGAATGACTAGACTGTGTTTTGTTTATTCTCCAAGCAAAAACGAACTCCCAACAAACTGTTGTTAACGAAAGCCCCTTGTCAACAACTTTTGAAGAAATCTATTAACTGAGTCGCCGGCATTTACAGAGATGGTGGAAGGGAATAGATCAGCAGGGAACAGGAAGGGCTTCTATGTGAAGATGAGAATTTTACGCAATAGTCATGGAAGACCGGAAAAGACGAAGCCCTAAATTCTCAGATATTTCAAATGGCTACTATGGATTTTTCTGGGTTATCTCTCTATTTTCTTCTTCATTTCTCTTCTTTTCAACTATATATAAACCCAGCTCTACTTCTCTCTCTAAAACAACCATTTCTCTCCCCAAATCCTCCCGTGCCCTCTTCAAACAAAACCATCGTCAACAACGTGCAGGTTGGTTGACCTTTATCAAATAGAGCGCTTTAATTATATTTTTGGATTGAATAATCATTGTTTAATAGTTGTCATTGAATACAGATTGGCTAAGTAATGAGAGAGAGAGAGAGAGAGAGAGAGAGAGAGAGAGAGAGAGAGAGAGAGAGAGAGAGAGTTTAGATTGGAGGTGGTGGTAGTGGTGGTGTTGTGGGGTGGGGGTAGGTTAGGTGGTGGTGTGGGAGGGAGGTAGGAAAGGGGATGAAGATGTGGGTGGGTGGGTGGGTGGGGGAGAAAAAATAAATTGCTTAAAATATTTTGTGAAATTCTATTTTAGCCCTTACTCAAATGCACATGGGAGGCACATGACAGATTTAACGGAAAAATACTAACGACATCCACCAAAAGGACTATGCGTGTCTAATTTTAATACTTTAAGGACTAAAATTTGAAAAAATTTCTTAAAAGACTAATCGTGAAATGCCCAATAGTCAAGGGACTAGTGGTATCATTAACCCTTTTTTATAATGTGTCGACTACACATTTGTACTTTTTACTTTATATATATATATATATATATATATATATATATATATATATAGCTTCTCCTGTTTTACCTACCAGTTTTTTTGCTTGCCTTAGACGAACTAATTAAATTAAAACATTAGGTTTATCTTTTTTTTTTAAGCAATACACTCCACCCAATATTATATTTTATTTATACATAATAACTTTTATTTTATATTATATTCCTTATAAAAATTAAAGAGCTTAACTTTTGGACTATTTTAATAAAATCGAATTCCCCAAGTATCCATACCTAAGTGTTGCAAGTTTTCTTTGGACATGATAAATATTAACGGCGAACCTTTTTTTTTTTTTAAAAAGACACTTGATTTGAGACAGAAGGATTATATATAGAGTGTATTAGTTATAATTAAAAGTAGAGTGAGAATAAAATTACTTTATACTCCTTCTGTTCTAAACAAAGAGTCCAGTGTAGTACTCCCTCCGTCACTAAATTATTATTTTTCTTTCTTTTTTTTTTCGTCCCTAGATAATTATCTTGTTTGAAATTTTCTTTTTTAAGACATCACTTTTACTATTTTACCCTTAACATCACTTTTATCATTTTATTCTTACTTTTTCTTCCTACTCTAATTATGAGCCACATAAACATAGGCATTAAAGGAAATTACACATTATACCAATATTAATAATCAAGTCAATTGTTTTTTCTTAATTCGTGTGCCGGGTCAAACAAGACAATAATTTAGGTACGGAAAGACTACATAAATAAAATATAAAATATCAAAGATTTGAAAAAATTAGCAGGAGATTGTATGACTCACACCGAGTCAATATTAGGTCTGTTCGATCTCCCCGCATGATTTAGTGATTTGTAATTTAATTTTTATTTATGCAGTTGGAGGGACTATTTAATCAATCACGACTAGACATAACCATGCATTTTATCGAGGAAGATGCCGTCTGCCCGAAAGATTCATACAAAATTAAGCATCTACATATATATATATATATATATATATATATAAATATAAATTTATATATATTTCAATTCTGTTTGAATTTTGGTTCTAAAGAAAAGGCCGGATGATAGAAATAAGAGGAATTTTTGGTCACTTAGATTAAATTTTGGATGAATGTTTGATGATGATTCATTTTTTTTTTTTAAATTATAAAACACGAAGTTTAGTACGTACTCATTTAGTTCAATTTTTAAAGCTATATATTTTCTCCAACTAAGTAAATATATATTCGAATTTCATTAAAAAAAAAGGTCAAATTATTAAAAAAGTTAAAGTACATTTTTCTTGAAAGTACTCCATCCGTCCCTAAATTATTGTCTTATTTTTCTTTTTTATCCGTTTCAGAATAATTATCTTATTTGAAAATTTTTCTTTTTTGGACGTCACTTTTACCATTTTATCATTACTTTTTCCCTCACTTTAATTATGGACCACATACACATGGGCATTAAAAAAAATTACTCTATACATTATACCAATATTAATAATCAAGTTAATTATTTTTTCTTAATCCGTGTATCGGGTCAAACAAGACAATAATTAAGGGACGGAGGGAGTACTTGTTTTTGCATAGAATAGAATAATACTCCTTCCGTCTCTAAATTATTGTCTTCCTTTCCTTTTTTATCCGTTTCAGAATAATTGTCATGTTTGAAAACTTTCTTTTTTAGGACCTCACTTTTACTATTTTATCCTTATTTTTTCCCCAACTTTAATTATAGATCACATACATATGGACATTAAAGAAAATTACACATTATACTAATATTAATAATCAATTCAATTATTTTTTCTTAATCAATTTGTCGGGTCAAACAAGACAATATTTAAGGAACGAAGGACGTATTAAAAAAGTCCAACCATTGTATTTCAAATAAAAAAGTTCAAACTTAACGGGTAAATCTTTTATGGGATAATGACACTACAAGTCCCTTGATTATGGCCGATTCCACGATCAGTCCCTTAACAATTTTTTTTCATATTTTTGTCCCTTGACTATGAAAATTAGACACGGTTGATCCTTTTGGTGGATGCCGTTAGTATTTTCCCGTTAAGTTTGTCATGTGCCTCTCACATGACTTTTGTTAAGGGCATTTAAGGAATTTCACTCTCTCCTACACCCTCCATTTCTCATCCTCCCATGTCAATCTCAGCCGCAACTGCTACTGCTTCTTCCTCAAAGCTCACATTTTCTCACTCCCTTTCTTCTTCCCACCAATCAAATATCTCAAGTCAATTCCCCCTCTCTCTTTTTTTTTTTTTGGTCTAAGCTATTTCGTCTTATACACCCGCAACAAACTTGAAAAGCCAGTAACTTCGACAAGGTGGAATGGGAAGGTGAGAATAAACCTCAGTTAGTTTCGACAATACAAATCACACCAATTGACTGAAAGTAGGTCAAACTAAGTTGAACAGCTCCTTGAACAGTGTTTTGCTAAAGAACATGATAAAGTAACTTCTTTAAAATGGATCATGACTTCCATCTTCTTCACCAAAGCCAGCATCAACATATGAATCAGGACCCTTCGGGAATCCAGCCGTAACCACGGCGAGAGAGAGTGAGCATGGAAGTCATCAAAGCTGTAATACTCCGATCCTACTTCTTTCCTAGTTCACTCGTATGTCGGGTCAATTCGAGTATTGTTTCGTGTGTTTAACTTCAGGTATGTTTGAGTCTTGAGTTCTTTGTCATTCGTGCATCAATTTGGGATGATTAGGTTAAGTTTTGAGTGTGTTTTAACCTTAAGGTAGAAAAAGATACACACAAAAGCATGGATACATGCTTAAACCCGAAATTCTGTCCATCCGAATAGTCTGTAGTAATTTGGCCATAGCTTTGTCTAGAAAACTCGGATTTGCAAACCGTTTGATTTTGTATAAACTAGACTTAAAGAGCTTTCCAAACATATCTTATTTGTAATTTTTAGACTTGTAGATCGTCCTAGGAATGTCTTTAAAGTTGGATGAAAATTAGAATTTGTGACAGCTTTGACTAGTTTTAAGTGACTTGACCCTTTAACCATTAAAATATCTCTCTATTGACTTGTTGACCTCTCTTTAAGTGGTAATAGGATATGTATGTGTGGGGAGCTGAGAGAAGCCTCATTGCAGCCCATTATTTTCATCCAAACCGTGCTTAGAGAGAGAGAGAGAGAGAGAGAGAGAGAGAGAGAGAGAGAGAGAGAGAGAGAGAGAGAGTTAAAGAGAGAGTAAGTGAGTTTTAGAGTGAGAAACCTCCATATTTTGAGCATTCGAAGTTCGATCGTCGATCCGTCTTCACCGTTACGAAGCTCTTGACTAGAGGATCATTCCCCATTGATTGCATTCTGATTTCCATGGTTTGATTTTTGTCAAGAGGTAAGTAACTATAATGTTTTGTATGTTTATAAGTTGAATTGGGAGAGTTAAGCATGTAGGATGTGTTGGTTGTTCATCTTTGTGTTAATTTCTTGGAAATATGAAATTTGTCACTCCAAATGATGTTGTGTTGTACTAAGTTGCTGGCTTAACTTGGAAATATGATTTGGGAAAGAATTGATGATCTTATGAAACCATATACATAGTTCTTGAAATAAGCTTAGTCACTACTTTGGGTTATGTTGCAGAATTTTCTGGGAAAAATTCGTCCATGGAAATTGTCTGAATTTTGGATATGTCTTACATTATTATGTTTTGTAAAATCCTGGAAATTTTCATAAATTTTAGAGGTCGGGAAGTACCTCGTTTAGGTTTCGTATTATCGATACGCAGAATGGACTGTTGCTGGAAATTATGGTTTGTAGTTCAATCTTTATGTGGTTGCATGTGGATGAATATAAGTCCAAATGGACTGATTTAAAATGGTAAATTGTAATTTGGAATGTCTAGTTTTTGGGTATATAAGATTCATAATATTTGGACATGCGTAGAATATTTGGTGAGATGTTAGTTACAAGTTAGAACCAAAAACACATGAATTTCGAGTTAGTTGCAGTCCCTGTTTTGGGCTATTTTCGTGAAAAGTCTGGTACTAATCTACTATTGGGAATTTTTTGAATTTTGGATATGTTATTCTTATGTATGTTAGGTTATTCTCTGTAAATTTTCATAAATTTTAGAGGTCGGAAAGTACCTCGTTTAGGTTGTGTTTTATCGCTGCGCCGAGTAAACTGTTGCTGGAAATTCTGGGTATTAGATCTAACTTTAAGTGGCTGATTCTTGATGATTATAAGTCCAAATGAGGAAATTCAAAGTGGTAAATTATAGTTCCTGATGTCTAGTTTCTAAATATATAATAATTGTAATATTTGGATTTTTATGGAATATTTGGTAAATTTAACAGTACTGTTACGCGGTGCTGAAGAAATCATATTGTGTTAATAGACTTTGTATAATAGCAACTCGTTGAGATTTTTGTTGTTAGTTTACTCGCTATGAATTTGTGAGGTTGTTTTGTGTAATATGTATTACCGAATAATGGTGTTGACGATAGAATGGTTAATTAGGTATGATACTACGGTTCGTCCCGATTTCTCGAATATTAGTAACGACTCAAACGGAGTCAATAAAATATAACGTTATAAACAGAACCTTTATGCGAATTGAACACTAGTCATGACTGACTCTGGCGGAGTCGAATAGGATGTGACTTGTAATAGTCGTGATATACATAGTACACGACGATAACGATACGTGATAGGTTATACTATACATGAGATGACATACCGTGTTTATCGTTCCATTACGGACGATGTGACTTGTAATGAGTCGTGATATACTTAGTGCACGACGATAATGTTATGTGATTGTTTATGCTATATATGAGACAGAGTGTCTCGAGTGATTATAGGATACTGTAAAAAGATCTTAAGTTGAGTATTACGGTTATGTATTGTTTAATGGTTGTAAGTACTTGTAGACTTATGTATGTTGTGATTGTGAAGTCTAGCATTAGCAGACTTAGATAATTTGGTTGAGTTGTACAATAGGCCTACTTTGCCTATTGACTTGTTTAGTTTATATGTTCTGTGATAACGGACATGTTGTAATTGTTCTAGTCTGTGATAGGACAATCATCCTACTTTGATAATTGATTGTGTGTTTTGTATTTACAAGCACTGCATGTCGATTTGATATGTGACTTAATAGAACATATCATTATTTGATTTTATTAAGTTGTGATTCAATAGAACACACTTTGAATGGTTTAACATGACAAGTAAATATCTACTTGTGCATTGCATCAAGTCCAGCTGGCATATGTGCATTTGGGGGTGTATTGACGTTCGGTTATTGCGGGAGCCGGGGCTACGTAATAGCCGAAGGCCAATACATCTGGCCATGCCCTACCGTTGGCCACGGTAGGGGTTTCTCTAGCCCCACAGTTGTACGGAATAAACGCAACTGTGTATGTGTCGACATTTTTATATATCCGTGGGATACGAATACCGGTCCCTGTGATATTTGTAAGTGGCTAGATTCGTATTTGTCTCGGGTCGTAGGGGATCGAGCGATACGTTGACGTGAATACAGAAAATAGTTCACAACGAGTACTTGTAGATCGTGCTTGACGCGATCGGGTACATTCATGTAGTTCTGGGATACGAGCATCGGTGTCTTGTGATTTATGTACAGCAGCAGCGGCATAATCATCTATTACTGTTTCTTTGGTCGATCCTTGATATTGGTGTACAGCAGAAGCAACACCATCATATACTATGGCTTCATGGAGCCATAAGGTCGGAAGTGTTACAAGGGATTCGGAGGTGTACCTCGAATCTACCGTATCCACCTTTATGTGTTTACTTTACGCTCTTTATGTGCTTCCTATATGAGCGAATGTTGGTTTTGGTCTCCAACTGGTATGGGACGGTTGGCGGCTACTGAGCCTCTCGTTAGTATAGGGTTGGTTGCCTTTATGTGCTTCTACATGTTTACTTTCCTGTTATATTGTTGTGCATAATGCCATGCCATATAGTCATATGTAGTAACTTGTCAATTAATGGTTAAGCTAAAATTGTTACCAAGATTAGTGCATTTAGAGTCTTGGTTTACTGTTGCATTCATACTCATAGCACGCAATACATTATAGTATCTTACGGAGTGTTTTAGACTCACCCAACAACCTCCTCAGTTTGCAGGTTAAGTTCCAGCGCGGCGAGTCTTAAAGAGATGTATTTGTATTGTCATTTTCTTCTTCTTTTTTTTTTTTTATATTGTGAGATCGTAAGGTTCACTAAGTTATGTAAACTTAGTATATGGGTAGAAATAGTTGTATTCTTTAGATTTGTATTTTGGTGCCGATTTGTGTGGTCGTGCCGGTTGTTGTACTCTATTATATTGGGTTTTTGACTAGTGGTATTTTAGTATTATTGATTCTTTGGCTCGTGCATTTTTGTCGGGTTTTTCTTTTGTGTTGTTCTCCGGCGTATGTTTTGGCCGTTAAGGTTTATTCACATTTTAACTTGTATTCCGCTGCATAGTTTTAGTTTTGAGCTTTTGTGACTCGCTCTTTTTTTTGTCGTTCTCGCTTGTTTGAGGCACCGAGTTGGGGTTCAACTTCGGACCCCGGACTCGGGTCGTCACAAAAGCCGAAGCAGTGGCGGTGTGAAACGGTTGCATCGATTCCAGACAAGCACTCATCTCAGCTGGACAGCTGAAGATGCGATGAGAGAGGGGCTTTTTGGTGGCGCATCGGAAGGGAGGCAATCTTGGAAGCCACATTACGGACGGCGGATCTGGCAGCCGCGGAGGTCATTTTTTATGCCCAGTCAATTCCCCCACTAAAACCAGTAGATTAATACTCTCCTCCTCCTTCGTCACCAACCTTTCTACCCTTTTCCTCCAATCCCCTTCCCCCTTCCCCTCCCGCCGCCTTCCTGTGCTGCCGCCGCGGTAAGTTCGAGCGCAACAAGCCCCATCTCAACATCGGCACTATTGGCTGTGGTGGGACTTGTTATTATGGAAGATGATAATGGAGTTCGGCGACGCCGCGGTGGTTCTTTCTTTGAAGGTGGTAAGGCGTTGAAGTGGGGAGAGAGAGAGAGAGAGAGAGAGAGAGAGAGAGAGAGAGAGAGAGAGAGAGAGAGAGAGTTTAGATTGAAGGTGGGGGGGAGGAGAGAGAGAGAAAAAAAAATTTGTTTAGAGAAAGAGAGTTTAGATTGAAGGTGGGGGGTGGGGGGGGGAGGAGAGAGAGAAAAAAAATTGTTTTAAATATTAAAAAATATCTTTGCATGTGAAATTTCTTAAATGCCCTTAACCAAAGTCACGTGTTGGGCACAAGACAAACTTAACGGAAAAATACTAACGGCATCCAACAAAAGGACCAACCGTGTCTAATTTTCATAGTCAAGGGATAAAATATGAAAAAAATTTGTTAAGGAACTAATGATAAAATCGACCATAGTTAAAGGACTTGTAGTGTCATTATCCCATCTTTCATTGATTGATACAAACATCTATTCAAAGACAAAGTAGCCACTTTTCCATGCAAGTGACATTTCCCATAATGATTTCTTTCATCACTAGCTAGCTAGCTAGTGAAATTATGCTATAAAAATGAGGGGAGAGGCTTGCTTGAGATCATAACCAGTTTACTATCCGTAGTAAATTAAGATGGGAAGCATAAGAAAGGGGTCTATGGCCTCCCTCATCATCACTCTCCTAGTGGTCGTTGTGTCTCTCTCCAGCTTCCCTTCAGAAACCATTGCTGCTGATAAATATATTTTCTCTTCTCCTCCACCACCACCCAAGAAATCCCCACCTCCACCACCACCACCTTACAAGTACAAGCCTCCACCACCACCGGTTTACAATTCACCACCACCACCACCTGTTTACAAGTCTCCGCCACCCCCACCTGTTTACAAGTCTCCACCACCACCACCTGTTTACAAGTCACCACCACCACCACCTGTTTACAGCTCACCACCACCACCACCTGTTTACAGCTCACCACCACCACCACCTGTTTACAAGTCTCCACCACCACCACCTGTTTATAAGTCTCCACCACCACCACCTGTTTACAAGTCTCCACCACCACCACCTGTTTACAAGTCTCCACCACCACCACCCGTTTACAAGTCTCCACCACCACCACCTGTTTACAAGTCTCCACCACCACCACCTGTTTACAAGTCTCCGCCACCACCACCTGTTTACAGTTCACCACCACCACCACCTGTTTACAAGTCTCCACCTCCACCACATTACGTCTACAGTTCACCTCCTCCTCCTCACCACTACAAGGAATACCTTGGTGGTTGGAATTTCAAGGTATAATCATCTTCCAAAGTAACTGAAAAACTACACGAGATATGGTATATTAAGAAAAATTACGTACATATTTAGGTTAGCTTGTGATTGGTTAAATAACACAACACGTAACATGCGATATCACCTTTTAACCCATCACATAACACCTAGATTTCTACGACAAATCATTTTCATTTATATCATACCATGCAGTGATTGGGAAGATAGTGATTTTCATCTTTCTCTGAATTCAAACATATCCATGCTTAACTCCGCATGCATGCATGATATATTGTGTTAGCTTTAACTACTTCAAAAAGAAATATTCACTAACCAGTTTTCCTATTTTTATATATTCTTGCAGGAAATTAAGGAGAATAGAGAAATAAAGAAACTAAGGTTTGGAAGAGAGAACTTAAAGTGGCCTAAAAGAAGAAGAAGAAGAAGAAGAAGAAGAAGAAGAAGAAGAAGAAGAAGAAGGATTCTTTTAAATTGTCCGTTTCATTTTGTGTCGCATGTTTTTTGTATTTTTATCTGTCTTATGTACAACTGCTTACGGAATAAATAAATTAATTAATAAAATAGTTTCTTTACACTTCACAGCTTTATTTATCGGGTTCTCAGCAAACATGCCTTCTAATGACACATTTTATATGCTCGCTTTGTTCTTAAAACCAAGTCAATCTTTTCTTTTTAAGTTGTACGTTTCAAAAAAAAATTTGGGAATTTTTTTTCTCACCACACATATATTTATCAGGGCCGGCCATGTGAAATTCGGGGCCCAAGGCCAGTGATGTAAACGGGCCTTTCCAGTTTGTAACATAATTTTTTTTAATTTAAAAAAAATAATAAAAGATAATAAACAAAACACTTCATTTTCACAAGGATATTTTCGTGATGACATTTTGTCTACGGTCTACCTATAATAATTCCAATAAATATTTTATTACCAAACAAATATATATACATACAACAATAACTCAAATCAAACAAATCCTAAAACATCACAATTCACACACAAGTAAATGAGTAACAATAAGTAAAAAAAGAATTTCAAATTAAAAAAACACTAATTTCGGATATAAAGTCAAGAATCTCAAGAAACCCAACAAAAATAATGAACAAGCCAACAAATAATTTCAACAAATTACTGATTTTACCTTCAAATTGTTCCAAGATAAGCTCAACCAAAGCTCCAAATGTTGTTTTCTTATGCAAATTTATCACTTAAATCAATTATTTAACTCCAAATCAAAAGCCCTAATTTCGGATAAAATAAAGAGGGAAGAGAGAGTTTGTTATTACCAAAAATTCTTTGAAAGCTAGCTGAATCAACGGTCTCTTTAAGCTCTGTGTCAAAATTCACATCAAAATCACAATTTTTATGCCTTTGTGTTGTCGCTTTGTGCGTGTGTGTGTTTGTGCGTGCTGACCTGTTGGGTGTGAATAAGGGATTGGGATTTTTTTGTTCAATTTTTCTTTCCTGTGGCAGTGCATGGCGTGCAGTGAGTAAGGGTTAAAAAATTAAATTTTTAGTGAGGTCCCCTTACCCTTGGTAGTTTACACTGAGACCCATAATTTTGGGGCCCAAAAATTAAATAAATTTTGGGGGCCCAAGGCCCGTGCCTCATTACCCTTGCACAATGGCCGGCCCTGATATTTATCAATTTAAGCAACATACTTGGTTTTTTGCTATTAATCTGGTCATATTTTATTTGATCCATTCGTTACAAACAAGAAAACAAATACAACTAGAATCTGCAGAACGTAACTCTCCTACTATCTATGTCTAACACAATTCTAAGATCCTTAGTAAGCTCTAATAACGACAAGATTAGCGTCTTGGTCCGCTCTCATATTTGCCAAATAGTCAACACAACCGTTTCCTTTCCTCAATTAGGTGTGTTGAAGAACGCAACCCGTTGACTCCAAAAGGGCTTTGATGTCTTTTAAAAGTGTCATGAGAGGATGGTGATCACCTCTAGCTAGGATTGGCAGAGAGGTCCTTGGCGGCTTGCGAATCAGTTTCGACTATTTCTGGTCATATTTACGAACACAGTTTAAATTATTAATGGACTATGCTAATGTGATACGTGTGAAATTTGACTGTTCCGCCAAAAGAATTACTGTACAAAATTAGTATTATTTAAAAACTATTTTAGCGATTGTTTGGTAGTTGGGAAAGAATAAACAATATTATTAATTTCGTTGTTATTATCGTCCTCGCTATTAATTCGCACTTATAAATTGGAAGTAGTTTTGAAATTAATAATGTTAGTCACTTGTTTGAGAGCACTAATAATACCAAGTCACTTGTTTGAGACAACAATTTATTACGTACCAAATATCCAGCTATCCGATTTAGAGCCTGTTTGTTCGAGCGTTTTGGCCAAAACGCAAGGTTAAAATGCAGCTTATTTCCTAATTTAGCGTTTCAATGCTGCGGTAGAAAAAGCTGCGTTTTCAAAACCCAGCTGCGTTTTAAAACACTGGAATTCCTAGCTTTTTCCCAAAACGCAGTAGAGAATAAAAACCTGCGTTTTGACATAATATCCCAAACGCATTTATAAAAAAAAAAAAGTCGCGCTTTAAATAATCTGCGTTTTAAAAACGCTGCGTTTTAAAAACACTTCGTTTTGAAAACGCTACACCAAACGAGCTCTTATTAATCCTATCCAATATTAATCCTGACTAACAAACGGTTCCTTAGTAATTAAGAAATAAGGTAATCGAAGAAAATCTCTATCTTATTCCTTTATTTCATTATAAAACCAAGATACCATTATTTTGAGACTCCATTATTTGACTTTGTGCAAAAATATAATACGCCCTTGACCCTTCCATTCTCCCAAAAAATAATCTTTTGAAAATTCAAGCTTTTTAACTTTTACTCCTCTATATTTCTTTAATTGTACTAATTATCACTTTTTATAAATTAATTTAGATAAATATCATATTTTTCAAATTAAAGATTTTTTTTCTTGAAAAGAGGAGACATGTACCTTAAATTTTGAAATGAGGCTATCTTTTGAAACAAACAAAAATATAAAATAAAATAGGACTATTTTTCAGGATGAAGGGAGTAACGTAGATCAACCAATATATATATATATATATATATATATATATATATATATATATATATATGCATGCCAATAACCTTCACATAGATGTTTAATTTGCTGGGATGAGTTCTACCATGATTGTACCGAATAGTCTCTTAGCACATCTAAATTACAATAGAGCTCACTTCATACGTGAACAATTGACAAAAACCTAATTACTTGTTAGGATTTCACAATTTACTAAATTTCTATGGCCAAGATCTAATCTTACCTTCACATGTGTGAAGGTAGTTATCAATTATATTCAGACCGTTACACAACGACCCCTCAAGTCTTCTATATCAACCTGAATTGCCTCTATTTTGCACAACTATCTTCCTAATTCCTGGAGTCTAAATAATAATACTAAAAATTCATATTAGCTAAGAAAAATCTCGAGAATTAATTTGAATTAACTTATTTATTATTATTTTTATAAAATAAAATGACTCATTTTTTATTAAATTACTCGGGTTTCAATAATTATGTCGACTATATGTTTATCTTTTAATAATTCTTGAGAAGCCGTGTTCTTAATGATAATACTTTCGTTTAAGTATCGGCCGCAGATAATTCGTTACCATTGAATTATCATATTATTTATCATGACTGTTAAAACTCTTTTTCTTAATACTAATTTTATAGGGTTCAAATTCAATTAATATTATGAGCATTTACTCCTACAAAATCTTGAGCATACATTGATCCGTCCTATACTCATACCGTGTTAAAGGCACGAGCTCATATCGCTAGTAAGTAAACAAAATGAAGCTTATACTAATTTTATAATTTTGATTTATATTATTACATATTTTGTCAAAACATGTAATTTTGGTTACTGATCACGCCAAAAAAGGATTGGGTGTCGTGTCTTGGTCCACGTGTGTAGTCTAGGTAGGATTCCGGCTGACGTTGCAGGGATTGTCTTTGAAGATTGTCTGAAAACCTGTAATCAAGCAAAGAACACCGTTAGGGGCGCTGGGTTGTCCCAGCGATAACCCTCCGGCGTGAGAATTAGCAGTGTTGTGTAAACGTAAGAAGCTGAGACAGTATAGAAGCAAATCTGTATGTGCGTACCTTATGAGGTCTGTTGAGGGTGCTATTTATAGGGATGTGGCCTCAATCCTTATCAGATTCAGATTAGAAGTAATTTCCGTTTCTTAAGGGTCACGTTACCTTATACGTATAGGAGTGAGAGGTAGAGAAGGATTATATCAGGACCCTTCCTCAAGCAGTATGTTTCCGTATAGGACTCTATCTTTATTGAGCTAGATGGACATGGAAGAGGTCGACCTGGCTTGCGTCAGGTCGCTCTATATAAGCGAGGTGGCCTTGGCTCTTGTCGTCGCTGTTTCCAACGAGGTCGCCCGGGGATGTTTCCCAGTCGCTCGATCGGACTGTGCCGGCGTGATTGAGGTATACCGAGGTGAAGAGATCTTGTGGACCGGGTACCGGCTCGATTATCTCTCCCGACCGAACTCGGGCTTGTTGATGAATGCGGTCTCTTTCTCTCGAGCTAGGCGACTCGGCGGGCTTAAATGCCACCTTGTCATCGACACGGAGCCTTATGGTCGCATGATAACCATGTGAAGACCACGTGCAAGGTGGAGATAGGCGAGGTGTTTCGATAGCCCCCTACTTCGAGAGAGGATTTATCCTCGTACTCAGGAAGTCGTGTCTTCGTTTCGAACTGAATTGTTTGCGAGGTGAGCGTTCTGTTCCCCAGATCGAACTTCTCTGTTGTACTTGGTTTTTTCGATATATGCGCGCATTTATTGCTCACGGTTTCCGAGGCGTTTTCCTGTATCAAATCATTTCAAATTTCAAAAGAGGCGGTTATTATTCCTGCCCAAAACGTTGCCGTTTTAAGATCCGCGTGATTCCACCCGGGTTGACCCAATGTACTCGGATCCTATAAATATCCTCCACCGTGTTTTTTAGGGCACACTACCAGATTCCAGAAATCTCAAAACCCTCCGGCGACTTTAGGCGATTTCCAGACGATCTCTTTTCAAAAAGCGCAAATCCTACAGCTATTCCTTTGTCTTCCTCTTCTCTCAGCCATTTTAGGTTAGTCTTCTTATCCTTCTAGCTGTATTTCTGTTGTGTTTTCAGTACTTTTCCAAGTGATTTCTCCCATTTATTATCGCCGCCGTCGTATAGCTAGTCACCGGAATAGTACCTGGTGTTCACTCCTTCCTCGCATCATTTCTC
Source organism: Platycodon grandiflorus (assembly GCA_016624345.1). Taxonomy (NCBI): domain Eukaryota; kingdom Viridiplantae; phylum Streptophyta; class Magnoliopsida; order Asterales; family Campanulaceae; genus Platycodon; species Platycodon grandiflorus. Next base: position 17,633,182 of record CM028364.1, on the reverse strand, counting down.
ACTTTAGTTCGACCTCCTCGTGTTCTCCTTATACGAACATGAGGGTTAAGCGCGCAAACCCAGGCCCGCTTTTTGCCAGGCCGCAAAAGGGGAGGGCAATCTTTAAGAGCGAGGATGGGGATTGGCAGGTCGTATTGCCAAGTGAGGCTCGCGATTTGTTGGTCGCCCGGGGCAAACTTAGAAGGCTTAGTGGTCCTGCAGACGACCCCTTCAAGGTCGACAATATCCCTTTTGGTACTTCTATGCGAATCTTCGAGGGGTATGACCTAGCTATGTCAAGCTTGCTTTATTTGTATTTTGATGAAAGTCGGGCTGCACAGAATAAACCAGCTCACGCCTCCCCCTCGGCTGCCGGGCCAAGCCTGACAACCATGTCGAGTTTCCAAGACGTAAATTACTATTTGCGAGCTCCTCGGCCCAAGAAGAAGAAATCAAAGGTTGCTGCCGAGGAGAGCGTTAGTGGTCGCGCTTTTCGTGATTGGAGAAATAAGATTACCTCGGCTGATGTGGCCACATGGTCTTCGACCTTCTATTGTGACCCCGAATATTACCTTGGTTTCCTTCCTGACCCAATGCTCGACCCGCCTTGAGAAAATCGAGGAGCGGGTTGGTTTCTACTTAAGCTTTTTTGACCTGGGGCTTCGGTTCCCCCTTGATCCCTTCATATGCGAATTTCTGGATGTCACCTCGACAGTTCCTCTCGACCTGACTTGGAATACGATGAGGATCCTTTTGTGCTTTATTGTGTGTACCCGCCTGTTGGGTTTCGAGCCAACTATGTCTTTATTTTGTTATTACTTCCACCTTGACCGAAACAACAATCGGTGCGGAAGAGTCATAATTACGGTGTTAAGTTGTTTTCCGATCCTCAGGAAAGTTCCCTCTGGGCGATAAGGTCATTGTGGTGGAAAGTAGGCTAGGCTGGAATTTCAGGGTGCCAGTCGAAGAGCCATATACTCTAGTTCGCCCCACCGAGCTGGATGATTACGATAAGCTCGCAAAGCAGGCTCTCGAGGTGCCCTTGGGAGTTCGAGGTGGAACCCAAGTGAGGTGTTATGATTGGAGGGAAATCATAAATAGTGAGAAATTGCTGTATATAGCAGGGTTGTCGCCGAAGGGACGCGGGTTTTGAACCCATGTGCACCTTCCCAAAGTTTGAATGCTTTCTGGTGGTACAGCACAACGATCGATATTCCAAAAGTATTGCCCGATTGTTGGCGAGACTCGGAGAAAGGTGCTTGTTGATTGGTTACCTCACTTCCTCGCTTGTTACTTAGTAGCTCGATATTTCCAGCTATTCCTGACTTGTAATTCTTTTTGTAGATATGGAGGACCTTGATGCTATGAGGGGGAGTGCAGGAAAAAGGGTACAAGCCAAATCGGCTCGCTCGGAACAACTGGGTCGAGCTCGGGTGACGGCAAACTTGGCGGGAACCGGCGAAGTGATTCCCACTGTGTCTGTGGCTGCCGATAAGGGAAAAGAGGTCGCTAGCTCGAGGTCGGCTGGGAAGAGGGCCAGGTCGTCATCCGGGTCAGGTCCCCCGAAGAAATTAAGAATTGAGGAGACAGCAGTGGTTACGGTGTCTGATGACGGGGTTCAGAAGGATGTCCATAGCGTGACGAGCCCGACGAAGAATACACCTTCCCCTTCTAGCTCGGCTACTCCCAAACAGGAGGAGCATGGGTCGAGCCAGGCTGCCCGGGGTGTTGAGATTGGCAAGGCTGCCGTTCTAGAGATTTGCGATGACGACCTGGGCACTGTGTATGATGGCTACTCTCCTTCCCACCTCGCAGGAGTCATTGGGGGCAATTTGATAAGTGTAAGTATTATATTTTTTGTTGCCTGTGATTGGTTGTTCTCTGTCTAATGTCCACTTCGCCGGCCACGGCTATTAGGTCGTATACCAACAGTTTTTGCCGCCAACAAGGAAAGGAAGACACTCGAGCCCGGGTCGCGGATCTTGAGAGCGCATTAGTGAGGGTGCGAACAAAGCCGACCTTGATGCGGCTCGCGCCGTATTTCGAACTTGAGGGAGAGCTGGAGAAGTCAAAGGATGATGTGAAGCTAAGTCAGGACTTAGCTGCTGAAAAAGTTGAGGCGGTAAACAAACTTTCCGCAGAGGTCGCGCGTTTGCGGGGTGAGCTAGCTGGGGTCAAAACCGAGCTGTCAACATCTCGGGGTGAGACCTTCAATGCCCAGGGCGAGCTGACCAAAACAAAACTTAACCTGGAAGGCAAGATTAGCGACCTAGAGCGTCAGTTGGCAGCGGTGAAGAAGGCCTCTAGCTCGATGACCGCTATCAGTGAGTACAAAAAGACCCAGTCATACCGCAGTGAGATTTTTTCTTATTACGAGAAAGGGAAAACTCAAATTCTGCGGGTGGCTGCTGCGTGCGGAGTGTCCCTCAGGGATTTGATCAAGTGGGGTAGTGCTGAGCACAGGGGGGACCTCGCCCGTCATGGTCACGAGCTCGTTCCCTATCGACCTGAGGAGCTCGAATTGATTTCGAGGAAAGATGCTGAACAAGGTCGAGACGCCTGGGCGCCCCCTTCCCCCTTTAGTAATAATGTACCGTATCTACTTGACGCTCTGGATGATGGCGACACTGTGGACTTTGATGGGGATTTTAAGCTGAAGGAATTCGAGGGGACCAAGTCCAACCAGGAGGTTCATGCCAAAGCGGTCTATGAAGCGGAAAATCGAGCTGATCCTTAACCTCGCTGCGTCGAGTTGACTTGAGTCCGCGGGCTCTGTAGTGAAAACATCTTTTATATTTCGGTTGGCCTGTGTGCCTTAAACATTTGTGTGTAAATTATTAGTATGCCGCTTCTTTCTCTCCAGTTAATTTAAAGCAAGAACTTCATTTTTTGGTCTTTGCTATAATTGCAATCTTCTTGGATTTGTTCTTAATGAAGTGTAGGTTGCAAACTATCTTTGATTTGACTCTCGAGCTTCCTTAGCTGCTTCGGTCGCTAGATGACCTCGTACGGCGAGGTGTCTTTCTAGACTTACCATCTTCTTCAGCTGGTGCAGAGTAGGTCATAAGGTGACCTCGCATGGCGAGGTGCCTTTTTAAAACTTACGATCTTCTTCAGCTGGTGAAGAGTAGGTCGTAAGATGACCTCGCATGGCGAAGTGCCTTTTTAAAACTTACGATCTTCTTCAGCTGGTGAAGAGTAGGTCGTAAGGTGACCTCGCATGGCGAGGAGCCTTTTTTATACTTACGATCTTCTTCAGCTGTTGAAGAGTAGGTCGTAAGGTGACCTCGCATGGCGAGGTGCCTTTTTTAAACTTACGATCTTCTTCAGCTGGTGAAGAGTAGGTCGTAAGGTGACCTCGCATGGCGAGGTGCCTTTTTTAAACTTACGATCTTCTTCAGCTGGTGAAGAGTAGGTCGTAAGGTGACCTCGCATGGCGAGGTGCCTTTTTTAAACTTACGATCTTCTTCAGCTGGTGAAGAGTAGGTCGTAAGGTGACCTCGCATGGCGAGGAGCCTTTTTTATACTTACGATCTTCTTCAGCTGTTGAAGAGTAGGTCGTAAGGTGACCTCGCATGGCGAGGTGCCTTTTTTAAACTTACGATCTTCTTCAGCTGGTGAAGAGTAGGTCGTAAGGTGACCTCGCATGGCGAGGTGCCTTTTTTAAACTAACGATCTTCTTCAGCTGGTGAAGAGTAGGTCGTAAGGTGACCTCGCATGGCGAGGAGCCTTTTTTATAAGCTTGCCATCGATTTTGGACAGGAAGAATTCTTTTTATTGATAACTTTCGCAACAGTTACATTAATGATAATATTTTTTCGATGATGCGCATGCCAAGGGTTCTTGAGCGGGTGCCATCTTGTTCGGCTAGTCGATAAGTCCCTTCTTTGATTACGCCCGTAATTTTGAACGGTCCTTCCCAATTTGGGGAGAGTTTGTTCCTTCCCGCATTTCTGCCAGTCACTTCGATCTTCCTCAGTACCCAGTCTCCGACGTTGAATGATCTTTTTCTTACTCGCTTGTCGTGGTGAGCTTTGGCGAGCTGCTTGTAGTTGATCATCCTGAGTCTTGCTTCTAGCCTCCTCTCTTCTAGATAGTCGAGGTCGAGCCCCAGCTTGCGTTGGTTAGCTCGTCGAAATGGGATACCCTTAGTGTTGGTAAGGCCATCTCGGGGGCCATCGCTTCGATCCGTATGCCGGCGTGAAGGGTGTCTCCCGGTTGAGCCTCGGCCGAGGTGCGTATTCCCATAACACAATGGGCGGCTCGTCGAGCCATCGACCTTTCTTCTCATCCGATTTCTTTTCAAAGCATGGAGGATCTTCTTGTTCCATTCGGCGGACCGTTTCCTTGGGGTGGGCAGCGAGGATTTCCAATGTTTGATGTTCATTTGTTCGCATCTCTGAGTGAACTTAGTGGAGAACTGGGTGCCATGGTCGGACACAATGGCTCTAGGTAGACCAAATCGACACCAGATATAGTCATGTATGAAGCTTATCGCTTTCTCCTCGGTTATGGTGGCCAGGGGTTTGGCTTCTATCCACTTTGTGAAGTAGTCTACTGCCACTATTACGTATTCACAGCCTCCCTTGGCTTTTGGAAAGGGTCCTATAAGGTCAACTCCCCACATGTCAAATGGCCGGTGCCACTGCGGTGTCGTGGGCCGACGGTAGTCTTGGGATGTTAGCAAACCTTTGACACTTGTCGCATTTACGTACATAAGACTCGCATCCTTTCGTAAGGTAGGCCGGTAGTAGCCGTGGAAGAGGATCTGTCGATAAGGACCTCGCGCGGGTGGCCCCCATACTCCCTCATGGACTTCGGCGAGGAGGTCTTCTACTGTCTCCGGTCGGACGCATCGAGCAACGGCTTGGTGAACGACCTTACGTATAGTATTCCAAAGAATCACCGTAGCAGTGCTCTCTTCCTTATGAGTTGGGCCAGGTCTCTTTCTTCAGGTAATGTGCCGTGCTCGATATAATCTTGTATGTCATCGATCCAGCATCTTTCTGTCGAGTTGATGGGCATGGCTTCCTCCTTATTGACTGATGGTGAATCGAGGGTTTCCAACCATACATCTTGAGAGAGGTCGCGATGTCGAGGATGCGATTTTGGATAGGTGGTCGGCTCGCGCGTTCTCGGCTCGTCTACTGCTTTAGTTCCCAATATTCAAATTTTTCTAGTAGGCGTTTTGCAAGATCACGGTATTTCAATAATGTGGGGTGATTAGCCCCATACTCCCGAAATTGTTTCACGACGAGTGGAGTCGCGAAGATGACAACTGGTAAGCCCCTAGTTCTATTGCGAGCTCGAGGCCGGCGATCGGGGCCTCATATTCGCTTGGTTGTTGGAGGCTGGAACTGAACCGTAGAGCTTTCTGAATTCTCCTCCATCGGTGAGTGTAAGGATAGGCTGCGCATTGCGACTTGCCGGTGAGCCGTCAACATAAAGTGTCCAATGTAGCGGGGGTCGAGGTCGTGGCGAGCTGGTTGTTCCAAGCCTCCTAGGCGGGTTGGAAGGGTTTGCTAGCTTGTCTGGACTTTGATCCTGTTTGACGAATGACGTTTCAGCAATGAAGTCTGCGAGTACTTGTGCCTTAACTGCCTTGCGCTGCTCATATGTGATGTCAAATCCTGAGAGCTCGACCGACCATTTTAACATTCTTCCAGCCACATCTGGTTTGTGAAGTATCTGCCTGAGCGGGAGGTCGGTGTAAACCGTCAAGGCATGGGCCTGGAAGTACTGGGTGAGCTTTCTTGCTGCTATGATCAAGGCTAACACTACTTTCTCCACGTTTAAGTACCTGGTTTCCACATCTGTGAGTGCATGGGAGACGTAGTATATTGGTCTCTGAACAGCTTCTCTTTCACTTAGCAAGACTGCCGCGACAGCTGTGTCTGAGGCAGCGAGGTAGATGTACAATCGTTCTCCTGGTACCGGGCTGGTCAATAATGGCGGGCTGCCCAAGTAAGATTTCAGCTCGGCGAAGGCCTTGTCGCAATCTTCATTCCAAGCGAATTTCTTGCTTCCTCGCAACGTTTTGAAGAATGGAAGGCTTTTTTCGGCTGATTTTGCTATAAATCTCCCCAGTGCAGTGATCCTCCCGTTCAATCGTTGCACCTCCTTTATCGAGGTGGGGGCTTTCATGTCTACCAGGGCTTGAATTTTTTCCGGGTTGGCCTCTATGCCCTTTTCGTTCACCATATAACCCAAGAATTTTCCTGCCTTTACTCCAAAGGCGCACTTGGCTGGATTAAGCTTCATCTTGTTTTTCCTGAGATTTGAGAAGGTCTCGTTCAGGTCGTCCACGTGGTTCGCCTGCTTTGTCTTGATGACCATGTCGTCAATGTAGGCTTCTACGTTTCTGCCAAGCTGGTCTCCAAAGACTTTGTTTACCATCCGTTGATAGGTAGCCCCTGCGTTTTTGAGCCCGAAGGGCATCATCTTGTAGCAATAAATGGCTCTGCCGCTCGGAAGGCCGTCGGTCGGTCCGCTAACCACATGCATATCGATGGTACCCGGTATGCGTCGATGAAGCCGAGTATTTTGTGGCCGGAGATTGCATCTACGAGCCGATCAATTCAGGTAGTGGGTACCGGTCTTTCGGGCGAGCTTTGTTTAAGTCGGTGAAGTCGACGCACATCCTCCATTTTCCATTGGTCTTTTTGACCATTACGACGTTTGCAAGCCAGGTTGGATAGAAGATCTCCTCGATGATTCTGCCTTTAGCGGCTTGTCGACCTCTTCTTTGATTGCTGTTTTTCGGGAGAGAATATTCTAGGTCGTTCTTTGTATAGGAGTTATTGTTGGGTCGACGTTCGGCTTGTGTACAGCGACCTCTTCGCTAATTCCTCCATGTCTTCGTTTTCCATGCGAATACATCCTTGTTTTCCCGAGGAACTTGATTATTGCTTCCCTTTCCTTTTCAATTTCGGCCCGACCTTGACTTTCTGCTGAGGGTAGTCGAAGTTGATGACTACCTCGTCGAGGTCTTCGTGGGGCTGTATTTCTGGTTGATCTCTCGGATCCAGGCTTTCCACTGTGACGCCCTTTGGTGGCCTCCTGGAGTCGCGATTGGGAGCCTGGCATGAGTCGGCCTGCTCGGTGGCGTCGGTCGGGTCGCCATCCCGATTTTCCTTAGGATTTGAAGCGAGCTCTGCTAGAAGCAGGTCAGCGAGCTCGGCTTGAGGCAGGTCAGCGAGCTCGGCTTGAGGCTGGTCAGCGAGCTCGGTCTGAGGGAGGTCGTCGAGCTCGGCTTGTGGCGGTTCAGCGAGCTCGTCTTGATGTGAATAGTCGAGCTCGGCTTGAGGGGAGTCAGCGAGCTCGGCGTCAGTTGTGTTTTCCTCTGTTTGCGGGCTGGAATGGCCAGTCCGCGTTAATTGCTATGCCTGTTCGTCCGGAGCGTTTGTTTCCGAGCGCTCCTTAATTATGATGGACTTCAATCGCTTGTCATTGAGGGTCTTTGGGGAAGCCTCTTCATGATCTGCAATCATTTTTCGTTTTCCTTTGAGCCGAGCTTCCTCGGCCTTCCTTTCCTCCAGCAAGTGATTCAGAGTGCTTCTGGGATCATTCTTTACCTCTCCGACCCCACTGTCAGTTGGGAATTTAATTTTTTGATGAGCTGGAGAGATCACCATTTCAAATTTTATTTGGGTTGGGAGCCCCAGAATGGCGTTGTATGGAGAGGGGATGTCGAGGACCAGGAAAGTGATGACCTCGGTGCGGGAGTTATCTTTGGTACCGAGGACTACGTTGAGGTCGACCGTGCCCTTGACGGCGACCTTGTGTCCGGTGAAACCCTCTAGCTTGATTCCACTCGGAGTTAAATGCGAGCTTCCTAGCCCGATTGCTTGGAAGCATTTATAAAATAATATGTCCTTCCCTGCCCCCGTGTCGATGAGTACTCTTTTCACTCGACCTCTGCCAATTTTTGCTTCAATGGTTAGGGCATGTCCCCCCTCGGCGGGGTTAGTAGCCAGCTCGCTGGGTAGGAATGTTACCCCCTTTTCCCCCCAAACGGCTGGCGGGCTGACGGTATGGTTGAGGCTATTTATTGCTGTTTTTATTTTGGTGATGCTCGACCATTCTTCCGTAATTGTGTTAACCAGGACTTCGTCTTCATCGGTATTAACCCTCGGGGCCTCCCTAGGCCGATCTCTGTGAGTCCTCCCTCGCTGCTCGTACCTTTTGAGTTCTCCCCTGTCAATCAGCTTCTGTATCTCTCTTTTTAGTTGTATGCATTCCTCAGTTGTGTGGCCGATGCCGTTGTGGTAGGCACATCTTTTATCAGGGTTGCGAGGGTATGTAGCCTCTTTGAGTGGTGGAGGTCGGACAATCTTATTTTCTTGGAGGAGTACGTTCATGATTTGCTCTCGGCTTGTGTTCAAGGGGGTGTAAAATTCTTCTTTTCTACCCCACTTATTCTTCCCCTTTCCTTTTCCGTGCCCGTAGTTGCCTCCTTCCTTCTGTTCACCGGCCTTTTCTTCTTTCTTCTGTTTCTGCGTTGCAGAGGGTTTTGCTCCTCCTCTCTTGGTACGCCAAGGTCTTTTCGACGTTCCCAATGTTACGTGCGCGGTGTACATTTCCGCGGTGGTGGGGGTCGCATGCCGATTTCGAGACAGAGTTTGGCAGATCGGCATCCAGCTTGGAAAAAGGCCATTATGGTTTTGTCGGGGACGTTCAACAACTTTTCGGCAACATTCTTAAATCTTTCGAGATAGCTTTCCAATGACTCATTGGGTCGCTGTTTGATACCACATAAGTCGATTCTTTCTTGGGAGGTCGCTCGACGAGTACTTCTTCAAAAAGGCTTTCTTCAGGTCGTGCCAATCTCTGATAGAACCCTCTTCTAGCTCCTCGAACCAATTCAGGACGACTTCTTCAAACGTGCTGACAAACACTACGCACCAGAGATCCAAATCTCTAGTGCACACTCCCATTTTTGCTTCAAAGCTGGATACGTGGCTTCGAGCATTTGTGGTTCCAGCGTAACTTTTCAAAGATGGCAGCTTCAGGCGGTGATTTGGAGGAGTATTCCGGATTCTCCTACAAAAGGCTGCCGTTACGCTTCCTGAAGGTTTCCATTCTTTCCCTCTTTCAAGAGCCTCTAATCGTTCCTTCATTTTCTGTAGCACCTCGTCCTCCCGGTCGCTGCTCTTGCCCCGCCTCTTAGATCGGCGATCATGGTCGTCGATCCTGGAATATTTGTGCGAGGTTGCCTCGCTGCTGGAGGTACTGTGTTGGACAGATTTGCGTTTGGAGCGGTGGCTATGGCTCTCCTGTGGTCGTCGAAATCGTTCCTCATTATCTTCCATTTGGCGGGACCTGTAAGTCTTTGCCGGGCTAGGACTTCTAGCTCGTCCATCCATCCTTGAGTGGATACTACCTCTAGGTCGCTCCCTGTCTGGGGTGCCTAGTCGGTCCTTGGTGCCAAGTGTTTGATGCGCAACTGCTCGTCGGGGCCGGCTTTTATCGCTGCGTCTAGGAGCGTCATCCCTTGCCTCCCCATGGTGACTGTCAGCCCGCAGACTCCTGTGCTTACCTCCTTCAGTTCGAACATTGTGGCGCTTGTCGTGGGATAGGTGTAAGCTAGGTTCTAGCTGGGTCGTCTGGGCGGCGAGCTTGCGGGATAGCTCGTATTCACGTTTTTCTAGCTCTCTCTGCTTCTCCAAGAAAGCTCTCTCTTTCCGTATCTCCTCCAATTCAGCGAGATCGATTTCTTGTTGAGTAGGAGGCATCCTGCTATCCGTTATGATAAGATCATCCTTGTCTCCTGCGCCTTCGCCGTCGGAGGAAGGTGGGGTGGGCGTCTGGCCATTACGAGTTGTTAAGTTTGGGCTTTTGGTTGTTGCTTGTGCTGCCTTCTTTCCCAAAGCTTTCCTTTTCATTGCTCTGGCTAGTTTTTGAGCCCGTGTGTTTTGGTGAAGCGGAAGCCCTGATGAGGGTATCACTGGTGACTCCTTGTCAGGTTGTCCAGGAGAGTTGCCAGTAAGCGGAGCGGCGGAGGGTATGCCTGGGGTTGTTGCTGGAGCGGCAGATTTAGAGACTTGCTTAGAAGATGCCATGCTTGATCACAAAAAGGGTCCCGGCAACGGAACCAAACTGATCACGCCAAAAAAGGATTGGGTGTCGTGTCTTGGTCCACGTGTGTAGTCTAGGTAGGATTCCGGCTGACGTTGCAGGGATTGTCTTTGAAGATTGTCTGAAAACCTGTAATCAAGCAAAGAACACCGTTAGGGGCGCTGGGTTGTCCCAGCGATAACCCTCCGGCGTGAGAATTAGCAGTGTTGTGTAAACGTAAGAAGCTGAGACAGTATAGAAGCAAATCTGTATGTGCGTACCTTATGAGGTCTGTTGAGGGTGCTATTTATAGGGATGTGGCCTCAATCCTTATCAGATTCAGATTAGAAGTAATTTCCGTTTCTTAAGGGTCACGTTACCTTATACGTATAGGAGTGAGAGGTAGAGAAGGATTATATCAGGACCCTTCCTCAAGCAGTATGTTTCCGTATAGGACTCTATCTTTATTGAGCTAGATGGACATGGAAGAGGTCGACCTGGCTTGCGTCAGGTCGCTCTATATAAACTGAGGTGGCCTTGGCTCTTGTCAGGTCGCCTGTTTCCAACGAGGTCGCCCCAGGGATGTTTCCCCAGGTCGCTCAGTCGGACCTGTGCCAGCGTGATTGAGGTATACCGAGGTGAAGAGATCTGTTGTGGACCGGGTACCAGCTCGATTATCTCTCCCGACTGAACTCGCTGGCTTGTTGATGAATGCGGTCTCTTTCTCTCGAGCTAGGCGACTCTGGCGGGCTTAAATGCCACCTTGTCATCGACCTGGAGCCTTATGGTCGCATGATAACCATGTGAAGACCACGTGCAAGGTGGAGATAGACTGAGGGTGTTTCAGTTACCAAACATTTCATTTCTTTTTTCCCATTTTAGTCTCTTATGTTGTCGTCCTGAAGGGTGGCCAAGTGGTAGAGTTGGGGATTCACAACGTGTGATAATGTTGTCTTTATCACTATTAAGTGAATTAAAAATCCATTTTGTACCGACATAGTTTATGAGTTTCCATATTTACTATCAGCCGTTTGAGACTCTAAATTCGGAAAACTATTGACCGACATACATGTACCAGGAAGGAGATAAAATTGGGTTCTTATTTCTTAACTTACTCCCCCTATCAATTTTATGAACAGACATACATGTACCAGGAAGGAGATAAAATTATTAATTACTCCGTATTGTCTACTCCTACTCCTCTATATATATATATATATATATATATATATATATATATATATATATATATAGAGAGAGAGAGAGAGAGAGAGAGAGAGAGAGAGAGAGAGAGAGAGAGAGAGAGAGATTGTAATTTGATGAAAGGACATAAAACATGACATCCCATACAAATAGTTGTTATTTTTCAATTTTAATACTAATATTCTTCGATGTAATCTCTTCCTTTTAGACCCTGTTGTGTTTGATAATACTAATAATTTATGAGATGAGACCATGCATATATAGTGCTAATTAGCTCAGTTATAGGTGAGCTTAATTTTGGATAAGTATCCCTAACACTACACTTGACTTGTTAAGGAGTATTAAATGCTTGAAAGTTGTACAAATTAAATTAAAAATCTAGGAAATAAGTGGAACAATGGAGTATCAAACTCCAATATGGGTTCTCCAGTACACTAAGTGATGCGTAACAAACGCAGAAATTGTTGCTTACGAAGTTATGGATGAAAGTTTATGGAAAAAGATGAAAGTTGCAGCGAAAATAAAAGATAGAACACGGGTCACCGGTTAGGCTTCACTCACCTAACGTAAAGATCCTGTTTGGATTCACCGGTTAGGCTTCACTCACCTAACGTAAAGAATCCTTTGAATATTACCTCCTAGACCTAAGGAAATAATAGACAAAATAAGAACAACCCTTTGTCCTTGAATTTCTCTTTGAGAATTAAAACAATAATCTGAATTTTTCATCTCTAAATTTATCCCTATTTATAGTTGTTTTACAATGCATCCTAACCTTACAAGGAATGGAAAACTAATCCTAATTGTACAAGCATTTAGAATACTATCCTTCCTAGGAAAAGAAAATCAAACCTATACAAGCTAGGAATCAAAACAACAGCAGGAAAGACGAACTCGCCTATTCTGGTCACAGGGCGATCGCCCTCTTACGCCACAAAGCGATCGCTTTGTGGCCAGAAACTTGGTCCACGAAATTGGCTTCTAGGCGATCGCTCTCTCCCAGACAAGGCGATCGCTCTTACTCCAGAATGTTGCCAATGCCGTCTTTTTCCCATGCGTCGTCCCTTGTTGTGCACGTAACCTCCAAAGATCTTCCAAACTCTTGAAACTTCCCTCCTTGCAACATCAAAGCCTCGAGAGACAATGTCAACCCATCCTCATCCACTTGTAATGCACCCACGGCTTTGCTTGGGTCTTTGTGAAGGTTGTTACTCAATGCTCCCGCATCACTAAGCAATGTAGAATTGGTTTATACTCATTGTGACAATATAATTGAGATTAAGAACCGGTTCTAATAATGGCTTCTCTTTCAAGAGGCTGCTATTATATTATATAGGCCCAACACTTTTTCACTCTCTTTTCTCATTTATACAATTAACACTTTATATTACTCCATCTGTCTCAAAATGTGTATTCACTTTTTATAATTTATTGTCACTAAATAAATGTCAATTTTTGTATAAATTTATTAATTTAACCTTTGACACATATCATATTCTAGTGTGGACTTATTATAAGTGTCGTTTTAGTAATTTGTACACATAAGGAAGCTTATATAAAGACTGATCTACCATTATTTAAGTTTATTTATTGTTGAAAGATCAAAGATCACTCTTATCCCTTAGGTATCTTTTGACTGTTACACAACTCTTATACAAATTAAGAGAACCAAAAAATTTCGATCAAGATGCTTAACCAAAACAGCTAAGCTATGATAACAATTGAAAGTTCAGTTCCTAAACAAACAAGATTAATTAAATCAATCTAGTATCAAGATTGCTTTGATACCAATTGAAAGTTCACTTCTCAGATCAGTACACTTAGTGTATTGGTGAAACATTTACGACTTGTTAAGATGTTTGCTTGTTAAATAACTTAATAGGTTTGACGTTAAATATATTGAAAGAAGACAGTTTCCTATTGTAATAATCAAAACCTTGATACAAAATGTTAATACACACTAAATATAGATCACTCAGATAGATTAACTATGAAAATAAGAACATCGATTTGAATGAAAAATTAAAACAGTTGAGTTTGAGTCAAATAGTTAAAGTTTGTAAAACAGAGTTGTGCACAGCGAAATTGATTTAGGCAGTGATTTTAAGACAAGTTATGATCTTATCTTTATTTGCGTGATGTCTTGATGATTATAAATGATATAAGCTCAGTTTCATGATTGATTGAACCGAATAATATAAACAGTTTAGTTCATACATAAAGCTGGAAATTAAATAAAGTGCAGAAATGTAAAGCGTTTAGGGATAGAAATTTGACACAATGATTTACAGTGGTTCGGATCTTTTATTCTACATCCACTCCTTACAGCCCTCTGGCTCTATGATGCAGTAATCCACTATAAGTTTTTTAATTACATAGATTATTAGGAGGCGAATGAAAGATCTCAATTCCTTCTCAACTAGTTGACTTCCCAACTAGGTTCCTTACACAATACACAGGGGGGGTTGCTTCCTAATACAAAGATTCTAAATAGTCGAATGAAGCTTATGTTGCAGGCTCGATGTCATTGTGTGGCTATTGCTTGTTGTGCAACTGTCTTAAGAAACGGTTGAGCTGCTGTAATGCTTCGTCTGACAGTTTGTGAGTGATTGTTGATTGTTGTGAGATGGTTGATGCTTGTATATCTTGGATATCAAATATTCCAGGCTATTCTTTACAGACCGATACTTAGCTGTTTTAGAGTTTCTTGAACTCTGGTCCCTTTTGTCTCTGTATCCTTACTCTATCTTTGTGTGAGCTATATCATCCGAATCACTCTCAGAGACTCTCTTTGTGCTGTGGAGAACTTTCTTTTATATAGGTAATGATTGGAAAGTTTCCGTTGCATTCTAGTCGTTATATAACGGCTATATGAGCTATATACAGCTAAAGTGCAGTCAATGTGGTGTGTAACTTTTTTTTTTCTTTTCTTAAAGAGGATCAATAGTGGTTCCCCATTTACCCCCTGATGACTCGAACCCACGACCTATCGGTTGTAGGTAAAGCGTCTTACCAACTAAGCTGCACTTGTCATGTGGCATGCAACTTGCTGCCAACTTGCAAAGAATATTCTTTTAAGATTTGAAATATTCTTTTAGGTTTGAGAACATTTTTTTAGGGTTTGTCTGAGTAGGTTTTCCTCTAATGAGAGTTCATGGCATATGAGACAATCCTTGCTATGATATCTTAACTGTTTTATCAAAATAGTTAAGCTGTAGAATCATATCTTAGCTGTATGTGTTCTGCATATCTGATTCTTCTTGGTTGTTTGTGTTCTTTGAACAATAACTCTTGTACATTAAGCCTAGTAACTTGTTTTATGAGAAATTATACTAATTTGGTTTTGCAACATCAAAACACTAAGAATCTAGGTCCTAACAATTATAGATAAGTTGTATGAGTTTTTTTTTTTTTTTATTTTCTTTCCTCTTAACAATCCTTTTTAATGAGACTAGTAAATAAGGGCAATTTTGGTAAAAATATGGACAAATGTTTCTTAAAATCCTATAATGACACTTATTTTGGGACAAAAAAAACTTCGCTAAAACGACATTTATTTTGGAACAGAGGTAGTATGTGGATATTAAGGGCATTGATGTACATGCACTACTACAATGTCTAAAATTCAACTTAATTTTAGTGAAAAACTAAATATAGACAATTATTTAAGGAAAGAGGGAGTGTCATTTATTCTCTTCCTCTCTTTATTGGCTAAATATTTTTTGCTTTCATAAAAAAAGTTATATTTTTTTTGGATGTTGTTAACTTGTGCCCTAAGGCATGTTAATAAGCATTAATTTGGGTAGTTATACATAAAACTATAATTTGGGTAGTTATACATAAAACTATGTAAAAGTGAACAAAAAATTGTATAAATTTTGAGTTCTTGTGCGCATTTTACATAATTCTATACATAACTAATCTAATTAATGTTTGTTAACATATGTCTTTAGGAGATAAGTTAAATGACTATAATTGCAACGTCTATTTTTGTAAGCTCCAAACTTTTAGCTTCATCAAAATAAAAATAAAAACTACAAAAGCTAAAGAAAACGATTATATCTGCAAAAAACAATATTTTAAATTAATAAACAATTTTTAGATATAATAAAATTATATTTATAAAAATAAATAGATTAGTTTATATATGATGTGTATTGTACTTTAATAAAAGTACTCCTTCCGTCCCGAATAAATGTTCCTACTTTCTATTTTGGGATGTCCCAAAATAGATTAGTCTATTTTGATTCGTCCTGCAAGATGAACAAAACTTAAATGAGTAGAATGAGAGTACTCAGGAGAGATGCATTCTTGAAGTAAAAAGTCTACCTGAACTTCATATTAAAAGATGAATCAAAATTTTCCAAGACAATAGGGAACATTATGGGAGCAAATACAAACTGCATTTTCGGTTCCTAACCAGTGGAAAACATCATATGCATTTTACCGAACTACTCTGTACATAGAAACTGAAATGAGCTGGTAAAGTAAACTTTTGTAACTACAGTATCTCAATTGCAATCTATCATGATCCCTTTCTTGTTATCCCTTTTTTGATTCGTTACTCTTCCTTACCCACTGATGTATAGTATTTTGATGTCGCGAATTTCACTTCCCCTATATTCATTTAGTAAACCTCTATGACTATATTCAGACCAAACTAGAAGAATCAGGAGGTAAAGGGTAAGAAATAAAAACCAAAACAAAAACAAAAAAGGAAATTCTTGTCAGCATCGAAAAGATGTCATGGGAAATTATTAGTTGAACATTATTAGCTGCCATCTGGTATATTTGATTCGTCCTGCGAGATGAACAAAACTTAAATGAGTAGAATGAGAGTACTCAGGAGAGATGCATTCTTGAAGTAAAAAGTCTACCTGAACTTCATGTAGCAGTCCTTCAAGTTCAATCCTAATCTCAGAAAAGGAAGGGCGGTTGCCAGGAATAGCATCCCAACACCTCTGCATCAAGTCCAACAGCTTGGGGTGTGTATTTGTTGGGAGCTCCGGACGAAGGCCCTAGCAAATTAGAAAAGGATGGAAATCAGCAGCTGCATTAAGGATACTGATTGGATACCTAACTAATTCTTTTACCTAGAGGCAAACAATGGACCAAGATACTACATAGTTGCAATTGAGCACCAGAGAACAGGGTACGAATTTGAGAAATATCACAAGTTCATAAACTCTCCATACGGGAAAATATACTTCCTCCGTTCCTAAATTATCGTCCCGTTTAACTTGTTTTGGTCAAACAAGACGTTTTTCAAATGCAAATTTGACGTATATTTATTTATTTTTTCCAAAATCACAAAACACGTAATTCGTAGTACTTTTAAAATACTACGAATAACGTGTTTTGTGATTTTTGAAAAAAATATATAAATATACGTCAAATTTGCATTTGAAAAACGTCATGTTTGACCAAAAAAAGTCAAACAGGACAATAATTTAGGAACAGGAGTATTTATTATCAACAGCATGGATCATATTTCAACTCTCACAGCAATCCAAGCACAAAAAATAAAAAAAAAACTGGCTAACAGTTGGCAGTCATTATGTTTATTGAGGAATGTAAATTGATCGAATAACGTGTTGTGATTTTTGAAAAAAATATATAGATATACGTCAAATTTGCATTTGAAAAACATCATGTTTGACCAAAAAAAGTCAAACAGGACAATAATTTAGGAACAGGAGTATTTATTATCAACAGCATGGATCATATTTCAACTCCACAGTAATCCAAGCACAAAAAATAAAAAAAAATGGCTAACAGTTGGCAGTCATTATGTTTATTGAGGAATGTAAATTGACCACAAGCCTCCGACTCTGAATCCTGATTTTTCTGAATTTTGAAAGCTTCTATCGCTACTAGTACCAAGCTAATTTAGCCATCTAAACTCTCCAGTTACATTCTCCAGTAATGAGACAGGACCGTTTAATTAAACATACTCCCATAGGAGCACAAATTCAACCCATTCCTTTTTGCGAATTCCACAGGGATGGAAAAACCTGGGGGCGAGAGTGCACTCCAATATGGTGTACAAGATGTACAAATCACAAACATTTTTCTATAAAGCATACACAGCAATAATCATTTGAATTTTATAATAGGAGATAATGGCACTGCTCAGATGTTTATTTACTATTTATGAGCAATTATACACTGAGAAATGCCTACCTGTCTCACTCCCAAGGCTGCTTGAAGCGGTGTCATGGTATCATAAGGAACCTACAACGTCAATCAATCTTAGTATACAGCATCTTTACAATAATAACTCTCCGCTTTGTAAAATTTAGAAAGTTTGAAATAGATTTTTTCCCCTTAAAGGAACTTGGAAAAGAGGCCACATAAAACCACAGAAATTACCTTGGCTGTCACAAGCTCCCACAGAACAATTGCAAAACTGAATATATCTGCTTTCTGATCATATGGCTGATGATTTATAACCTTGAGAACGGCCAACACAGAAAAAAGATTAATAAGATGAGATTTTATTTTTTTATTTATTTTATTTTTGTGGGAAGCGGGGGGGAGAGGAGGGAAAAAATTTCTTCAAAAGTTTAATGGGTTACTTGAGAGGTAATAGGTAATGAACAAATGAACCATATACATCGTGAAAATATCAAATGGATCCACAATTTTTTTAAATAAGATACCAAAATAGGGGAATCACAGGGAGAATGTTACCATTTATCAATGCCTCAATACTTTTCCTCATAATAAATGCAAGATTAAGAAGAGGAAACATGTGATTGAAGATCAGAATTGTCCCTGCACTGTTGTTCGTCCGTATATAAAGACCAGGAAACCAAATATGCTATAATAGGTTATGTTCACAAGTCACAGTTTCTCAAACATGAAACAATCCAAAGCCGCTAACTTACTACTTAGTCACAGCACCAATACAGTGCACAAGAAAATAGGAAATAAAGCACGCAATAGGAGGTTTTGCTCATTAAATTTCAAAAAGTTGAAGCATCCACATCCATGTGAACATATAAGCCTTCCCGGAATCAAGAATCGGGGAGCATTTTTTGAAGCCAAAACAGAACGACCTAGGGTCTACCACGAACATAGATCTATGACAATAATCTAGGTATGTTAACAAAGTCCATATACTGCTCCAGACGCTTATGCCCTTAAAAGGAAAGGAGATAGAGCTCAAGACAAAGAGGAAAATTTTTAATGGAAGAAGATACAAACCTCCGGGGCCATCCATCTGTATGTTCCAGTCTCTGCAGTCATTACACCCCCTTGATTTTGAAACCGAGCAACACCAAAATCTGCCACCTTTACAACCTTGAGAAAAAAATCGAAGCAAGTAAGTTGCGAGATGCTAATGCTAGGTGCCAAATACCACTGAAAGGGTCAAGAAGATTATGTGAATACTTCAGCATAAAACAGAAGAAAAGAACTCAATGACGCTTGAACATCACTGGAATATTTGCCAGCTCGACATAAGCTATAATTCCAATTCCATCCATTCAAACTATCCAAAGCAGTATATTTAGCAATTCATTGATCGTGTGTTTGTATGAAATATATAAGCTTCCATCTTGCATTTTACGAACAGAGACAAAATCCATCATTGTGTCCATATAGCAAGTATATTTCTCACCAATACTGATTACTCAAGGACAACAAACGATATCTTTCGATTGACCTCATTCCAATTTACCCAACCAACTTGATTTACCTTCTGATACTACAGATTCACTAAAGAACTTGATTAAGCCATAATGAGTTGTCGCTGTTAAATTATATGAAGAGGAGAAAAAAATGTATGAATTCTATAAACTCAACGTGCATTACAATGAAACTACAAAACAATTTACACATTTAGGCACATTAAATGAAATTACTGTTGAATGGCACGAGAGCGCGGAGTCGCTGATGATTGATGAAGTGTACAGTCGGTTTTCGGTAGGCTAAAGTGGTTCCACAGGAGTGGATGGAGAATTGCAGCCGCATATGTGGACTTCATTTCACACACGTTAACAT
Organism: Platycodon grandiflorus; assembly: GCA_016624345.1. Lineage (NCBI taxonomy): Eukaryota > Viridiplantae > Streptophyta > Magnoliopsida > Asterales > Campanulaceae > Platycodon > Platycodon grandiflorus. The sequence continues at coordinate 17,613,937 of CM028364.1, read as the reverse complement.
ACTTTAACAGTGACTATGAAACCTTATGCTGGAAATGCATTTCTGGAGTAAGTTTGCTCTCAAAGATTCAACACAAATTCGAACCCATTTCGATGTGAATTAAAGGAAGAATATGAAATTGTGAATTAGTAACCTTTTTCTTTTTACCAGCAATTCAAAAATAATAACTATCAGCATGATCATACTATCTATATAGGAACTCATGCTATAAGTAACAATGTAAACACTTTAATACGTTGGATGATATAGCATATCCCCTTTTCCACTGTCAGTTATATTTCTGATAAGACTTTTGAGCACATTCAACATCAATCAGTTCGACTCTTCGCAATAAGGTCAAATATCACAAAATCCTAAGATAATAAAAGAAAACGATACTGCCAAAGCATACCACCTATGTATCTGCAATGCTTCTACCAAAAGGGTCCGGCACCTAGCAAATTGTCCAAACAAGTTGTTTTGACCAGTTTTTGTGAACAAGGTATGTACATTTCAAACAATTATTTAGATATCATAAACAAACATATGTACTTATTGCCAACAACATATGTGCATTTTTATCCAAATTACTGAGAAAAAAAAGTGGGTGGGAAATTTGATATTTAAGGTCAACCATTGGATCCATTTCATTTATGAGGTGTTGAGCTAACAATGGTTGAAACAAATGGATAGGTGCCAACCCCTACGAAAGCACATATAGCCTCCTAACTGCTCTATAAAGAACAAATGGAATATCAGAAACCACATGGTTTGCTTGAAAATATAATCTAATTATCTAAATCATAAGGTGAAAAACAAGTAATGGAACATATTTCCTCCCTGACATTTTTCGCATGATTGTATACTCGGTATCATTTTTTTAATGGAAGAAGAAACATATTTCCATGTACTTTGGATTTAAGCATGTATATTAAAACTATGTTATTAAGAAGAAAGAACTTACATTGTGAGTATCCATAAGTAAATTTGCGGTCTTCAGATCCCTATGAATTATCCCATTTTGATGCAAGTACTCCATTCCCTTGCAGACATCTATTGCAAACTTCACCAACTGAGGAAGCTCCAAGATAATACGATTCTTATGCAAATACTCGTAAAGGCTCCCGCCAGGCATGTATTCTGAAAACAGTACCAGTAGACGCAATTTAACCACATAGAATAAAAGCGAGTATGTCAAGTGCATGTATACTTCACGTACTCAGTAAACTACTTCCACGAGTTGATACAGAGTACCCAACTGATAACTTATAAAGTATGAAATATAGACACTTGCATCTCAAATGAAATTAAGAAATTACTTCCACGAGTTGATACAGAGCACCTTACTGATAGCTTATAAAGTATCAAATATAGACACTAGCACCTCAAATGAAATACAGAAAATTTGAAACCAACCATAAAGGATGAGACAACTTTCTTATCAAATGATCCAGTAAATTAAAGTACATAATGATACTTGAAATGTAATTTTTGGCTCTTAGCACATCCACCTTAAGTTGTTCCCAAAGCCCTAATCACAGTTGCAGCTATAATGTTGCTATCCTCGTTGAATAAATATAAATGAAAAGTGAATGTTGCAAGACTATATATTTATGAGATTGATATTAATTTGTTCATTCTCTATCCATGTAACCTATGCTGCCTGGAAGGGTTTGACGAGAATCAAAACGCTTGGAACAACTGAAAGGACCATCTGAACATTTCCAAAGTACAATGGCATCAACACCATTTAAATATATAAAAAAAATTAAAAAGGAACATTTGGTTCTCAAGTATAATATCTCAAAAAAAAAAAAAAAAGAAGTTAGTCCATGAATCTTTAACTTGATTGCCAAACATTTATTTAGCTATATCTAAATGAGAACTGCATATGGCAATAGCAAAACAGAAATCATCTTTCAGTGAATCCATACCTGTTATTATGCTCAGGTGAGGAGACTTTGTGCATGCACCAATAAAACGAACAACATTTCTATGTTGAACCTCCCTGCATTCAAGAAACACAAATACATACAAAACTTTTGAGTAAAATCTTCTTTTTTCGACAAGAAAGCATATTATGGAGAACAACACCAAATGGGGTATTGCTCATGTAAACATGGAGTATACAAAGCAAAACTGCCACAAAAGGCCTCAAGCATATCCTTTTCAATGTCAAATGATCCAGTAAATTAATATAAATTATGATACTTGTAATGTTTCTTCGAGTAAGACCCAAACATCGAACGCACATGCTTAGAAACTAACCAGTAGTAATGTTGTAATGGAGAGCGTTAAATGATGGCATTAAACTTGGGTATTAACTGTGTAAAATCGACCAAATTCTACAAACACGGGATAAAATTAAAATACTTGTTGCATTCATTTATTTAATTGAACGAAGAGCCATTATGACCAATGGGGAGGCTACTTACTGTCAGCTCAATGCTAAAACGAGAGAACATTCATGTTTAGAAATGGGTAAACTGGAAAAAATGATTAACGCCTCCAGTAGTCATTTCCGTTAACGAAATGTCCTTTACACTCCATTGCCACGCCAATACAAATCTTAGTCCCCCTGCCTTAGGGTTATCCTCACTCGACTTCTAATTCACATGCTCTAGATATCACTTTGGTGGATCGACTCCCACTTTGAATTCAGCATGTTGTGAGACGAAGTAATTTGATGCACTTACATTGAACCATAAAGTTATATTTCATGGTCTTAACTTAGATCACCTAAATCAGCCGAGGCTCACCTACTAGTATGTATGTATGATTTTCATTGGCAAAACATCAAACAACTTATTCCATGAAAAGTCACCATTGTTGATTAGAACTAAGCACCTTTGTGAAACAACATGGCACTTCAAACGGCTGTGAATGTGGTTCTTCTGTAACTTTAAACCTCTCAATCGCTCTTGAGGAGATCGCATTGATAGAGGCATCAATGATTATGTCCAAATCCCACATTGAGAATATGTATATAAGTTACTTGTTCTACCATCATTTGGAATAAATTTAATAACCAAACATCAAATCCCCTGCTTACCAGGATAAGGCCGAGAAGCTTCTGTTCTCAGAAATCTGTGCTTAGTTGGTCTGTGACTGGTTCAGAAGGCCAGTACAAGGGTTGTCGCGATTTACTCTAGTTCAGGTACTGGGTACAGAAATTCTCTTTTGGTTCTAAACCTGGGTCAAGTGTGTCCAGATGGCCCATAACTGAAATGAGATCTGATCTTCCTCACCAAACTCATTAAACAGAAATGGAGCTTACTCAAGTGAAGCTTCCATTAAGCTGCAAAGGTAATGCCCAGCAGTGTTCTCATGAGACAACACGAGGCCGAGAGCAAGTGCTCCATCACGAGGCCGAGAGCAAGTGCTCCATCTGGGCCAGCAGTGTAATATTGACCCAGTTATGAGATCCAAGAAAGTAACAACGTGCCGAGTTCGATGCATGTGTCAACTGGTTCGATGGCAACAGCTCAAGCCAAAAGGATTCGTGAAGAAGTGAGCGGATTGGTTCATAAGTTCGTGAGCAAGATCCTATGGAACGCGTGATGATTTACGAGGTCAAGAGACTTATATAAACTTGATTCAAGGCTATTTGGACAATCCTAGAGACTCCAGGGGGTGTTTTGACAATTTTGCAAAGTTGGGCATCGCACGAAGGGCAAATTCCAGCATGCTGGAACTGCAGTCGTAGCGCTGGAATAGTGATTTTTGAATACCTGGCGCCGTGCCAGGAAAAGTGTCGCCGCGCCAAACGCGCTTGGTTCGGCCAATTTTGTCCGTTTTCGTGTTTTTGACGATATTTTATGTTATTTTTTGTATTTTTCGGACTTATTTCCTTAAGGTTTTGCATTCCTTTCGTATCTAGGGTTATTTGCAGCTTTTCTTTAGGCATTGTAAAGGTTACACAACTTTGATATAGAAATCATTGAGAGAATTATTCAATTGTTCTTTGTTCTTTGAGAACTATTGAACTTATTAGGATTTATCCTGTGTCACGTTCAACCTTTCAACTAATTAATTGGAATTCCATACCAATTGTGGCATTATCTAATTAATTGGAATTCCATACCAATTGTGGCATTATTCCTTGTACCGATGTTCGTGGTCATCTCAGGCATCGAGCGAGTTGCTGCTGTACATGTCAAGGTTCGTGTTTAGACTGTTTGATTGGGTCGAGGTGTTTCCCTCCATTGAAATTCACTTGATCTTCGCTTCCGTTCCGCGTGAAATAATGACTTGCCAATTAATCCTTGGCGAGGTGCGAATCACCTAGTGTTTAGGATAGCATACAAGTTAAGAGAAACTAGTGAGGATATTCACCGGAGAGGACTTCCAATGTCTGAACCATAGTTTCAAGTAAATATTGCGTAATTGAGTATCTCTCTTGTATAAGTAAGAGAAACAGTCATTGTGAGTTTCTTGATCAAGATTCATGTTCCTGTAACTCCATGATATTCTAGTTAAGGCATTAATCATAGGATGAGTGCAAACATACCACCATTGTTGGTGCGCAAACCATGTCAACTCTAGTGATTTTTTGTTGCTTAATTATTGCTGTCATGTTACCCCAACTTTGTATGTGTTGCATAACAATGGGTATCTGTGTGGACTGCAAGTATATTGCATAAAACCACAGACCTTAATAGTTGTCACAGGGTTATCTTTTTTTTTTCTTAAGAATAACACCTATGCGGCCTGCCTTACGCCTAAGGACAGCAGCCTTCCGTTTTGGCAACACAGAATGAGACAAAGCACAGCAATGAAATGGTAGCACACAATGTTTACGGGTCAACACACCCAACCTTTTATTACTCAACAATACAAAGGAAATACAACAGTGTTTTTACAAGAGAAAGACCCACAAATGCCTCTCTTATTCTCACCACTTTGTACAATTCGGACTGCCCTAACAACCTGTCCAAACAGCCCTTTAAATGACTGCCTTTGGACACACAAAACTGCTCAAAACTGCCGGGACACATGGCTGCCAGATCTGGTGGCAGTTTCTTGTCCTAAAACTGCCCACAAACTGCCCAACAGCCTTGTCTTTGCCAACCGCTTGTTGCATCTGATGTTGCCACCTGTCCAGCCTGACTTGGCCCCTCATTTCAGCCCATAGCCTGCCTTTCCAGCGACACCAATCATGCCAACCCGTTGGCCTGCCAGCTTAAGCCATTGCCCATGTCCATTGCAGCCCAATGCCCACGCCTATGCCCATATGTCATAGCCCACGTGTGCATAAAAACCCTTGCAGCCTTGCTGCCCAACATAATGCCATGACATGCCCAGCCCATGCCATGGCCGCACCCAACAACTCAAGTGCTTACAAACTCTCCCCCACTAGGAGAGTCCGATGTCCTCATCGGATTGTTCTTCCAATAAGACCCAATCTGTTCTTCAAACTGCCACAAAGTCACATCACGTTCCCAAGTAGCATCAGCCACGCCTTCCCCTTTCCATTGCACGAGATAATCTGTCCTGCGATTCTTCTTACTCATCCCCATTGTTCGATGATCAAGTATCTTCTCAATCTGTTTCTCGAACTGTTTAGAGACGGTAGGAGGTGCTCGCTTCAACTGTTGTTTCTCCCGCAATAGACTTTCATGAAAAGGCTTCAAAAAACTAACATGAAATGTAGGATGCATCTTCATCCTCTCGGGTAGGTTCAGCCTATACGCCACGGCCCCAACTCGTTTCAACACTTCAAAGGGTCCCTCGTATCTTGGCACCAAACCCCTAAGCCTCGACTTGGCATTGATGTTCTTCCAGATTTGTGGAGTAAGCTTTAGCAAAACTTTATCCCCAACCTGAAATTCCAATGGTCTTCGCTTCTTATCGGCATACTTCCGCATCCGATTCTGCGCCTTAGTAAGACTTTCCGTGGCTTCCTCAAACAATTCCTGCCTATCCATGGCATAGCGGTACGCTGCTGGACAATCTCCACCCATTCGTTGAATAGCAACTTCATTTGGGGTCCGAGGCTGCGCTCCCAACACAATTTCAAACGGACTCTTCCCGGTTGACGAAGAACGGTGCATTATAGCAAAGCGGGCAGCATCCATAAGTTCCAACCAATTCCGCGACTTGCACTTACGTAGTGTCGTAAGTACTCTTCAAGCAAGGCATTGAGACGTTCGGTTTGGCCATCCGTTTGAGGATGATTGGCCGTCTTGAACTTTAATTCGGACCCCAACAATCCAAACAATGATGTCCAAAACCTGCCCGTGAACCGAGTATCACGATCACTAATCACATCTTCCGGTAACCCGAAATGTTTCACCACATGTTTGAAAAATAGTTGTGCAGCAACATCCGCAGGACAAGCATGGGGTCTGGAATGAACACACCATACTTTGAAAACTGTCAACAACAACAAAAACCGACCGCATGCCATCCACCTTGGAAACCCGGAAATGAAATCCATTGACACCGACGCCACGGCCTAGTAGGAATAGGAAGTGGCTGCAACAAACCCGCTTCCTTCTTCTTTTCCGACTTATCTAGTTGGCACACTAGACAAGATTTCACATATGCTTCCACATCATCCCACATTTTTGGCCAAATGTAGGTTCGGCTAAGCAATGCATACATCCGTTCCACACCGGATGTCCCGCCCATCTTGAGTCATGCGACTCCATCAAGATCTTCATTCTCAAATTTTCCCGCTAGGAACATACAACCTGTTTCCCTTTGCTCGCAACAAGCCATCTTCAACCCAATACTTACGAACAAAGACCATCACGTACTTCCTTAAGCAACTTTTGGTAGGCTTTATCCGTTGCGACATGCTTCCCGATTTCCCAATAAATTCAGATTCAACCAGCGATCAAGGCAGCCACAAATGACTCCACTATCGCCTTCCGACTTAATGCATCAGCCACATTATTCTGCGCCCCGGTTTGTGCACCCACGTAAAATCAAACTCAGCCGAAATTCCGCCATCGAGCTTTTAGGAGTCAACTTTTACGAGTTTTGAAGTATGTGTTTGCCACATTGTCGGTGCAAACAACAAACTTCGTACCCAGAAATAGTGCCTCCATACTTCCAAACAATGCACCACCGCAGTCATTTCCTTCTCATGCGTACTATACCGCTGTTCCGCATCCTTGAGTTTTCGACTTTCGTAAGCAACCGGATGTTCCTCTTGGATCAATACCCGCCAATGGCTTTGTCCGATGCATCCGTATGAAGTTCAAATGGCTTCCCAAAATCTGGTAGTCTAAGGACCGGCTCCGTTGACACAATTTGCTTCAACGTCAAACGCCTCTTGGCACGCCTTTGTCCACTCCCACTTTCGCCTTTCTTGAGTAAATCAGTCAAACAATGGACCACCCCGAGTATCCTTGCACAAACTTTCGTAATAGTTGGCTAAGCCCAAGAATGATCGCATTCCGTCACTTTCGTGGGGTAGGCCAATCAACAATGGCCCGAACTTTCCTTGTATCCATCATCACCCTTCCTTGGTTGATCACGTGCCCTAGGAATGTGATGCGGGTCTTGCAAAACTCGCACTTCTCTTTCTTGACATAAAGAGAATGTTCCCGCAGCTTTCAAGTACTGTCTTAAATGAATTACATGTTCCTCTAGGCTATCACTATACACAACAATGTCATCCAAATACACAACAACAAACTTGTCTAAATAGTCATACAAGACATCGTTCATCAAATTACAAAAGTAGCGGAGCGTTTGTTAAGCCAAACGGCATTACTAGAAATTCGTAAGAACCATACCGAGCAGCGTGTCTTGGGTTCATCTCCCGCCGCAATTCGAACTTGCCAATACCCCGACCTTAGATCAAGCTTTGTATAGAATTTGGCATGGGACAGCCTATCAAACAATTCAACAACATTCGGACTGGATACTTATTCTTAATGGTTACCTTATTGAGTGCCGGTAATCCACGCAAAATCTCAAAGTCCCATCCGACTTCTTTTGAAACAAAGACCGGCGCACCATAAGGAGCCTTTGAGGGGCGAAGCTGTTCGGATTCGAGCATTCCATCTAGTTGTTTCCTCATCGCAAGTTCGGGGGCCCATTTTGTAAGGAGCAAGAGCCGGTGGTCTCGTCCCGGTTCCAACTCGATCTTGTGATCAATAGCGCGCCTTGGTGGCAAGCGTTTCGGCAACTCCGGGGCATCACGTCCTCAAACTCTTCAAGGACTGCCCAACATCATCCGGAACTTCCACAAATTGATCTTCCTTTATTTCGATAAGGACAAGAACAAAGTTTCTCTCCCTCGCTTTAATCCGATTCAACTTGGGAGGCCGACAAGGTTCCGCTTCCCGCACCACCATCCTTTGCCCGCTTTGAGAAAACGGCCTTCACAAAACATGGTTCGCCTTCATCCGCAATCAGCCCGCCTAGATGGGGCATGATAGAACACTTAATTTTGGCCGAAAGTCAATTCCCAAAATCATGTCAAAGTCATCCAACTTCATTGCCATCGATTGCACTCTCGGTGCCACGGCCCAATTGATACTTTCACACAAGCCGTGCCACCGACTTGTAAAGCACCCGAATTCACCGCCTTAATCCGATTGCTGCTAGGATTTAGTTCAATTCCCAAAACTTGACATTCTTATCTGCAACAAAAGAGTTAGTAGCACCGGTATCTACTAACGCTAATACATCATGCCCGTTTACAATTACTTTTACATACATCATCCATTAGTTAGGACCATTTTCTCGGTTGCAAAACATTCAACAAGCGAATAGGATTGACCCGCCTTGGTTCGTCTCCTTCCGCTTCACTTTCTTCGATCTCGATGATTGCATTCAACTTTTCCCTCTTTGGACATTCCTTCATAAAGTGGGGACCCCCACAAATGTAACATGTCTTAGGCTTCTTCCCGTTGCCCTCATTTCGGAATTAGAAGTTTCACCGTCTTTCTTTTTCTCGAACTTTTCTTGTCTTTCGCAGCGGATTTCCCTTTACGGTCGAACTCCTATTTTTCCCAAATCATTTGAAGGCCCCAACTTGTAATCAACCAAGCCATCCGCAGTAGCAATTGCTGCGACAAGTCCTTGACATTCCGCTTCTCAATTGGACGCGCCCACGGCTTCAATCCCGACACAAAGTTGAACAGCTTGTCCTCTTCCGACATGTTTCGAATGTCCAGCAACAACGAACGAATTGCTTCACATACTCACGAACAGTGCTGTTTGTCGCAGATTCTTCAAGCCCTCCCGAGCCAACCATGCGGCATTGCAAGGCAAAACTGTTCACGGTTCCTTTCGCAAGATCTCCCATGAATCAATATGGGCTTTTCCCGACTCCTCTTCATCCGTACGGTGCCACCAAAGCTTAGCATCACCAATTAAATACATTGAAGTAACATTTACCTTTTCAATGTCATTAATTCTGGCAGCCTTGAAATATTGCTCCATATCCCATATGAAGTTTTCAAGTTCCTTTGCGTCGCGCTTTCCGCCAAATGCCTTTGGTTCAGGAATTTTGTACTTTGAGCGGCCATCAACGAATCCGCCCGACGAACTGTCCACTACAGCCCGTTTGAATAATCAACTCATCCGACATCCTTTGCATTTGCTCCCTCAATTCTTCCGAGGCTAGCGCATTTGAGGCGACTATGTCTGAGATTGCCTCACCATCCGCCCTAGTGAAGGTTCCTATCACAGCCTTCAATTCTGCCATGTCAGTCCGCAACTCACGAACTGATTAGCCAAGGCGACATCTTCATCAGACAAGGCAATTCCCACGAACTCCTCCAAACGTGCCAGCCTTTCCGAAGTTGAGCCCACCATTTTCGTTCCGTCTTCGAGCAAACCTGGCTGCTCTGATACCAATTGTCACAGGGTTATCTTTTTTTTTCTTAAGAATAACACCTATGCGGCCTGCCTTACGCCTAAGGACAGCAGCCTTCCGTTTTGGCAACACAGAATGAGACAAAGCACAGCAATGAAATGGTAGCACACAATGTTTACGGGTCAACACACCCAACCTTTTATTACTCAACAATACAAAGGAAATACAACAGTGTTTTTACAAGAGAAAGACCCACAAATGCCTCTCTTATTCTCACCACTTTGTACAATTCGGACTGCCCTAACAACCTGTCCAAACAGCCCTTTAAATGACTGCCTTTGGACACACAAAACTGCTCAAAACTGCCGGGACACATGGCTGCCAGATCTGGTGGCAGTTTCTTGTCCTAAAACTGCCCACAAACTGCCCAACAGCCTTGTCTTTGCCAACCGCTTGTTGCATCTGATGTTGCCACCTGTCCAGCCTGACTTGGCCCCTCATTTCAGCCCATAGCCTGCCTTTCCAGCGACACCAATCATGCCAACCCGTTGGCCTGCCAGCTTAAGCCATTGCCCATGTCCATTGCAGCCCAATGCCCACGCCTATGCCCATATGTCATAGCCCACGTGTGCATAAAAACCCTTGCAGCCTTGCTGCCCAACATAATGCCATGACATGCCCAGCCCATGCCATGGCCGCACCCAACAACTCAAGTGCTTACAATAGTCCTAAACCTGCATTGGGGACCAAATTTGAAAAAGTTGATAGCACAAAGCAATATTATTAAGCTTAAGGACTGGGGATTGATTTCTCAAGTACAAGATTGTTCATGGTTTTCTTGGCAAGATAAGCTACCAAAAAGAACTACTACTTCGTTAAGTACAATCTCTAGAAAGAGATGAAAAATTACCTCAGAATGGCCACTTCTTGCGCAAACTCATCCTCCAATGCTTCGTTCAGATGTTCAGATCTAAGAGTCTTAACAGCAACATCCTGACCAAGGTATACTCCACGATACCTTTCAAGAACATCAAAAGAAAGCAGGGTAACATAAAGATGCCAACAAGAAGCACAATAATATGATAGGCTATTCTGAAATTCTAACTCACAAATCTCCACAAGATCCGGATGCAATTCTTTCCCCCATCTTCAGCAACCTTCTGTCTATCTCCCCATCTCCGAATTTCGCTTTTGCAGCCAATGCTTTCTCTACAGCCGATTGAGAATGTGAAGAACCCGACCATGACCCCTACAATGTTCAAAGGTACGCTTTTCACATATTTATTTGTCGCAAACCATTTTTAAGATATGATAACTAATATTGACATATTAGAGAAAAGGAGTTAAAGTTCCACAGAAGACAAAAGGATGGAAGTTAAAGGATGTATGCAAGACATCAATAACTTTGTGCAGCTCATCATGTCCAACAACATCAAGTCATAAACCCTCTGTTTCCAAATATATTTTAGAAAAATTTGGCATTTTCATGTTCATGAGATTGCACCAAAAGCCATTGTATTTTATATTCGTCTTTATGACCTTTTGGGGAGACTTTTTGGTATGGCTTACCATGTGATGCTACATATCAGAAAATCTCAAAATACATTTTTCAACAAATGTTTTATGTGGAATTACACACAGCTTGGTACACCATTCACACAAATATATGGATACAACACAAAAAATGAAATAGCATGGTCATTTCATGGTTGTTATGCAATGATTCCAACGAAGTTAGAAAATTTAAAGAGGTTATTAACATTAAAAAATATGTGATATAAGGGACTTGGCATTTAGGTCAATAACAATGTGTAGTAAAATGAATCCAGTTGGACTGTAATTTGGGTCGTTTCACTTGGTTAAGAACAGCCTTAAGATATAAGGGACTTGGCATTGGAGATCGAGATAAACATGGATCTTTGTGTTTGTTTTCAGGATTTGAGAAATAGGGGAGTGAGGGCAGGGCTGGGGATTCGGTTGGTCTTGCAGGAGAGAGGTAGGATGCTATCCAAATTATAAAACTGAAGCCATCAATTTCCAAACACAACCAGTACGATTATATGATATTAAAGAAGCAGGGAATTCCTAGTGTTTGGATTCAACAATATCTAATAGCGTATTTGGTTTTGTCACCCTCGGTCTAGTTAGATGGAATGAACCCCCATAATTATATTTACAGAAGACAAGTAACCCAGGTACACTAGAAGTGGTTTTTCAAAGGGGTTCGTGGAACATTGTACAATACAAAAAATTCCTCTACGCCGAGATGGAAGTCCCTAACCCTCTTGAGAAGCATATAGTAGCAGCAGATCAACTAGGATTTACATCAAATAAGTATGTACACTGTTAACAATCTCATGAAACTAGACATCAGTACCCATTCCTTGAGAGTGATCCCAGAAAGCGCAAAAGCCAAAAAGATCAAAATCAAATCAAATACTATGTCAAAATCATATGAGTAGATTTAAAATACCTCGCTTCTAGCTATTGCTTTTTCCATTGCTTCGTGTAAACTCTCTGTTTCCTGACCACAACATTGCAAAGTCAGCAACATTTGGACTCAGCACTGATCCCTGCCATAAAGAAGTATAATCACAATGCTCCTTATTACAAGGTACATTGTCCAAGGATGCACAAGTTTCGTACGTCACTCGCTCATAAAAATATGTTGTGTGTCAATAAAGCAAGAATAACTCTAATCATGCCACCAGAGGACCTCAAAATACTACTACAGAGCATGAGATCAGGCAGCTTTCTATATAAAGACCAAGATGAAGCAGTATTTCCGCACAATACAATTGGAAATTGGAAAGCACGGTAACTCGTTATTATTTTCATTATGTGATAAGAGGTAAAAAAAAAAAAACCAGAACTACCGGAATAGGCCATCCATCAACCACAAACACATCCAAGGAATAGCCATCAGTTGTTGAGAACACGTGCGCTTCACGGATGTTAAGTCCTATGTCCGAAAGCAAGGCTGAAAGCTGAGGGTAGGGGAAACACGATTAGAACTTTATATTAACAGGAAAAGGATTACATCTCTAACACGGATGTCCACGCTTACAACCAAGATTTAACATGATGCTAGTTAAATAATGCAACCTACAAGGTGTGGTACACTGACATGTACCAAACACCGTTATCCAATGAACGTGGCAAGAGGTGTCTTCCAAATGTGCTAAGGGAACCTTACAGAATCTCATGCCAAAAGCTATGAAATAACAAGCTTCTTGGCACTCATAGATAAAGGCAAAAGCAACAAAAACCAAAGCCATATGATTGAACGAGATCAAAAGATGCAAACGCAGGAAAATACAAAAGGGAAGGAATATAGAAATGAAATAGTCATCGAGAATCCCTTTGAGACGTCAAGGTAACGACTTCCATCATGTAAATGTTTCTTGAAGATACCGACGGAAAAGACCAAGGTATCTAACCTCAACTCAAGTTGTTCCTCTTATCTATATTCCAACTTTTAAAATCAGAGTTGGTCAAAGCTAAAAGATCAATAGTGGAAGTGTAAAAGCATGAACATGCAAGATCATTAAAAACCTGCGTTGAACATCAGTAGTCAGAAATAAGTGGTTGCAGGAAGTTTCATTACCATGACAATTATAATGTATGAAAAACCAGAATTAAGTTGCAATACATCAAAGCCTTTTACTGAATACCTGGCTCAGGAGCTTGGGCTTGTCGACAGTAGAAAATATTACTTCATGCACAGGCACTTGTGAAATTTCCCTCCTGCATGCACTTCCGTTCAGCTTATTACTCACACAAATAACAGGAAAGGAAGTGCTTTCATTTAATACATACAGAAAAAATATAGAAAGGGTAATTAATTACTCCTTAAGAGAAGAAACAAATAACTATAGTCTGGGAGCAAAAATGACTTTGAAAAGTCTGATGCTGATGAGCACCTATGAGAGCTTTAATTGATGCTAGTGGGAAAATTAAGAAAAATACGTGCAGGATGTGTCAAAATAAAGGGAGATCATCTAAACAAAAAGATCATATACCCTAACAGAGCAGTGGATTAAGAGGTACATGATTAAGAGTCAAGTTCCAAACAATTTACAATAGCTCCATGAGTTGAATGACAGGCTGCTCACCTAATTCATGCAGTTAGGCGAGATAATTCAAAGCACAAAATCACTTTATTATTCCTTTCTAGTTGAAGTCTAGCTAGTGTGCTATGACGACATCAATGAGAAGTTTAAAGAAAATGGCTCATCCATGTCTAAGGACTAATGCCGGATACATGTATAAAAACGCCGTAGGAAAAGAGACTATATGAAGGTGGAAGCGAATTAAAAAGATAAAAGAATTAAGAATAAGAAGATTAAGAAGGCAGGATGAAGAACACACACAAATAGCTTAAAGCTCAACTCAAATTAATAATCAACTCTAGTTAGATGATGGGGGATTAAATCGATCTTTATACGACAAAAGTAAATCCTTAACCTACTAAGACTAGGGCTAATCAATTGAAAAGAAAATTCTAATTCTTCTAGGAATTAAAATTCTAAAGGACTAATAATATAATTAAATTAGGACAACTCTAATACTAATCCTACTTGGACTAGGATAACTTAATTATTAATAATCCCCAACTAAAACTATCGGATTCCTTGCAATAATTTTATCCCTAAATAATAAACAAAATAACCCAATAACAATTTAGGTCTAATTGCATTCTGTCTGTGTTTGCGTCCTGCATCATTCATTCATTCTCCCCGACATTTAAGAAAACTCGTCCTCGAGTTTTGAAGCGGTGAAGAATGAGAAGCCATGAGATCAACCGTTGAAGCTTGAGGGTCCAAACCATGAGCACAACTTTGGGAAATAGATGAGAAAAGAGAAGGAACCTTGGACACACTTGAAACATAGGATCATTGTATTCATGAACAACTTTAAAGTGTTCGGGAGCTTGATTCTTTAATACTTTAGCAACTGCTTTATCTTTGTGATTGTCTCGTGTTAGAACAGCTATCCCACATAAACTAAAACTAAAGACTAGTATATAGGCTTGAGGGGCCACTCCACCTGACACCAATTGGTTTTAGGATGGAACCTCCGATATAGTCCATATTTAGTTCGGGCCAAGCCCACGCCCGCAATCGGGCTTCACTCTACTTCATACCCTATGTAGTTATCTCACACGGTATCATAGGGGGGTCGACATAGCCAGCCTGCCACCACTCTCTCCGCTACTACTTCTACTTGTACCCTTTATATGCTATCTATTTTCAAAGTCTACGTGCTCGACGCTTAACCTCTTACTTCTCTATAGACTACACCCTCTCAAATCTTCTTCGCTCGGTCTCCGAATTGCACGTGAGGGGGCGTGTTAGAACCGCTATCCCACATAGACAAAAACTAATGACTAGTAAATAAGTTTAAGGGGCTATTCCACCTAACACTAATTGGTTTTAGGATGGAACCTCCGATATAGTCTATATTCAGTTCGGGCAAGCCTACGCTCGGGCTTCTCTCTACTTCAGACCACATCTTATTATCTCACATCTTCAAGTTCTTCTTTTGCTGATTGAGATTCTTTATTCTTCTGTTCTTCAACACTTGCTTCTATTGCATTGGGGTTCTCATTTACATCTTGTTTTTTCTGGGTGTGTTTCCTCTAAATCAAGGCGCTGCCAATTAACTTGCACATCCGCGAGCTTCATTCTCTGTTATTTCATAAAAAATTTGCGATTGATTAACTTCAGCCCTCAAGAGAGAGATATGAGCTTTCACAACCGCTGATCTTTGCTTTAAAAGTTCTTCAAGTTCTTCTGGTAGGAGGTCCATAGCAAGAAATCTCAAAACTGACTTTTTTTCTTTGACAGGGCCGGTTCCGACCAGACTTAGGATGGACCTATAGTACTATCTTGCGAGAAAAGAAGGGGAATATGATGATAGCAGGGGCAGTAGTTTTGCTGGTTCTCTAGCAAACTCCATCGATGACCCGTGGCGAAGAAAAATAGAGGGAGGAAATCAGTATTGACTGAATTGGATTATTTGAAGAGTTTCAGAATAGAATTAAGAAAAGAAATGAAGGAACCAACAACAGTACCGAAGTTGTTCGACAAAGATGTCAAGCCAAGCTTTGCTATGATACCAATTGAAGGCAGAAGCGAATAGAAAAGATAAGAGAATTAGAATAAGAAGATTAAGAAGGCAGGAGGAAGAAAAAACACACAAATAGCTTAAAGCTCAACAAATTAATAATCAACCCTAATTAGACGATGGGGATTACGTCAAAAGTAAATCCTTAACCAGCTAGGACTAGGACCAATCGACTGAAAAGAAAATCCTAATTCTACTAGGAATTAAAATACTAAAAGGACTAATAGTATAATTAAATTAGAACTCTAATACTAATCCTACTTGGACTAGGATAACTTATTTACTAATAATCCCAACTAAAACCGCTGGATACCTTACAATAATTTTATCCCAGATAATAAAACAAAATAACCCAATAACAATTTAAGTCTAATTGCATTATGACCTTATTTGCGTCCTACATCACTATCATACGAAATCTCAAGAGAAGGTTTGCTCATATTTGGGTCTCAAATCGAAAATCATTTTTTGGAATAATACAAGAATGGTTCATAGTTGTAACTTGTAAAGAACACTAACAGACTTTGATTCCTAAATTTCTTACAGAAATTACTTTCCTCTTCTGATAGTTAGAAGTCGTGGTGATGAGAATGCAATTTTTTAATAGTTCTTTTCTTATATCGAGTTTCTCTCTTTTTTCCTTATGTTTTCTATAAACTATTTTTTGGAATCATTTTTTGGAATAATACAAGAATGGTTCATAGTTGTAACTTGTAAAGAACACTAACAGACTTTGATTCCTAAATTTCTTACAGAAATTACTTTCCTCTTCTGATAGTTAGAAGTCGTGGTGATGAGAATGCAATTTTTTAATAGTTCTTTTCTTATATCGAGTTTCTCTCTTTTTTCCTTATGTTTTCTATAAACTATTTTCTCTCTTCTATTTTCTTATATTTTCCTTTTTCTTTATGTCTATTCCATTTTGTTCCTCTCATGTAATGTTTTTTATCTCTCCACTGTCACATTTTCCGTTTTTTCTCTTCTATCTTTTGTTCTTTTACCACTATCACATGTACAATAACATCAAAAGTTTTTCATTTTTATTCTTTCCTCCTTATGCCACATGGCAATATTAGAGGACTCTTGGCACGAAAACCATCCAGATGAATTGGGTATCTCGTTGGATAGATAGAAAAGATAACTGCAGAAGCTTTCTATCTGACATAATAATAACTACTGTGTCTAGTCTGTACAGATCAGCTGCCTGTATTTTGAGCTTAAGTTGGCTAATTTGTCAACTTGAACTGAACAGCATCATATATGTTGATTCTGAGCTTCCTCCTAACTACATGTGGCTAATAAATGAACCCCTGAACAATGCTAAGTACTAATATCCCTTCCCTCATATTACACTGCTTATACTGCAACAACACAGTTTGGACAAAGATGTTTAGAGTGTCAAGGATGGTTGAGGTGATAAATCATTTGTGTCAAAGATGGTGTCAGCACTATTATAACAATGGTCCCCTCAGGAATAGTAAATACTCCCTCCGTTCCACCCAAAGAGTCCACGTTTGAAAAGTTTAATAATTAAGGAATATATAAGTAGCATTGGAGTTGGTTATAACTATAAAAATGCTTGACCACAGTCAAGATGTTTATTGCACATGTGGAGGGTAAAGTTGAAAGATTTATGGAGATTGTAGGCATAATTTTTTGAAGTAGATTCTTTATGTGGAACATCTCAAAATAGAATAACCCAAAATTAGCTTCCAAACATAATTAGAAACATCTTTTTTTTTTTGGTTTCCCAAAGGTGTCCCTAGGCTGAAAGCCCAAGACTAATCCCCCAAGCCGGGTAGGATCACAAGTGGCGATAGAAGCTCTCACAATAAGTTTTTAACACAGTTGCGTTCCCACAAGACTCGAACCCAAAACCTATGGTTTAAGCTAAACAGCCCCTTACCAGCATATCTACGCACTTGATGGTAATTAGAAACATCATTGGTGCCAATTCTTTCATTGTTCAGTTGTTTTTCTAGCATAGCAAACCTTCCAACCAAGTTTCCCTAAACTTTTCCAAGTTCCATTATTGGTGATGACATCTCGGAAACTTTTCAACCGTTAATGTGACAGTCTCTCAATGTTTTCTCCCTCATTAAGCTACTCGTCAACAGTAACATATTACATACATGGCTAACAGAGGGAACTAGTAGGGTCCTTCCATTTTCCAGATATATCATTGTTAGAGAGAAAGGGAATACTTTTACCAATGTTCACGTACAAAGTACCTTCTCGAAGAGTCTTCTTCAAGGTTTTGCCTCTCCATATCAGTGGAGTTCCTTCTAACCTCCAAATTTAGGTCCTCAAGCTTGGACCAAGGTTCAAAATCAATCTCATAATTCCTGTTTCTTTTAAGATAAACGAAAAAAGTAACCAAAGAGAGAAAGCACCTTTGAAGCATGGGAAGACGAAATGAACTGAATCCGCAATTAGTGATAGAAAGTCAAATAGAACAAGGAAGACGAGAATTATCGCATTAAACGAAAAGAAGAAGCAACAAACAAAGAAAGAGGAAAGAGTAGCAAAACAAAGACACGAGTGCTATTGCTAAAAATACCTGTCATGTGATTGCGCAGCTCCTTCACTATCTACAAGACAATGTGGCCTTGGAGCAGAGAGGCAATTTCCTCGTTGCTCATCATTACCATCTAACGGAGTCCAGATATTCTACCAGGTATAATTGTAAGACAGATAGCAGACATGAAAATGGTAGTAAAATGTAACACCAAAATCATTGCAAATCTAATCTATGAAAAGGCAATGCAGTACATAAGGTCAACAAAGTGTAGAAGCACAAGAGGGATCTGGATAATGTGTAATTTTCTACTTCATGTATCTTATGGTGCAGTTAACGAGAAGAAGTATAAGAAAGAAGAGATTAGAAGAAAGAAATATCTGGTAATCTGTCCCAATTTCAAATCAATGTAGCCAGTGGAGTCATATCCTTATTTTTCTCAAAAAAATTGTGCTGCTTGGCTATTATAGCTTCTAATATTTAGGTTCATTTTGGCAGATGTGGTTAATCCGTAGTGAGAGCACTGTAAAAACTGGCCTTACTAAAAGGTTATATAAGCATGTGGTAACCTCCTACGAATGCAGTATAAACAGCATATAGAGGAAATTCCAAAATGAACAACCTAGTCCAGGAGCCCTTCTGAATAGAAGGATGAAAATCAAAGGACCCTATCTTAGAAGGAAAATATAACTTTCATATCTCTTTAGTTAAAACCGATAGCACTAGGCATATCTTAAAAGGAAAGTAAATAGTAATATGAAAAATCCTGATAAATATTGATTAATCTCCAGAAATAAAACGAGCACACAATTCATCCTCTGTCTCCAATGCCCTTGAGATGTGATACGTATAAGTCACCAAAGATTAAATCTTGAAGCCGTGAGTTATGAAAAACACAATCTTGAAATCCGTGAGTTAAGAAAAATACAATCTTGAATCCGTGGGTTCTTACGAGGCCGTGTATTAAGGGTATTTATGAAGTTGTAATGGAACGCTTGGATAGATGACGAGTTCACCGGTTAGGCTTCACTCACCTAACGTAAAGATCCCGTTTGGGTTCACCGGTTAGGCTTTACTCACCTAACGTAAAGATCCCTTTGAATATTACCTTCCTAAACCTAAGGAATGCAATAAACAATTTTGAACAAAACTTTGTTCTTTTCTATAACCAAAAATCTGATTTACAAACACTAATTCTAAGCCTTTATATAGGCTTTACAAAAGAAATCCTAATCTAGAAAGAATAATGAAATCAGCCCTATTCCTATTTCCTACAAGAAAACTTTAAATACTCCCCTAATTTAACTAGGAAACTATTACATGAACAACTTAGGAAATCTAATTAAACTAGGACACTTAAATACATACTCAACTTAGGAAACTAAAGAGACCTAATTAAACTAAACAACTTGGCCAAATTAGGAAACAAAAAAAACAATGAAACACGGTTTATCTTAGGAAACAAAACACGGTTTCCTTAGGAGAAATTGAGACACAAAACACGGTTTTCCTCCCTCCTAGCCTTGCACATGTCATTCACATGCCTTTCAACCGTCTTTCCTTATAGTGTAGGTGATATCCATGTACCTTCCAAATTGTTGTTTCCTCCCATTTTGTATCATCAAAGCTTCAAGTGGCAATGTAAACCCATTTTTATCCACATGCATCGAGTCTATGGTTTTGTTCATGACTTCCCTTGACGCTCCCGCATCAAGATGATATATATAACCAGTATCCAAACGAAAATTTGAAATGAACAACCAAGTTGAAAGAGCCTTTATTAGATACGCTAATACCACCAAAACATTGAAAATTTTGTAGTCACTCAATAAATCATACCACCTTAAACCTCTAATCTCCACTAATTGACCCTGGTTTCACAATCACTACACCAATAACACAACTCCTTGAAAATTTTGTAGTCACTCAATAAATCATACTACCTTAAACCTCTAATCTCCACTAATTGACCCTGGTTTCACAATCACTACACAACTCCTAGATACTCTCTTTATGAGCGTGCAACGCTTATATGGAAATTGATAGGAAATACTGACAAAGTCCTTTACATCAACTAGTAGTGATTTAGTACTAGTACCATCAGAGTTTTCTTTTGACATTTCAAAACCTGCAGCCACACCATCCTTCTAAGCACATATTCGCCAAAAGATCTTCTTTAACTAATTCATGTTCAGTTCAGCCTTCACTTTAGTCTTTTGATAGATCATTCATATCACAACTACTAGTTTTGATTTGTTTATAAGATTAAACTTCTTACTGAAGGAACCTACCTCTTATCTAATACTTTTTCTTTTAGCTCATAAATCAATGTATATTTCGCCATAAATCTTTACATCCTCATTTCAACAAGATGTTGACACCCACTTTTGTCTAAGTATAGGTATACCCAATGTTTATTATCTAAGTTTCTTTTTGTCAGACTCTTCAACCCTACACGAACTGTAAACAACCTATCTCGTCCCATTCTACTACTGAAGCAAATAATCGATATTTGCTCCTATTGGGGCTAAATTACTTCAAGATGCTAGGAATTATCATTTTCAGACCTAACGACTTTATTATGCTCTTACATCAGTTATATAGGAAATATGCTATGCTCTTTTGGTCTCCAAAAGTAAGTATTCACTCTGCCCCAATAAAAATCCTACATTCACGTCTTAGTTTATAAAGAAAACAGTCCCATTTCAAAATTGAACTACAGAATCCTTAGTTATTCAAAATTTATCCTAACTTTCCAAAAGCATTGTTGCACGCACTTGTCGTATGAAATAATATAGTTCTAGTGATTAAAAGGGCATGTATGGATGTGGGAAAAAATATTATTAAATAGTTTGACTTTTATAATGAGACTCTTTTTTCTAGAACAGAGGTAGTAACTCATTTAAAGGGGGAATCCATTAGTTGATTTGAAAGGCTGGGTTTCATTATCTTTCTCAATGAAGAGATCTGTCACATGCCTACCTTGTCCCCAGAAAGAAGAGAAAGAAAAAAATAGCCCAGAAATCCATCTTTTTCTACTTACACTTTGGAGAGTGTGCTTCTTTTCTATCACTTCGCCCTCAAGCATTGTTTTGCAGGCCTGAATGTGAGTACATATCACTAGTTTAACAACTATGCGAAAGCTCTAGAGACGGCAGACTCGGCAGCCCAGCACACTGTGAAATTAATTACATCAAACGTGGCAGCGTAACCATGTGTTGTCAATCTCTTATTCGAGGGAGAACGACCGACCATATGGAAATCAGCAAAAGAAGAAGTGATGTATTTGGGTTTAGGTAAATGAAGAGAATTAAAATACTAACCATTTAGAGACAATAACTAAACATGGGAGCTTCCTTTCAGGTTGAGTTATTTGGATTGCAGACAAGTTTTTTCTATGTTTGAAACATTACACATGTCATGTCAAACAAAAATTCAAGAATACTGGCAGAGATTCCCCCATTTTGTATTCTCGTGATTTAAGTGAACATAATTGGTCGATTGATCCACAATTTCTGCAACCCGCTACTATGGCCAATTGTTTCATCCATCTCATGGTGGATATAGAACGGGATCAGACATCTAAGAAGTTCCTTTAAACTAATAGTGATATTTGCAAATGTAGCCACTTCCTGCATGGTAATAGAAAAAAAAGAAAAAAAGTACCTCCAAAAAGCGGACATGGAAAACCGGCCGATTATCAGGATCCTTTGCCAACGAAAGAAGTTTCTGATGCAACAATACATCTTCAACTCTATCCAAATTAATATCCAACGCATAACTGAAACATCGAATACATTTTAAAAGCAAGAAGGCAATTGCATGACAACATGAAAATGACTTCTCAAAGATGAACCCAATTCAAGGAACTGATCAGAAATCCTTAGCCGATTTTAGCAAATAAAAGGCACATATTCATCAGAATCCTAGGTTAGAAATTATACACACACACACACACACACAAACCCCTAAATAATTGCATACAAAGTGATAAGTATGCAGATTATAAATGAAAATATTAACAGTTTTTATTTCTAGTTGGAAATCACTAATCTGCATTTCCAAATTCAAATAGTCAATTCGAAACAGGTTCATATACACGTTGAAATACACCAGGCATGGCACATAGTACTACACACTGATATATGAATTACAATTGCTTAGTGAAAGTAAGTACAGTATATAAACAATTTACCATTAACTTGGATTACCAAATCATCTAAAGCAGCATATAATGTACTTATCCAAATTCAAACAAATTATTACAAGAAAAGCAACAAAAAAAAATACATGATAGGTAGAGTTCAATTAAGTAGGGGCAAACCTAGCAGGTAAGCGATTAAAGTGAGCATCCAAGTGTTCACGAAACTCAGGATTACGCACAGCCTCTTCATTTCCAATCTCTACTAAACGATTATACACATCATTCTTAATTTCATATCCACCAAAGCTCCCGAAACTCCGTGGCGGTGACGAACTCTCACCAACTCCTTCAATCAAATCCATCACAACTTTTTTTAGCACACACACAACACCTCGTTGAACGTGCTCAGTTAACTTGGAATAACAATTTCCATGGCGGAAGCAGAGTGTATAGTAGAGAGAGGTTGAAGAGAGAGAAAGTGATCGTCGGTTTGTTCCTAGGGCCTCGGAAGTCGGTCAGGGTCTTTGACGGTTAATAGAATCTAAGTTTTATAAAGAGAGGAGTGGCATTAGTAGTTTTGGTGGAGTCGTAAGGGCAATCTGGTCCGCCATTACTGTAGCAAACGGAGTTTTCTTCCCCCTTCCATTGCAGTAGTCTTCTAGAGAGAGAAAGTACGGAACACGTTGGACAGAATGTCCGGTACTCAGGTTTGGTAGACTAGAGACTTTTTAAGCTTTCATTTCATTGAGAGTTGTGTTTTAGTGGGGGGATAGGGTTCTGAATTTTGCCGTTATAAAAATGAGATTAGTTGTAATGACGGAAAAGGCGTTGAAAGGTGGTGGAAATTACGTGGATGACTTGTTACTTATGACTAGTTATGAGTATGTATCCAAATATGTTAGCGAAATGGTCTAAGATTCAAAGAGATTACGGAGAGGGCATATTCGTACACACAGAAAAAGGTAGCAGTAAAATGAGGCCATGACGATTATTACCGTAGTCACGCCTAACGCGTTATTAAAACGTTATCCATTATCACTTCATTCACTTGGGGAATCTCCAACATTTTTGTGCAGAAATTGCACCAAAATTTTAAAATGGCGTAATTTTTACATCAAATATTTTTTATATCTTCAATCATTTTACTTTAAAAATAATATTCAAAGTATTTTCTTTATTATTCAATTTAAAATATATGTTTTATTTCATCAAATTTAATTTAATATAATGTAATTTTCATTTTTTACAAAATGTCTCTGCTTCATTATTTAAAATTTTATGAAAAACAATTTTAATAATGAAAAACAATTTTAATAATAAAAATAATTTATAACTAACAATATAAATAGAAAACAATTGAATTAATTTTAGGGTAAATTACATATAACCCCCTCAACTATGGATTAGGTATGATTTGTCCCCCTTAACTATCAAATGAAACAGTGTGCCCCCTCAATAATATTTTTCTTAAATTGCACCTTCTATTTAAACATCGTAGTTTGAATTCACAAAACTTGTCCACCAAAGACTCACGTCACCATCTGTACGTATGATTTATACCATAATATTCAAAATAAAGATAAAAATATATTTTAATGATCAATTTTATTTACAAGGAGGGTCTTAGAACAATAAGGGTAATATAGTCAATTGAAATAACAAAATGGCATTTTGGTTAAAAAGAATACCTAAAGATGGTCACATGAGTCTTACATGGGCATTTTACGTCAACTCAAATGGCAGTGTCTAAACAGAAGCTACAATTAAAGAAAATGCTATAGTTGACTGGGGCATATTGTTTCAATTGGTAGTTGAGGGGACAATTCAAACCTAACCCATAACTGAATTAATTTTATGTTAAATGGAAGTCAAAACACAAAACTAGTATTTAAACCAAAACACAAAACCAGTATTTGAACTAAAACACAAAATTAAAACTATAAATGCAAACTAAAATGCAAAACTAATACTCTTTAAACTTAAAAAAAAAAAAAAAATAGATAGCGCAAGGGAGAAGGGCGCGCCAGGTTTGACGCAAGGGAGGAGCAATCTTCAAAATGGCGCAAGAGATGAAGCAGCCATTGGAGGTGAAATTTGGGGGATTTGCGCCAGCTTTGATGATTTGAAGTTGCCCTTGGGAATGCTCTCACTAATAGGACACGTTTGGAAATCGTTACAACCATGAACCATGTGATAATCTTTCACTGGGAATTTTGGACATGCTTTGTGGGAAAAAAAATTAAACCCTAAGCCAAAAGCCAAAAAGGGTGGGATCTTTTATTATAAAAAGGTGTTATATTTTCTATTTTAACTGTTGAATTTTTTTCACATATGCATAAAAAAAACCTACTACTTTTGTCCCAAAATAATTGTAGTTTTAGGGCATGTTTGATTTAACCGATGAGAAATGAATTATAGCTGATAACTTAATGACTGATTACTTATAACTGGTAACTCATGAATTGATGCTGTTTGATTTAACTTTTCGAAGTGCTGATGAGCTAGTTAGTGTGACCGTTTAATTGATAAGCTGAAAAAGTGCTGAATTAAAATATAAAACTAAAATACCCTCATCATTAAATATTCCTTGAATCATTATTATATATTTATTATTAATATATATATATATTATTAATATTTATTTTTATTATTATCATTATTCACTATTATTTATTTATTATTATATTTATTACAATTATTATGTATTACTATTATTATTTATTAATATTAATATTTATTATTATAAATTTATTATTAATATTATTAAAATTAAAATTATTATTATTTATTAAAATTATTATGTACTAATTTTTTATTACTATTATTATAATTTATTATTATTATTATTATTTATTATAATACTTATGAGTATTATTTATTCTTATTATTATTTGTTATTAATATTATTAATATTATGTTTATTATTAATATTTACTACTATTATTATCATTGACTATTAATATTATGTTTATTATGTTTCTTATTAATATTTACTACTATTATTATCATTAATTATTAATATTATGTTTATTATTAATATTTACTACTACTACTACTACTATTATTATTATTATTATTATTATTATTATTACTATTATATTATTATTATTATTATTATTATTATTATTATTATTATTATTATTATTATTATTATTATTATTATTATTATTATTATTATTATTATAAGTTATTATTATAGCTATTATAAGCTATTATTATTGTTATTATAAGTTATTATTATAGTTATTATAAGTTATTATTATAAGTATTATAAGTTATTATTATAAGTATTATAAGTTATTATAAGTTATTATAAGTTATTATTAGAAGTATTATAAGTTATTATTATTATTATAAGTTATTATTATTATTATAAGTTATTATTATTGTTATTATTATTATTATAAGTTATTATTATTATTATTATTATTATAAGTTATTATTATTATTATTATTATTATTATTATAAGTTATTATTATTATTATAAGTTATTTTGTTAGCATTAAATTTTTTATTGATATAGACTCCGTGCATCGCATGCACTACGGGTGCATTCCTAGTTTATTATAAAATTATAAATATTGCAATTATGTTTTGAAATAAATCTTAGTAATTAAAAATGTATTACGTAAAACATTATGTATTGATGTGTGTGTGTATATATATATATATATATATATATAGAGAGAGAGAGAGAGAGAGAGAGAGAGAGAGAACTTTTATACACAGAAATGTGAAAAAAAAAAAAATGTATGCAATAACTTAAATAAAAATGCACACATCTTTGGTAACTTAAGGTGATGGTTTTTCTTACATTGCCGTGCCAGTACAAATTTGACTAAATTTAAGTGGTTAAGTGAGCGATCAAAGGTTAGCTAGCCTGGGGGGCTTGGGCGAATCTCCTCGGACATTGGAGAAATATGCTTCCTTTCGTGGAACTACTTAGGTTGCGACTGACATTTGAAAATAGGGTAAATTACATATAACCCCCTGTAAGTATGGGTCAACTTTGATTTTTTCTCTCAACTATCAAATGAAGCAGTGTCCCCCTCAACTATAATATTTTCTTAAATTGCACCTTCTGTTTAGACACCGCAGTTTACATTCACGAAATTTGTTCACCAAAGACTCATGTCACTATCTATACGTATGATTTATACCATAATATTCAAAATAAAGATAAGAAATTATTTTAATGACCATTTTTATATACAAGGAGGGTTTTAGAACAATAAGGGTAATATAGTTAATTAAAATACTAAAAGGGCACTATGTTTAAAAAGAATGCTTAAAGATGGTCACAAGAGTCTTACGTGGGCATTTTACGTCAACTCAAATGACAGTGCCTAAATAGAAGCTACGATTAAAGAAAAGACTATATTTAAGGGGACATAATGCTTTAATTGGTAATTGACAGGGGCAATTCAAACCCAACCCATAATTGATGGGGGTTATTTATAACTTACCCTTGAAAATAACTCAAATAACTTCACTATACGTCACGTTAATTGCTATCACTATATTATTTTACTATATAAAGATATAAATATAACAATTGTGTCCTTTAATCATCTGTTTAAAATAAACGATGATGTGATGTGTGAACTGTGAAGTGAATCTCTAGAGGTATATATAGTTGGGATTTAGTTTTTACTTTATTTGCAAATTGCAAGGATACCTAATAGAGATTATTAGAATAATAAGATTAGTATATATACTCCTTCTCGAAGCTTTCTCCACTACCAATAGGAACTAAGTAATCCATGTACTTACTAAAACTATTATCATAAGGAAATCAGTAATTATCATATGATCTCTGCCATTTTGCCATTTTACGTTACATCTTATTCTGTTATTCGGGATAGAAAGTTTTAATATTGATTGTTAATTTAAATAAATATAAAAAAACTAATAAGAAGAAACAAAACAGTGAGAGGAAAATAAGCAACCAAACGTAAGATTTAACGTGATTCAATGCAACAACAAATCAAAAACAATTGATCAACATCTTCACTAAAATATTATAAAGTTATAAAAATAATAGGATTTAATAATTAAGAAATTCACAAAGTTTTTTTATTTTTATCATAATGGGGTCACAAAGATATTTTCGCTCGTTGATATATAAAAAAGAGACCTCCATAGGTTATTATCTTAATAATATCTCACCAACATAAAACCGTTGATTGAAGATTGTAAGTTGGTGATGAAAGAGGCGGAAAGTAATACTCCCTCCGTCCTTAAATTATTGTCTTTTTTTTTTCTTTTGTCTGTCTCAGAATAATTATTTTATTTAAAAATTTTATTTTTTAGGATATTACTTTTACCATTTTAGCCTTTTTTTTTTTACTTTAATTATGAACCACGTACACATGAGCATTAAAAAAAATTATATTTTATATTAATATTAATAATTAAATTAATTATTTTTTTTAATCCGTATGTCAACTCAAATAAGACAATAATTAAGACGGAGGAGTATTATCCATATCAAGAGGGAAGGTAACAAATGTTGAAGATTGGCTCCTCGTTAAATGAAGAAAGAGAGGAAGAAAAAGACGAGTGGTTGTCTTCACATTTAATGCACATTGGTTATTAAGTACATGCACCGTGGAAAATGGAAGATGAAAAGGCATGTTATTTTCAATTACAAAGAGATTTTCTCTTGATTCTTTCAATCTTGTTCATTGCATTTTAAGCTTCAAGAATAATGAAGTGGATTCTTGAAGGGATTCTACTTGGTATAAAAGGAGCAAGAGGATAGGGAAGGGAGAGAAAAATGAGACACTAAAGGTGAGAGCTGAGTGAGGTCAGAAATAGGCAAAGACCGGTTATAGGCTAGGGTGCCAGAATGAGGCTCGGTTGGATGTCAAAGTCCAATTAATAGGAAAGGGAGGGGTAAGAGTATATAATTTCACTAGGTTTTGAAAGTGGGTGTATTAAGGGTTTATCCGGGTGGGTAAGAGATTTGTGTTGGTCATAAACACAAGTGAGTTTTGTACTATGTATTTCTCTCAATTCGTGAAATTGGTGGCTCTCTATGGATGTAAGCGAGTTTTGCCGAACTACGTAAATTTTATGTGTGCTCTCGTCTCTTGTTATTTTCTTTGCTTCATTTATTTTTCCCTGGTATCATTTGGTTGTCATGAAGGTAATCTCAAACAATTTGAGTTTTCGCTGCTCCATTTTTTCCAACAAGTGGTATCAAAGTCCAAAGTTTATTTGGGTAGTTTCTTCGAGTTTCATGGCAGGAAATGATCGATGGTAGGGGAAGCTTTTCACTTTTGAAGAAAGGTAAAGGACAACCTAGTTTAACAAGGCTTGTCAAGAGCATTGAAGGGATGGGATGGGAAGCCAAAAAATTTGACGGACAAAGATTGGGAAGGTCTCAACTGTCATAGAATTTGGTGGTGATAGTAGGTCTATATTTAAGGATGGTGCTACAAGTGTTAGGAATGGGGTCACTGGATAATTCTTGGACTGAGAAAGAAGGTGGTGGCGCAAGATGTTCCTTGGTAGAGATTGTGGCTGATGAAATAACTTATCATAGGGATATTCTCACGATCTCTAAAGATGACACTTCTTCTCAAGTTAAGCCGGTTAGACTCCAAGGTTTGCACATGTTCTATTGCGCGTAAAGTTTTAAAAATCACATGAAGCGGAATGGTCCTACTAAAGGGAGAAGACTGTGGCGGTTGGAATCATCTAGTGGGGAGTACAATGACTAGTACTCCGACTTCGATAGGTTGTTAGAAACGGCGTGCACAGAAAATGAAGGCCTTCAAGTGTGAATTAATTGTGAGAATGACAGATTCACAAGTGACATGTTTCCAGACGATGGTGAGAAAGAAAATCCTGCTAGTGTAGGGGTTATATCGAAGTCCCTCTTCAGAGCCGACTGTTGTTGTCAACTCGGTTTTAGCTGCACAAAGCATTAGCCGAGGTATAATGAATCAAGTAGAGTAGGACCGTATATTTTTTGATTTACCGTAAGTTATTTTTATATATAACCAAAAACAACCTTAATATATTTTTATTTTTTTTAAATGAGGGCCATGGCACCCACAGGTACTTTGGTGGGTCCAGCACTGCCCCTACGTGGATCACTTAAATGGTACAATAAGGCACACCCAAAACAAGAACATAAAAATTTAGAGGCTCGTTAATTTGTGCCTTAAGGTCATTTTTAATAATTTGATATAAAATTACATTAGCATAAAATATTTTTCAGCATCTCCAACTATTTTATTTTAAATTTTACACTAAAAAGAATATACCAAGAATTAATATACACTAAAATAATTTAATAATACAAATAATCTATAATTAACAATATAATTTTTGATAGCACAATTCTAATTATTATCTTCAATGTAATTCTAGTTATAAATTTTATCTTTAATATTTATTATCTCAATATTTATTTATTTAATTAAATATAATTTTAATAATACAATAATCTATAATTAAGAATATAAATATAAACAATTGAATTAATAAACAAAAGACAAAGAGGTATTTAAACAAATTACATATAATTAATAATATAAATATTTATTATCCCAATATTTATTTATTTAATTAAATATAATTTTAATAATATAAATAACCCATAATTAATAACACAAATATAAACATTTGAATTATCAAACAAAAAACAAAAGAGGTATTTAAATTTTAAACAAAAACAAAAAAGAAAATAGAAATAAGATAAAGGAGAGAGGAATCAGAGGATAGCGCAGGTTTCCTCCTGCTCCAAACCCAGCGCATCTTCTTCCTTGCACCAAGATAGCGACGAGATAGTGCATTCCATTGGAGAAGAATTTGCATCATCTTTGACGGAATAGAGTCCCGTTGGAGTTGGTCTAAGGACATATATTAAGGTGTATTTATTAGGTGGTTAGTGCTTATTTTCACATTAACAATCCTAATTTTAGACTAACTACCCTATCAACTATTTTAATTAATGACTACTTTCACAAATTTTTATCACTAATTATCATAATAAATACTCCTTAACATATGTCCTTAGGACACAAGTTAAAACAAGATTCATACTTTATATAAGAACTTGATAAATATAAATCCATATGACATGAAAAATATCTATGTAAGACATTTAACTACAATCTTAATGCATCTAAGAGCCCATTTAGTGCAGCGTTTTCGAAACGTAGCGTTTTAAAAACGCAGATTTTTTAAAACATATTTTTTTTCTTATAAATGCGCGTAGGATATCACTTCAAAACGCATTTTTTTTTCTAGCTGCATTTTGGGAAAAAACTGAGAATTTCAGCGTTTCAAAACGTAGTTACGTTTTCAAAACGCAGTTTTTTCTGCCGCAGCATTAAAACACAATTTTTACAAATAAACTCTGTTTTATCCCAACATTTTTGCCAAAACATACTACCAAACGGGCTCACTCTAGGAACTCCACATATTTTTTGGCTTTGCTGAATGGTTATCATATGAATAGAGCATTTGTCATGGATTATATCAAGGAAGGGTAAAGATATGTTTCCAAATTTCCCTTCCAATAAAAGCTTCATTCTCTTTAAAAATCAGTCAAGAAGTCTCAAGTAAACACTTTATCTCTTACTT
Source organism: Platycodon grandiflorus (assembly GCA_016624345.1). Taxonomy (NCBI): domain Eukaryota; kingdom Viridiplantae; phylum Streptophyta; class Magnoliopsida; order Asterales; family Campanulaceae; genus Platycodon; species Platycodon grandiflorus. The sequence continues at coordinate 17,582,784 of CM028364.1, read as the reverse complement.
TTCACATGCAATCTCTGTCTGAGATCCTGTTTGGTGTAGTTTTTTAAAATATAGTATTTTTAAAATGCAGCGTTTCTAAAACATATATTATTTCAAATGCGATTTTTTTCTTTATAAATGTATTTGAGATATTATGTCAAAACGCAGCTTTTTATTTCCTACTGCATTTTGGGAAAAAAAACTAGGAATTCTAGCGTTTTAAAACGCAGCTGCGTTTTGAAAATACAGTTTTTTCTACCTCAGCATGAAAACGCTAAGTCAAGAAATAAGCTGCGTTTTAACCCTGCATTTTGGCCAAAACACACGAACAAACGGGATCTGAATAAGAGAGGAAGTATTTATTTGGTTCTTTTAATATTCTGTTTTAGGGTATGTTTGGTAACCCAATTAAGAGCTTAATTAGGAAAGTTTTAAGTGATATTAAAAATAAGATTGTTTGATAATGCAATATTATATCACTTAATAAATTAAGTATCTCTTAAAAATAGCTAAAATTTTAAGTCAAAAGATGATGTCTTAATATTTTAAGCTCTACTTTTTCAGACATAAGTTTTCAGAGCTTAATTTTCAGTTTTAACAAACAGGCCCTTACTTATAGTTTACTTAATTTGAAACCAATTACAGAGTTGCACGGATTGATTAGTGGCGTACCCAAGAATTCTTTTTAGGAAGGGGCATAGTACTAATTACTATATGGCTAAAAAATATTCAGAGAACTATATATATATATATATATTTAAAAAAAAGGCAACTGAAAAGTATTTTAAACATTTTCAGCACTCATTGGAAAATAGTTAAAATGAAACAATTAAGCATTTTAATTAACCGATAGAAGAAGCCCAGAAATGAAATAATGTGAGCAAAGATGGTCATTTCTATGTTTTGTTTGTGTAGGAGTTTAGAGTAAATTTCGTGAAAAGAAGTCAATGGGTTATTTAGTGCTGAGATCAGAGTGGCCACAGTTACAATTAGTAGCCATATAGTATTAGTAAATTTACTTTATGCCCCTAGAGGCTAGAGTCCTAGACTCATGAAAGTAGGGTGGTCAAAGTTCAAACCAATCCACAAAATTCACCCAATTCAATCCACAATTTGCGAATTTAGGCTGGGTAAAAGACTGAGATTATGGTGTAACAAAAGGAAACTGGCAAAGTGTGAATTGGTTACGGCATCCACAATAACAACACTCTATATTATATTTTAAACACTTTATTTTCTGTTCTAGTTTTATTTTTTTAGCACTCTAAAAAAAATTCACTCCAACAAGCACTCTCTATACCCTCTAAAAATTTAATCTCTCTTATCTCAATTAATAACAAACCTAACTACCATCATAATTTTCCTCTTTTATTTACATTTTTCCAACACAATTAAAATAAAATATTTTAAATTTTATATACTATGAAATTTATCTTTGGTACGTGTCATGTCTTAGTGTAAACTTCTAATGCTATATGTAGATATTATAGACATTAATGTACATGTGCTACTAAAATGAATCAAACATCAATTTTCTTAATTTTAGTTTTTAAAAAAAAAAACCCTAAAAATAAACACTCATTTAAAAATAAATGGGATAAATAGCATATAATAAGTAGCAGTTAGTATATGCTTGTGTTAAAGGCGTAAGTGGTTTGATTTATGTCAAAATTGTGAATTGAACTCGGTTTCAACAAAGTCAAACTGAGCCGAACTTTTGACTCTTCAAAACCAAACTTGTTTTTCTAAATAGGGGTCTACTATAACTTCAATTACAGTTGGTTGTCAAGTTGGCATGTGACCTTTTTTGCGAATTTCTGAATTATCTCACAATTAATTATAATAGGTGGTCTAATATAATATTTTCTCCTTTCTATCTTCTTCTTCTTTTCTTGAGCTCCACGACTTTTACAACAACGGTAAGAATATGAATATCAAATTAAAATACTTTATATTATGAGCAATTACAGAATGATTATAAAAACCCTCAAAATCGTGATACGTGTCAACAACGGTCATATCATAACAAGAGTTATGATAAACCCCTTTTAAAGAAAAAATGAAACGTTAGATCCAAAATTACTAAAATTGGGACTTAAGATCCTAAAATGAAAGCCCACAAAATCTTTAGGCCCTAAAATACAATTAATCCGATGAAAATTACCCGCGAATCCCCCACTCCATCCAATGTACACCCCTACGCAAAAGTACTTTATAGGCCAAAATATATATAAAAAGAAAATACAAAATATTCACCAAATTTTACTCAAACCTGCTAAATGCCACCCCCTAAATATACTAAATCACACCCCCATTGGAAGTTACACCTTTACCCCTTAAAACCCCCTATCCTCCATCCTCCATCCTCTAGGGCTCCCCTCATCCTCCATCCTCCACACCAGCCCCTTCCCACCCTCCAGCCCACACACAGCCCCCCTTTCCCTCCCTCCAGCCCACACAGGCCCCCTCATCCTCCATCCTCCACACACACCCCTTCCCTCCCCTCCAACACACCCCCCTTTCCCTCCCCGCCCCCTTTCCCCCAAACAGCCCCCTTCCCCTTCCCCGACACCGCACCCCTTTTATTACTCCTCCGTCCCTAAATTATTGTCTTCCTTTCCTTTTTCGTCCGTCCCAAAATAATTGTCTTGTTTGAAACTTTCCTTTTTAGAACATCACTTTTACTATTTTACCCTTACTTTTTCTTCCTACTTTAATTATGGGCCACATACACATGGGCATTAAAGGAAACAACACACTTTTTCAATACTATTCTAATATTAATAATCAAGTCAATTGAGTTTTCTTAATCCGTGTGCCGGGTCAACCCAGACAATAATTTAGGGACGGAGGGAGTATTATTTATTCCTTTTATCATTATAAATAAATAATCTTACTCTCTTTCTAAATTCTAAAAACTCTCTCTCTAAATTCTAAATAATCTAACTCTCTCACTAAAAAGATTGACTTTCGGGCTTTTTTTGCAAAAAAGGTATGTTTTCAATACAACTAATTATTTTTTGCGTTTGTTATTGAATTTATTAGCATTATAATTTGATATTTATTGTTATAAATGAAAAAATTAACTTTTATAAATGTAAAAAATAATTAGTTGTGAAAAAAAAGGTATGTTTTCAACACAACTAATTATTTTTTGAAAAAGATATGTTTTCAACACAACTAATTATTTTTTGCGTTTGTTATTGAATTTATTAGCATTATAATTTGATAAATTTTTTTTTCAAAAAAGGTATGTTTTCAACACAACTAATTATTTTTTGCGTTAGTTATTGTATTTATTAGATTATAATTTGATATTTATTGTTATAAATGAAAAAATTAATTGTTATAAATGTAAAAAATTATTAGTTGTGAAAAAAAATTATTAATATATATTAGCATTAAAATTAGGTGGTCTTTTTTGACGATTTCGTTAATTTTTTTTTTAATTTAGCCCCTTAAATTCAAAATTTCGTTAAAAACTTAACGGATCCGTTAAGTTTTTAACGGAATATGGAGAGGACCGCCCCCCCTGGGGGTTTAATACATTAAGACCGCCACCCCCTGGGGGTCTAATACATTAAGACCGCCGCCCCCCAGGGGTCTAATACATTAACACCACCACCCCCTCGGGGTCTAATACATTCAGACTGCCCCCCCTAAGGGTTTTAATTTATTTTTTTTTCAGTTTATTTTATATAATTATTAAAATATAATTTTATATAATTATCAATATATAATTTTATATAATTAGTAATATATAATTTTATATAATTATTAATATATATTTTATATAATTATTAATATTTAATTTTATATAATTATTAATATTTAATTTTATATAATTTTATATAATTATTATCATATAATTTGGTAATAATTATTAATAGATAATTTGGTAATAATTAATAATAGGTAATTTTATATAATTATTAATATATAATTTTATATAATTATCAATATATAATTTTATATAATTAGTAATATAAAATTTTATATAATTATTAATATATATTTTATATAATTATTAATATTTAATTTTATATAATTATAAATATATTTGTATATTTAATTTTATATAATTATTATCATATAATTTGGTAATAATTATTAATAGATAATTTTATATAATTAATAATAGGTAATTTTATATAATTATTAATATATAATTTTATATAATTATCAATATATAATTTTATATAATTAGTAATATATAATTTTATTTAATTATTAATATATATTTTATATAATTATTAATATATTTTTATAAATAATGTTATATAATTATTATCATATAATTTGGTAATAATTATTAATAGATAATTTTATATAATTAATAATAGGTAATTTTATATAATTATTAATATATAATTTTACATAATTATTAATAGTTAATTTTAGTTTATTATATAAGTATATAAATTTAATTTAATTTTATAAATTATTAATATATAATTTTATATAATTTAATTGTAGTTTATTTATAATTTAAAATCATTTAATAAATATATAATTTCAATTTATTTAATTTAATTTTCTAATTTTAGTTTTGAAATTAATATTATTGTTGATTTAATTAGTAATAGTAATATATTTATAAATAAAATTTGCACAATTTAATATATAAATTTATATAATTTAATTTTAGTCTATAAATTATTAATATATAATTTCATATTATTTCATTTTAGTTTAGAATTTAATATATTTTTTTATTTAATAGAAAATTATATTTATATAAAAAAATTATATGTTAATAATTATTTTTTAATAATTATATAAAATTATGTATATATTAATAATTATATAAAACTGAAAATAAAAATTTAAACCCCATGGGGCGGTTTAAACTATTTAAACCCCGGGGTTGGTGGTGTAATTCACTTAAACCCCTTGTAAGGGCGGTCCTCTTTTCCAGTTTTTTTTTTTTTAAGTTTATTAAACAAAAATAATTATAAGTTTAAACTAACTTTAAACTAAATTAACATATATAAATTTGCATAAATTAAACTAAGCACAAAACATAAATTTAATATAATTTAAACTAAAACAAAACATAAATTTAACATAAACTAACATGATTTGGATCCATTTTTTATTTTGGTATGAATAAAAGGTAGGAATGTTTTTTAAAAAAAAAAATCATTATAAGTTTATTAAAAAAATATAATTATACGTTTAAACTAACTTTAAACTAAATTAACATATATAAATTTGCATAAATTAAACTAAGCACAAAACATAAATTTAACATAAATTAAACTAAACATAAATTTAACATAAATTAAACTAACCATAAATTAAACTAAACATAAATTAAACTAAACATAAATTTAACATAAAATTTTTTCATAAATTAAACTAAACATAAATTAAACTAAACATAAATTTAACATAAATTTAACATATATAAATTTAACATAAATTAAACTAAACATAAATTAAACTAAATTAAACTAAACTAAACATATATAAATTTAACATAAATTAAACTAAACATAAATTTAACATAAATTAAACTAAACATAAATTTAATATAAATTAGACTAAACATAAATTTAACATAAATTAAACTAAACATAAATTTAACATAAATTTAACATATATAAATTTGCATAAATTAAACTAAGCACAAAACATAAATTTAACATAAATTAAACTAAAACAAAACATAAATTTAACATAAACTAACCTGATTTGGATTCATTTTTTTAAATTTGATATGAATGAAAGGTAGGAATTTTGGACTATTTTTGGTGTGTTTTTGAATGTATGAAATTGTTTTTTTTTTTAAGTGAAATGTGGGTGAAAGGGGGAGGGAATCGGTTTAAATGGGGTGAAAGGGGGTGCGGTGTCTTTGGGAAGGGGAAGGAGGGCCTGTTTTGGGGGAAGGAAAAGGGGGGCTGCTGGGGAGGGAAAGGGGGGCCTGGTGTGTTGGAGGGGAGGGAAGGGGTGTGTGTGGAGGATGGAGGATGAGGGAGGCCTGTGTGGGCTGGAGGGAGGGAAAGGGGTGCTGTGTGTGGGCTGGAGGGTGGGAAGGGGCTGGTGTGGAGGATGGAGGATGAGGGGGGCCTTGGTGTGGAGGATGGAGGATGGGAGATTTTAAGGGGTAAATGTGTAACTTCCAATGGGGTTGTGATTTAGTATATTTAGGGGGGTGGCATTTAGCATGGCTCTTTTTACTTTACACTCTAATTTAAAATTTCGGTCTAAGTCATACTTCACGTTTCAATTTATCTCAGTTTGCTCCCTTCCCCAACGGCCGTAACAATATTAATGTTAAGTAGTCACATGCGAGTCATGCAAAAGTGAAAGCTAATTTGGTCATTTCCAACGCGAAAACTTTAACACTAGGTTAGAAAACATCAAGCCCGTCTCGGGTGTGGATTCAATACGTCTTCTTCACCCCAGCCTCTATGGCTCTATCTCTGTAAACCTTGATTCCTGCGCTTCCCAACATGCTTCTTCCTCCAATAGCATCCTATATAGATTCACTTTTAAGTCTTCCAAAGCATTTATCATCCATCCACAAACAAGATCATATCTAATTTTGTAATTGATTTGACAAACTTTATTACTCAACTTGCCCACTTTATTACTCAACTTGCCCATGGCTGGCCGGAGTGGACTGTAGATGACGAAAATAGATTTTAGATAACGAGATCACCTGACTTCATGACGGAAAAAAAAAATTTGTTGTGACTTTTTGATTTAGTTTTGTAGAATTTTTGAAGTTCGATTTGTTTTCTTATCGAACTCAATTGGTGCAGATCTAGGGTAGAATAAATGATTGTAGCCTAGATTGAGGAGACCATCTACTCATCCCGAGTCAACTCGGACCATCTCAAGCCCTCGTATCCATTCGCCCTACCTCGTTATCTTCATCTAGGAAGAAGGATTGGCATCCCAAGGTAAACAGTCGAGGGCGCCGTGTTAGGCTCCCGGCCCTATGCACCGCCCGCATCTTCCAACTCACTCGCAAACTCGGCCACCGGTTCGAGGGACAGACCATCGACTGGCTCCTCCACCACGTCGATCCCTCGGCTTTCCCCACACCTTCCACCACCACCACCACCGCCGCCGCTACCGCTCCGTCGACGATGCCGGAATACAAAGCGACGCCCAAATTGGAGCTGTTTCCGAACATATCGTTCATTTCGCTGTTGATGCAAGTTGAGGATCAGTCGCAGTTGGAAAAAAAGAGAGAAAGATGTGGAAATCGACATGGACTCCGCCTGGCAACAAGGAGAGGGGGTCCATCATCATCCCCATACTGCTACTGCTCCTGGTTATTAAAGTGGTAGTTGACTATTTAGTCCTAAGTTTAACTCTGCATTAGAAATGACCAAATTAGTCCTCACGTGACTCGCATATGACTTCTTAACGTCAACATTGTCACGGTCGTTGAAGGTAGGGGGCAAATTGGGACAAATTAGAACATAAAGTGTGATTTAGACACAAATTTTTAATTAGGATGCAAAGTGAGATTTGATAGATATTTTAAAATTTTTTTTTATTTTTTATATTGGTCTACTTTATATCTACACGATAGTAAGATACCGTTGATTTTATATCTGCACAATATCTATCGAACAGTGTCTTTTTGTTAAAATTGAAAATTAAATTTTGAAAATTAATATTTGAAAAAGTAGAACTTAAAACATTATGACATTCTATTTTAACTTAAAAATTTAACTATTTTAAAAGATACTTAATTTATTAAGTGATATAGTATTACATTATCAAATAATCTTATTTTTAATACTGTATCACTTAAAAATTTCCTAACCAAGCTTTTAATTGAGTGAACAAATAGACCCTTAGTCCCACTATTTTTCTCTCTATTTTTCTTATTTAAATTTTATTATTACTCCCTCCGTTTCAGATAAAGAGTCCACTATATTATTTTGGGATATTCCACTCAAACAGTCCACTTACAAAAATTATGCTTACAATCTCCATAAAACTTTTAACTTTACCCTCCACATGTGGTACAAACATATTAACTATGTTATAATATTTTTGTAATTATGATCAACTCCAATATTAATTACTTATATATTATTTAATTATTAAAATTTTCAAATGTAAACTTTTTGGGGGGATGGATAGAGTATAAAACTATTGAAAAACCACAAAGGAGAAAACATGTTTTGATCATCTATTCAAACAGAGGTAGAAAATTTCATTGGTATCGGCCTCAGTCGCTTGTGGGTCTACACTCAAACACGAAATGCTTTACGGATACGGAAATCATTAGGATTAAGAAATATATTTATAGAGAATTGCCGAGGGGCCATATCATGCTGCAAATTGAACAAGTAATATATTGGAAAGAAAAAGAAAAAGAAAATCTATCATATGATGACAGAAAGGCATAATTTAAAGTGATTAACAAAACAAAGAGGTTCAAATCCTCGAGTTAATTAAAGATTATATTCCCGTGATGAATGGATAAACTTTAGATACTACTCCAATAAAGACCCTTTAAACCAATTTTATGTACCCTTTATGAATTAATTCTAAACTATAGTGACGTGACCAAAGCTTTGGGCATGATTTATTTATTTATTTATTATTTTTTTGAGTTCATAGACTCAATCAACTACATTATAGATTTGCTCCTTTCATTTTTTTTACGTGAATGTTTCATGAAAATGATTTCTTAAAACTGATTCGCATTCTTGGGTTTGGTGATGTACGTACATAATATAGGCAGTGTACGTACTTGATGAACTCAAATAAGTGTGATATTTATTATTGGTTTTTTGCTAAATATTGAGATAAATATTATTCTAATGTGGTGTTTTCGTGACTTTTGATGATCCAAGAAAAAATACAATAAGCTGGAGAAAATAACAAAAATATGAGCAGAATCAGAGTTTGCACGTGAGCACGCGGAGATGACAGACGAGATTTTCAAGCTCGAACATTAAATTCTTTTGTTAGGATTTAAGTTTTAGTATGCTGAAGACTCATTTTAATATTTTGTTAATTTAATTATGTTAGAATTTTATTATTTTATTTCTTTATTTTAGGCATTTCTAGAGTAGTTGCTTAAGGCCCTAGTCTTTAGAAACATGGGGTAGTGGCTAAGATAATGGGTTAGTGGCACATTGTGGGGAGAGAATTCTTCCAGATTTTCTCCTATAAATAGAGGGGAAAATCCTCAAAGGAGGGAGACACATTTATACACGCATTGAAGACACACACATTGATGGAAAGAAGACAAGGACTGGAACAACTCTTGATTTCTACTAGAATACCTGTTGGGTTTTACAATTCTTTTGGTATTTGTAAGTAATCTTTAATTATGTTTAGTAGTTAGTTTCTTTCCCTTCCAGTTAATGAACAAGTAATTCTCTTCAAAATCACTACTGTGAGATCTTAGTTTTATTTTTAATTCTCAATTATTTCCAAGTATTTATTCATTCTCTGATTTTTTAGTTGCAAGAAACTTGTGACTTATGATTATTCTGTTTAGTTAAATGTTTAGGGCCCGAACTTTAATTAACCAATACTCTGTTGTTAGTTAAGAGCCGCTGATCCGTAATTGTCTTCGGGTTCTAACAAAGTAGCAAGCGACGCACCGTTTAGGTATCACAAGCATACTCGGGTAGTGTTGCGGGAATGAGTAATCTAAATTAAATGATATTGCTTCAAAATGCATTGTTTAGAATCGGGTCTCTCTCTCTTAATGCTGTCAAAACACTAAATCCTACGAGCGTCTCGGGGGTTGTCTTTTGATTAGAGTAGTAATTAACGAGCTTCTCTTAATTTTCGATACTATAAGGAGAGATTGGGTGTTAGGCGTTTGTCGACAACTATAACCGGTTTATTTGTAGTTAATTGAGACAATGTTGCATCGATGATCAGTAGTAAGTTATGGGATTGCAATTAGTTCATTAACTGGAATTTTCACATCTTAAAAATCCAACTTAATTTTCTGCTTCGTTTACATTAAGTCTTTTAAATTAATTCATTGTTGATATTTAGTTTAGATAAAATACTCAAATTCTTATTCTAATTGCTTCATAGAATTCTTAAAAGAAGTGAGTACAACGTTCCCTGTGGATACGATCCCTATTACCCTATACTCGTTATTTGGGAAATAGGAAATTAATTTTGACGGTTTGACACCCGTCAAATTTTGGCGCCGTTGCCGGGGAACAGTTTTGTTATTTATTTCTTTTTAAGAATTTTATTTTATTGTTATAACTGAACATGCTCAACTGTTTGAGACAACAGGATGTTCCGAGCAAGGTTAATAGGGAAAATGTTTTTTCTATTGATCGTAGATTAGACACATTAACTTCTGTTTTGGAAAAGCTAGTCTCAGGGCAAGTTCAGCAACTCAAAACATGTGGGATAACTGCAAATATGGGGCACCCAACTGATATGTGTCTGACTCTACAAGATGATCTGATTGTGCAAGTAAATGCTATGGGAGGTTTCCAAGGGCAGCAACAAATGAAATATGATCTATATTCCAATAATTACAATTCGGGATGGTGTGAATGCCCGAATTTGAGTGATGAGAATAAAGCCTTGAATTTTCCACAGCAACCATTTCAACCACCATTTCAACCATCTCCACCACCACAGCCCACCACCAGTTCGGGCACACCGTTGGAAAGTCTAATCAAAAGCTTAGCTGAATTAGTTCAGCAGGATAGACAGACTCAACATCAAGATAGATTAGAGACAAATGCCAGCATAAAATCTCTGCAAAATCAGATTTCCCAGCTCGCTGTGTCTGTAGGGAAGCTGGAAGCAAATCAAGGAAGACGGCCTTCTCAAGTAGAGAAAAATCCGCGAGAAAATGCTTGAGCGGTTACCTTGAGAAATGGAAGGGAACTTCAGGAAGTTGAATCGAAAAAGAAGACTGTTGATAGCAGTAAGAATAATAAGGTGGTGTAAGATGAGGTTGTAGTAAATAAGGAAGGTGAAGAGTTGAGAAAGCAAACTGAGATGATTGTCATCCCTCCACCTTTCCCAGGCAGGTTTGCACAACAAAAGAAGGAAGAGGACGAGAAAGCAATCCTGGACACTTTTCGCAAGGTGAAAATCAACATCCTTCTCTTGGATGCCATCAAGAAAGTGCCTCGTTATGCTAAGTTTCCCCAAGATCTGTGCACAAAGATATTGAAGCTGCGATCTGATGAAAAAGTGTTGGTGAGTGAGAGTGTTTCTATAATGATTCAAAGGAAATTACCTCAAAAGTGCAAGGAATTAGTGCTTGTAAAAAGTTTGACAGATAAAGATGTACATTTCCAAGGCAATGAGGAGGTGCAAAAAAATATTATGGCATTCTATTCCACACTAGAGGTAACACCCAGGTTTGATTTTCCTTCTTTTCCATTACCATTTTTAAGTGCTAAAATTCTTCCCCCATTGCCAATTATCATTGGTAATAATTTGACTGAGTTGTAAAAGAGTGAGCATTGAGTCTAGCTACAGACGTTAAATAGCGGCGCTCGTTGGGAGGCAACCTAATATTCCTAGTTTTTAATGCTTTGATTTTCTATTTTCTATGTAATTTTTATTTAATTGTTGTTTTCATGTTTTGAGTTTTATTCTGTAGCAGCAGGTGTGTGATTTGAAGAAGAAAAGATGAAAAAAAAAAAAAAAAAGAAGGTGTTCTAGATGAGTTGCTAGTAGCAGGGCTTATGGAGCTTAGCACGTGCCCATGTGGTATTGTCAAGATAGAAAGCCAAAAGGAAAAAAAAAAACAAAGAGAAGCGGGTGAACAGTAGCGAGCAAGAGGCCGAGATATATAGGAGTTAAAAGCTCTAATTTCACTTTTTATATTTTACCCAAATTACTCTTTTCTCTCACTTTCATCGCAGGAGAAAATTGAGAGCAAAATCCTCATCGCAAAGCCCCACCACCAGCTATCATCTTCAATTGAAGCTTTGATTTGTACTAGATTTCCATGGCTCCGAAAAGAAATTTCACTCCCTTGGCATCAAGTTGGTTAATGTCAACCACCACCTGACTCATCCGCATGATAGAGAAGTTTCTTCTTTATCCTTCTCCTCCTTTTGCTAATCTGATTTTTGTGATACATTGGGGACATTGTATCATTTAAGTGTGGGGGAGCATGCATGTGGGGTGGGTTGATATTTTAGCTGTCTATTGCATGTTTATGTTTTTGATGAGGGGGATTCGAATAATCTTCATGACATGGTTGGTTAAAATAGAAAAAAAAAAAAAAAGACTTCGCTACGGTATTTGTGTTGGATGTGTAGTCTCATGTTGAATTGAGGAATTTTTGATAAATGATGGGTATGTTGTAATTTTTCTAGCTAGATTGACAAACATGTTTTTGAAATGATTCTTTCAATTGATATATGTACAAGTCTAAACTTTTTAGTCATTCAAGTGAGCTTTTGAGCCAAAAATGGAGCAATTCATATACTTAGCTCTCGGTTATTCTTTGAGTGATTCACACACACGGATGAGTATTCTAGAACTTGCATTTTGTATACATGTCGAGATCACGTTAATGGGTTCTGTGCACCAATAGGATTAAGGCATTTAGGTATTACCACTTTTGGCTTTCTTTATCTATCCTACCTATACTGTTTACCCCTAGTTAACTCCTTCGAGCCTTGTCCATTTCTTTATTTAAAACCTTGAAATTAACCATTGACCTTGCTTTTATAACCTTCTTTTTGCTTAGCCCAATGTCAAGGAATTGCATATTAACCATGTGGAATATATAGTCTCATTCTTATCTATGGTTTGAAGCTGCAAATAATGGCTAATAGATTGTGCAATTCATTTTCTGTGCAAGCTAAAGTTCTAGTGGAGCTGTTAAAAAAAAAAGGAAAAAAGGAAAAAAATATGCTCAATGGGGCTGCTTCGAAAAAAAAAAGAAAAGAAAAATGTAGCAGCTTTCCAAAATAAGAGAAAATGTGATAGAAGTAAAAATGCAAAGTCCAGTTTCATTGTGATTAAAGCCATGGCTATACTTCATTTGTGATTGTTGCTGGTGAATGAGTTGGAGATGACTTATGTGGTTATTTTTTTTTGCATTTTCTTTGACATCTTTTAACCCACCTTAAATTCCTTATATCTTACCTTTTTACCTCTAACCCCATTACAACCCATGAAAGACCTTTTGATTGGTGCAATTGAATTCATATTTAGTGATGGAGATTTAATCAATTTAATTTGCAAGTATATGGTAATGTCATTCCATTGTGTGATTTGAGTGTTGCATGATACATATCCCTCTTTAAACACTTTTGTGTGATTTGAGTGATCCCGTGAGGATAGTTGAGATTTGCATTTGTTGATGTTGAAGGATAATTTTGGAGACAAGCGAGACAATCTAAATTGAAACATTAGGGAATGCCCATCACTTTGATTGAATTTTGATTTTCAATATGACAATGCAAATTTGATGTCAAGTATTGGAGCAATATCAGTTTTTCTGGTTTGTTTGGAATAACAATGTTCATGTCTAGGCAGATTCAATATGCTTGAGGGCAAGCATCGTTTAAGTGTGGGGGAATTTTGATGAACTCAAATAAGTGTGATATTTATTATTGGTTTTTTGCTAAATATTGAGATAAATATTACTCTAATGTGGTGTTTTCGTGACTTTTGATGATCCAAGGAAAAATGCAATAAGCTGGAGAAAATAGCAAAAATATGAGCAGAATCAGAGTTTGCACGTGGGCACGCGGAGATGACAGACGAGATTTTCAAGCTCGAACATTAAATTCTTTTGTTAGGATTTAAGTTTTAGTGACTGAAGACTCATTTTAATATTTTTTAAATTTAATTATGTTAGAATTTTATTATTTTATTTCTTTATTTTAGGCATTTCTAAAGTAGTTGCTTGAGGCCCTAGTCTTTAGGAACATGGAGTAGTGGCTAGGATCATGGGTTAGTGGCACATTGTGGGGAGAGAATTCCTCCAGATTTTCTCCTATAAATAGAGGGAAAAATCCTCAAAGGAGGGGGACACATTTATACACGCATTGAAGACACACACATTGAAGGAAAGAAGGCAAGGACTGGAGCAACTCTTGATTTCTACTAGAATACCTGTTGGGTTTTACAATTCTTTTGGTATTTGTAAGTAATCTTTAATTATGTTTAGTAGTTAGTTTTGAAGATACTAGAATATTCTGCCTCCACGTGGCATAAGCGGGACACGTGGCCATGCTTAGTTGGAGTTCGGAAGACGACCACCTCGATCCCAAGCTTTGATTATAGCTCAGATATCAGATACGTATACCCTTCATCTTGTCTCGACCTCCCCGAGGAGCTCGAAGTGGCCAGAGACGCCTTCCACCTCGGACATAAAGAGCCCGCGAGATCCCATACCCGGGCTACAACATTGAGACCCCGAGGTATCCACCCCGGGAAGTGAAGATAGTCAACGAAAGCTGCCGCATTTGAGGCCTACCTGCTATTACGTCATTCCGGGGCCACCAGTCAGCTCCTCATTGGTTGAAAGAGTGACTTACTCTCTAAGTAAAGCTGCTTCTAGAAGATCTACACACTTCCCAGCCAAGTTCTATCTTCTACATCAATGGAGGTCACTTCTCCATAAAAGCTCATCAATGCAGATTACGGCTGCCATAAATGGACACATGACTACCTGTCCCAGGTCGACACCTGGCAGGCCCACCTGTCCCAAACCAACATTCTTCCAGTATAAATACAAGGTGATTGCCTTCATTTATGACCTAAGTTCAAATTGACACACACAACTACCAAATCTCCAAAGCATTCAGTGCATTTACTCTCAAAAAGCAGCCTGAATCCTCACCGGAGACCCTTAACCTTACCATATACAGATTCTTTCACCGGAGGGCTTTAGCTGGACCAACGTCTAGCTCCCTAACGGTGCTTCCTTTCATTCACAGGTATCTACCGGAGGACAAGTCCCACTAACACTTGTGTCTATTGAGAGCCGGAGCATCCTACTTACAGACTAGCTGCATACGTGGACACCGATAGATCACCTGAACACTTTCTGGCGTGATCAGTTTCTTTCCCTTCCAGTTAATGAACAAGTAATTCTCTTCAAAATTACTACTGTGAGATCTTAGTTTTATTTTTAATTCTCAATTATTTTCAAGTATTTATTCATTCTCTGATTTTCTAGTTGCAAGAAACTTGTGACTTATGATTATTCTATTTAGTTAAATGTTTAAGCCCCGAACTTTAATTAACCAAATACTCTGTTGTTAGTTAGAGCCGCTGATCCGTAATTGTCTTCGGGTTCTAACAAAGTAGCAAGCGACGCACCGTTTAGGCATCACAAGCATACTCGGGTAGTATTGCGGGAATGAGTAATCTAAATTAAATGATATTGCTTCAATATGCACTGTTTAGAATCGGGTCTCTCTCTTGATGCTTTCAAAACACTAAATCCTACGAGCGTCTCGGGGGTTGTCTTTTGATTAGAGTAGTAATTAACGAGCTTCTCTTAATTATCGATACTGTAAGCAGAGATTTGGTGTTAGGCGTTTGTCGACAACTATAATCGGTTTATTTGTAGTTAATTGAGACAATGTTGCATCGATGATCAGTAGTAAGTTATGAGATTGCAATTAGTTTATTAACTGAAATTCTCTCATCTTAAAAATCCAACATAATTTTCTGCTTCGTTTACATTAAGTCTTTTAAATTAATTCATTGTTGATATTTAGTTTAGATAAAATACTCAAATTCTTATTTTAATCGCTTCGTAGAATTCTTAAAAGAAGTGAGTGCAACGTTCCCTGTGGATACGATCCCTACTACCCTATACTCATTATTTGAGAAATATAAAATTAATTTTGACGGTTTGACACCCGTCTGTACTATTCTACAAATACAAAAGGACTCGTGTTTTCCTTGATTAGCCAAGGATGTAAGATCCATATTCTAATTCCGAGAAATGAAGGGGTCGTTTGGTAGTCAGGATTAAGGCCAGATAGGATTAATAAGCTGAATAGTCGGATGTT
Organism: Platycodon grandiflorus; assembly: GCA_016624345.1. Lineage (NCBI taxonomy): Eukaryota > Viridiplantae > Streptophyta > Magnoliopsida > Asterales > Campanulaceae > Platycodon > Platycodon grandiflorus. The sequence goes on along the minus strand of CM028364.1, from coordinate 17,566,831 downwards.
TGGTACGCAATAGGCGGTCGAGAGTCGAGACTAATAGCACGAGCTATCTGGATAAAGTCGTTATCCCCTCGCTAATAATACCAAGGTTGAGGGTGGTATTATTAGCGCCCTCACTAAAAAAAAAACATGTGACTAATATTTTTAAATCTAAAATTACCCCCGATTTATAAGTAAGGATTAATAGCGAGGACGCTAATAGTACCGAAATTAATAATACTCTTTATCCTTATACAACTACCAAACAAGCCCGAAATGCATTAAAAGTTTCCTTGATTAGCAAGTGATTTAATTAATTTTGTTTCTATCCTCATGATAGTAATTTATCCCTGTTAATGCACTATAAGTGTCCATCTTTCGTCGATGTCGGCTAACTTCTTGTCATTAAAATTCTTTTCTGCCTTTTATGTTATATTGCCCATTATCGTTTCTTATTATTAATGGGGGAAGGAGAGAAGAAATGCTACAACTAAATATTTTTCAATACTAATTTAACTAAAAAAAAAAAAGGGAAGCTTGAGAAATGATTAAATAAATTAGTCATTGTCATGTCACAATTGCCCTTTAAATACTTACCTTGTTTGATAACGAAGTGCTTGCCTAAAATTAATTAATTTTTTTAAAAAATTTTCCTTTACAAATTAAAATTAATTTTTTACTTCTCTTATTTTCTCAAATAAATTATGCCTATTTGTCAACACCAAATAATTATAATCTATCCCTTATTTTTAGTCTTTAAATAATTGTTTTAAGCAAATTGGATTTATATATATAAAAAAAAACTAAAAGATGTTGTCTTATGTAGTATTTTCCTTTTAGATTTTTCATTTATATTTCATACTTTCTTGTGTGTGTGTGTGTGTGTATATATATATATATATATATATATATATATATATTTGCATGAATATAATATTATTTGCAAAGAAAAGGAAACATTTAAATAAGATGAGTTTGAAGGATAATTGTGTCAAGACATTGATAAACTTAATTAAATATCTCTCTCTCTCTCTCTCTCTCTCTCTCTCTCTCTATATATATATATATATATATATATATATATATATATATATATTTAAAGTTGGTGAGGAGGCTATGATTGTGTCATCTCATATTTCTTTCTATTTCTCTCATTTCTCAAGCCTCCAAGTAATGAATTGAGATGACTTTTCATTTCTAAGTCATTATATGTTTACAATAGGTATTACTCTTCTTCTAATTATAATATGAGAAAAACTTTGAACAAAATAATATTATCAATAAGATTTGAAACCACACCTTATTAAATATGAATATACACCTTAAACCAACTCAACCAATCATATTATATGTAAGGATTTAAAAAATATATTAAATTATTCTATAAGTTATTTTATAATATAAATCAACTAATTTTTATTTTTATAAATGTTACTCTCTCCATGTCAAATTATGGGTCTCATATTCTTATTTAAGACGTTCTAAAATAATGTCTATAATATGTGATACATATTAACAAAAATCTAAATCATTTCATCAAAAAAAAAAATTATATTTTTGTAAATTTTTTTTTCACACTGATAGTGTATCAAAAATATGTAAATATAGTATCCAATAAAACATTTTCAAATCATTGAATGATCTTCAAAAATTATTTTACAAAATATAATTATATTCAATCATTTTACAATTTATCTTTGTTCAGAAAAATATTATGTTTCTTCAATATGTCCAAAAGTCGATATTTTATTTTTAATTTTGTAAAAATTCTTCAAATATATGTCTAAAATATCTTTATTAAGTGCAAGATGAAAAAAATAATAAACCCAACAATTTGATATCATTAAAGGATACCTTTTTTTTTTTTACCAAATCATTAAAAGATACTTAAAAAATGTATTGAAACGAAAATACAGATATTGACCACTAATAAAAAATACTTATTTTGAAATTAAAATATTATAATAGACGACCATCAATTTGCATACATTGACAATACTTAATTTTGATCAAACATTAAGTCAACAAATGCCTATATTCAATAACGATAATTTTTTTTCAAAATCATTTTTAAAATGTATCAATTAATATCAAAATCAAATTAAACCCATGCCGGAACACAGGCTCTATAACTAGTTTTAATGAATGTAGTAAATAAGTAAATATTGTAGTGGAAATAGACTCTCCATTTTATTTTTTTTTTTCAACAACAAAGGTTCTACTAATTTCATTAACAAATTGATTTTTTTTTTTTTATCTTTCTAAATGTCATTTTCATCTTTATTTCGTCACTAGCTAATAAAGAGAAATCAGAAAATGACGCTCATGTTCTTTGATAATAATTCTGCCTTACTCATATGACCTTTTTCGTTTATTATTTTTATTCTCACTTTTGTCAGTATTTAACATCATTTTCTCTCCATGTCCCGCAAAATTATTTCTTCTAATCACTATAAAATAAAAAGAAGAAGATGCAGCCAGCATATCAAATATTATATACTATTCGTAACTAAAAGCTATTACATTACAAAAGAAAATAGACGTTAAAGTGATGAAAATAAAAAAGTACGACTAGACGAAGACTTCAAAATTTAGATCTCATCTAATTATGGTCTATCCTTTCAAGTCTGATAGATTATACTATATTTAGAGTAACGTTACAAGCACAAAAAAGTAAGAACATTTAATTACAAAATCTCAGCTAACTACTATATATAGTATTAATTAATTATCAAGTTTACAAAGTCCGTCGTTAAATAATTAAAATTAGTCATAATTAAAAGGTACTAAAACATAATCAACTTAGTTATAATATATATAAAAAATAAAATTAAAAATATTGAATATTAAAAATATAAATTTAAAATAAAATACTAATTTTTTTTGGAAATAATGGAGAAAGTAATAAACAAACTATACGTATAATTGGCTATTTATAAAGAATTTAAATTATATGTGCCACTTTGTGTATGTCATTCATGTGTCACTCGGCTAAAATCAGAACATGAATCGATTTGAACTCATTTATAAAGAGTAGAGAAAATCGAAGGTCAGTACACTTTTATGAATTTTCAATCACTTTAATACCTTCTATTTTTTTAAATTTGGCAAAAGACACTTTTGTGCATCGCAATGCATCAATTTAAAAATGCGTTGCACGAAAATTTAATTGCAATGCACAAAAATACTTTTTGCCAAGTTAAAAAAAATATAAAATATTAAAATAATTAAAAAATCACCAAAATATACCGGCTCAAATTTTTTCGAGAAGAGTACGGTGCTACCATCCGGAGAGTTTATTGGATGGGGGCCTACTGTTAACATAAACTTTTGGTACCTGCCAATTGGATCTACAGCCCACATATACAATTGATATTTATCCAATAAGTGAGGGGTGTAAGTGTTTGGTGACAAGTTGGCCCTACACCTGATTTAATATATCTGATAGTATAAGAATTTGGTCTGGTGTGACATGCTGTGATAGTGATGTTAAAAGATTTTCTGGATTCCAAATTAAAAGGGAGAAAAAGATGTCTCATCCCTTGTTTACAAAGTTATAGTCTCCACTTATTGGGGATCCTTCCCCCCCTCCTCTCTCTCCCTTTTAATTAATTTATCTCCCTATTTTGGATCTTGTATCCATCTTAACTTAATTTATTTTTTATAACAATTTTATGATATACCATATATATTCAACGTCTACGCTTAGAGATTACGTTTTAACATGTTAATGGTAAGAATTAGATTTGATTGAATTAGGCAACAACAAATCCATTTGCAACTCAAATGGACCCCTCTAATCTCTCTCTCAATTTTAATCCACATATTGATAATTGAGCATTGTTATTAGCATCTCCAATACCTTTAAGTACACCCTATATTTATTACAAAAATATCATTATAAATTTTGACCTAAATGTCCTTATATATTTTTCATTTTTTAGGTTTGAAAAAAAAATAGTATTTTGGACTGTTCGGCAGCTCCCCACCGAACCCAGCTGAAGCTGTTCGATAAGGGGTGTCGAACACCCATAGTGGTGTTCGGTTAGGGAGTACTGAACACCATTATGGGTATTTGGTCACACAGTACCGAACAACTTCAAATAAGAAAAAAAAATTTTTTTGGTAAGTACAGATTTTAAGGAGGACGAATGGGGGTAAACTTCAACATAAATTGTCAATGAAATGAGAAAAAAGAAAAAAGAACTAGTAAAACCCAAAAATTTGTTTAGCATTGATTTTAAGGAGGAAGAATGGGGCGACTCACCTTTGAAGCCATGGAAGACCCTTCTTAGAGCACCATTAGCGAATTGGGGAAGAGTTTTTGAAAAAGAAAGAAAGAACAAGGGTTGCAGGAGAATGAAGTGAAAAAAGAAAGAGATAGGGGGTGGAGTTGTGAAGGTATCAGAGAGACAAATGTATAGGTAGGGGAGAGACGAACAGAGATGGGAGCGGGAAGGCGGGCGATGCTGGGAGGGAGGGGGGGTAAAATAGGGAAATAGGGAGGTATGTTTGGATTTTTTTGGGAATTGAAAATATTAAGGGGGTATTCTTAGTAAAGGGTGTACTAGGAAGTTTTCGTTAATAGCAACTCTCTTAATAATTTTTATTTTAAGGTAACATTATAACTATTTACTCCCTCCCTTCTAAAATAAAATTAGTTTACCTTATTTTATTTTAGAATTCTCCAAAAATGATACGCCCACCCAAGATTACCTTTTTCGAGAAAATGCTTAATTGAAACAAAACAACGGGCCTAGCACCTAGGTTGAAGTGAACTTTGAAATATTCCTTGGAAATGAGTGAAGCCCTTCTCCAGAACTTGTAGTAGTTCTTTCAGAACTTGTTTCTGATTTTTTTCTATTTTAAGGAGTAAATAGAGAGCAATTATCGTTCTCAATCACGTTAGTATATATAATTATTACTTAAGTGATGAAAGGAGAAAGACTATAGCTTATGTTGCTAACAAGAAAAACACAATAAGTGTAATGTATGGAATAGAAAAGCGCACTTTAATCACGTGACATATATTTTTCCTTTTATTTTTTTTGTGTGGTGATGAACACAAATATATACCCCAAAAGTATATTTCTAAAAGGGTACCCCATCCGTTCAAAAAAAAAAAAAAGGCTACCCCAAAGATATATGTGCCAAGCTCAAACACAAAGGATAAGTCCAGCCCACTCAGATAGTAACAAATTCCTATAAATAGGGGTTCTCTTCATTTCTTAGGTGGATTTCTCTTCCCTCTCTCCTTACACACTTATTCTTTTTCTGAGATATTGATTATTACACAGGAGAGTTTTGGAGGGGAAACTCTCCGCCGTCTCACGGTTGTTCACTTTTTCAGACAACACATAGCTAGATATCCTACCGTCCGTGACGATGAACACACCGAAAAGCTTCTTTAACAATCCATGGTTCAAGTATAGATTCGGTACCCCCGGTACGCTTATTTTTTGGCAAAATCATATGGAAAAAAAGACAAATATTATCAAGTGCCTAGCTATTATCAAAAAATGATTCAACAATTGGATAAATGCAGTGACCGAATAAACGAGAGTGAATACAGCAAAATCAACAGCTTTTGCTTTTGTTTTCTCTGGTAATATTCCCAGTTCCATGAACTGTTGATTCTTCTGGCAAGAATCCAACCTTTTTTCCAACAATAACCATTCTCAGCCGTCACGACTTTTAGTGCAAACTTTGCTCATCAAGGTTTTTCCTTGAATTTAAAGTTGACTTTATTTATGATAGATCATATAAAATGACTTTGAATACAATTATAATAAATAATATACTTTTTAATAGTAAAGCACGTCGCGCATAGATCTATAATGGGATGGAAGCGATGAATGGAAGTAATTAAGAAAACCAAATTAATAACGTAGCACTAATTAATGGGGGGTTAATAGTTATTTCCCGGCTTCAAATCTTCTATCTCACTATCTGTCACACTCTTTGTCCCATTAAATCTCAGTCCTACACGTTTTCTTGTAAAAATTGTAAAAATAAGACCATTTAAAATAACAAGAACACGTGTAAGGTTAAAATTAAGTGAGACACAAAGTGTGATAAGGAGCCTGATAGAAGATTTGAAACCTTATTTCCCTCCATGCGGCTTGGTCATATCCCACTAATTCCGGAGAAGGAGAAAATAAATAATACTAGTCCATTACATTAGAAAGGAAGACAAAACAAATAGGTAAATAAGGGCAACCCGGCCCGTACGTTTTGGTTGGTTGGTTTATGTAAACCAATTAAGGCACTCTACCTACATACAAGTTGACTTAATTAGTGGGATGACGATGCCCATCATAATAAATTTGCTAAAACTAAAAGGGAAGTTAGCAGTTAAGTTGAGATCAGTTGGAGTTTGGTCATGTACAAATTACAATGATGAGTACGGGGAATGGTATGGGGGAAAAGGGGTTTGGATAAGAAGGAAAAAGAGAAATTGGGGTCGGGAAGAAGAAAGTTGGTTGAAAAGCACAACGCGGGGGCATGCAGCCGCTAAAATGGCCACTTTATGTCTACAACCACTCACCACTTCCTAACCTTTTTCAGGTTCTAACATCATACCTTACCCCTTTCCTAATGATGAACACACACACACACACACACTAGAATAAACTAGTTTAAAGGATTAACAAACTAAACCAAATACTATCTAGCTAGGTTCCTAATTAAGTCTTGCACACACAAACACGATGATCACCCATTTTACTACGAGCTCCATGGGGTACTAGTAGGGGTGGCAATTTTTTTGTGGTACCGTATGGGTGTTAAATGGTACGTTAATCCAATAAGTCATTTTTTATGGGTAAAAAAATTACATGGGTGTTAAATAGGTTTACCCAATATGTATCCAATAATAATACGAGTGTTTTTGGGTTTTAACTCGGATATCCAATAAGTTACCCAATAATAATTTTAATGTTGGTTTAAAATTGTTAGAAATGGTTTTATCTTATTCCTTTGCCCGCCCTTGGTGACTTCTTCTTAATTGGCAGTCTTCATGTGACCAGGTACCTCTTTTCTTCCTCCCAACCCCCCGCCCAGCAAAACACAATCTACCCTACACTGCTACACACACATACACACACGACACGTTACTCACAAAGCAATTACTCCTACACACACTAAATACTTGGGTTTTGTTAATTTCTCTTGTTTACTATTTTCTATAATAATATAATTATTCGGTTCACAATAAAAAGAATAATAATAATATACGTAATTTTTTTTTTTTAAAGTTAGTTATTGTTTTTAACATTATAGTTTTACATAATAATTGTCCAATACTATTATTTCATTTATATTTTCTTTTCTCTTCACAACCGGTTAGATTACATTAATTTTCTTTACGTACCCTTTTTATCAAATAATTCTCTTAAGTTTGCAAGTTTTCCTGCTTAATTACTATTATGCGATTATGAATAAAATTTCTTTCTTTTTATTAAATTTCCACTTTAATACTTTAATGCATTTGTATTTTGTAAGGAATTGCAGAGAAAATGCTTCAACGTATTATACCGTACAATACTTTAACCTTATAAATTTCATGATGGTTAGTGTGTGTGTGTGTGTGTTCATATTCATTGCTAATTTTTGCATGTCTTGACGTTGATCAACATTTTTGTTTTAGGAATTAAGAGGTAAGGGGACTAAAATGGTGTCCAAATAATGAATCACAACCATTTTCAGTGTGTGTTTGATTTATACAAAAAATGTTGTAACATATTGTACTGTATAATACTTTAATGCATGAACTGATGTATGAGATATCACCTTCAAAAAAATTAAAATATTTTTTTATATTATTTTCCTTTTATAAAAGGTGATCAAGTTTATTGGATAAATTTGGATAATATCCATTTATTAACATTCCGTATTTTAATCATCATTGAATTCCCATTCTTTATCTTTGTTCGTCAAAAATCACATTGTGAAATTGGAGACTTTATGTTTTTTTTAAAAAAAAAAGAGAGAGAGAAAGAAGAGGGAGGTGGGCAACCTATTATGCTGCTATTTAAAGAGACAAAGAATTAGTCATATTATTTGGATATTAATATTTTAATCTTATAAATTTCATGATGGTTACTTGTGTGAGTTGATATTAATTCGTTGCAATTTTTGCCAGTATTGTTGATCATAATTTTTGTTTTAGGAATTAAGAGGCTAAGGGGACTATAATGGTGTCAAAATTAATAATGAATCACAACCATTTTCTTTTCAGTGTGTGTGTGCTTGATTTTTACCAAAAATGCTTTAACATATTGTACTGTACAATATTTTAATGCATGAAGCGTTGTATGAAATACCATATTCAAGTATTTTTTAAATATATTTCTTTTATATCATTTTCTTTTATAAATGGTGATCAGGTTTATTGGGTATATTCGAATAATACTCATTTATTAATGGATAGAATTGGTATTATCTAATTATACTCATTAATATTTAATAGGTGTTATTAGATAATATCTAAAATGCCATTAACCTTATTGGGTAGTTAATAGTTTTACCCAAACTTATCCAGATACACCCAATTACCACCGCTAGGTACTAGGGTAGTTGTCGAGATAAAGTTTGCTTATAATTAGAACACACGTCAGCCTTTATCAACAAAGTATTCCTAACTAACTAATCACTATAAATATAATAACAAAGATTTGAGGCAAAAAAAAAAAAAAAGAGAGTAAAGAAAAAGAAGAATAATAATTGAAAGTAATCAGGAGCACAAATTACCACAAGGGTGAGCACAATATCTTTATGCCCCAGGGATGAAGTTTTCATTGTATTTTCAAAAGAACATACTAAACATGAATTAACAGATGAAGATTCGGGAAATTGACCCTTACTTTTTTTTTTTTTTTTTTGTGAATTACAGGCTAGTCCCTTTTTAGACATTTGTAATCGCTTCAATCCACCATACTTTTTTAGAAACCAGAAAAAGGCACTTTTGGGGCAAAAAAACGATTATGCCATTAATGAAAGATTTATCGGAGAAATTTCATCATCGCAATGCCTAATTAATTTCATCATCACAATGCCTAATTTCATCATTGATGCAGCCAAAAGAAGATTTACCGGAGAAATTTTAGTAAATAAAATTCACTACTGTTCTATTGAAATAGAAACAGAGGCTATCGACAATTGAAATAGAAACAGAGGCTATCAACAAAAATTTTAAGAAGAAGCTACTGTATATGTTATTGCGGGACATTACGGTTAAAAAATAAAAGAGTGAACTGAAGAGAATAAAAACTTTTCAAAGTAAACTGGCCAGCAATTTTTCTTTTCTTTTTTCTCGTGAGAATTCATTCCGTCATGATTAATGGCATCAATATTTGGACATTATTCTCAAGAGTCAAGACTTAATATTCCTATATGTGGTTTTGATACCTTAAAACGCTACAAATATTTGTTGTTCACTAGCATATGGATTTGTTATCCATTGACCCTAGGCTAGGATATTAACAATGTGACTGACTTGATATACAATAAAACAAAGAGAGACAGCCAGCCAAAAGTTAGATCCAAAAATGAAAGCAGGCTGATCTAACAATTCCGAGTGTGACACAAACAAAGCAATAACCAAGTACTAGTGTTGCCATTCACCAACAAACTTGAGAAGGAAGACTGTCTGTGAACAAGTCAAAAGTCTTGTTTTATGCTCCACCGTCTGTTTAAGTCGCAATCATCAAATTCATTTGGTTTATTGAAATCAGCCATGCAGGTGCCTGTGCTATCGAGGAAGTGCCTACCTGCCTGCAGAGAGAGAGAGAGAGAGAGAGAGAGAGAGAGAGAGACACACACACACACACACGAAATTTTTCCCCAAAAAAAAATATATATATATATATATGCCTAGGATCAGCATCTATGAGACAAGAATGTGGCCCTGCCACAATATACAGTGTACAATCCTTGAAGACAAAGTACTCTCACCCTAAGAAGGCATAAGGCATCTAAAGCATCAAGTTCATCCAATATGCCTTTTCTTAACCTCCTTTCTCCTGCCACAGAGTGAACTGGGTGTTGGGGTTGGGGAGAGGGAGAGAATTTCCTGTATATATAAACCAATACTAGCAGAAATCAGGCTATAACCTTCTATAAACGGCAATTTAGAAAATACAGATGAAAACTTATTCTTCACTGCAGCAAAGCCTGCTGAATTTATTTACTGTTGTACTAATAGAAGGCGTAAAAATAAAGTAAATGATATATATCAACAAGCTGTTTGGGACTTTCAAAAAATTGGAAACAAAAAACTGATTCTGAAACTGCGAAGAAGGATAAAGGCCCTCTTAAATTCTTATAACTTGTGTGAGGGTTGGTAAGAACAAAATTGAGTACTCCCTCGGCCCCCAAAATAGTATTTTCATGTGATAAGTCAAACTTTTTCAGAATCGTACTTTTACTCTTCTGTACTTATATTTCCAATAAATTGTACTACTAAAGTTTTTTTTTTTTGGTATGACATTAGATAAACATGAGTTTTTCAAATGAAAGAAACAAAATTGAAATGGGACTATTTCTTTGCTACAAACAGAAACGAAAAGTGGGACTATTTTCTGTTTTTGGGGACGGAGGGAGTACATGCTATCCTGAAAGTGAATGCCAATACGCAATACAAGATGAAGTCAGCTTGAGGCTTGACAACACAAAGAAAGTGAACAATGGGTGGGGATTTGATGCATACAACAAGAGCGACCCGTTTAAAGCCCAGCAGAATTCATACTTCCAGATAACAAAGGAAACAATCCCGCTTGAGTGTAGGCCAATGACTACATACCTCAACTCTCCTTGTGCATCTAGCTCACCAAATTTCTCATGTTAAATAACCTTAAGCACCTTACAACTTGAATATTACAATCATATACTACTGTCACGAAGCCAACTATAAAGATATATGTTACTACTGATGTCATTCTACCAAGACAAGAGGTGGCAAACATGCAATTGCAAAAGATAAGACAGGAGGACATGCCTATAAACATTGAAATATGAAAATACATTAAGTTGGTTTCCAATTTACACTTGTTATCTTAAAGTGATTTTTTTTTTTTTTTTTCAGTTATGGTATTGATATCTCTTCAACTCCATTGTATCTTTGTTAAGAAAGAATTCACAAACAATTTTAACTAGCTGTACATCACATGTACAATGTTTTTATCAACTAGATAGCAAACCCAAAAAAGGATGTTGACTAAATACACTTTTTTTCAATAAAAGAAGAAACATTTTAGATTAGAAAGAATGTACAGTAAAATGGACGGATGTTGACTATAAGCACTGTTATCCTATAACTTTTCCATCTTTATTATTCACAAATACTGAATACGATTATAATTTTATAAATGTCAAACTAAGTGTCAGCATGTATGCAAGTGTAATTGCCTGAAACATGTAGAGTAGGGAAGTGCCTATCCAATCATATGTCTCTTCAAAACAAGCCAGGCAGTCTCATTACCTAATTCATTTTCACCCACCAGCTCTGACCATACAAGATTAAATAGAAAGGCATTTACAATTGGACTGATTGATCTACTCATGCAAACATTTGATAATTCTCCAGACATTTATTTATATCCCTGCATAGGGTTATCTTAAAATACTAGTCTCCAACATGGTGCATGGTCATGTAGATAAGCATATCTAATTAGAGAAAGTGCAACATAATCAACTCAGCCAAAATTTGTTTCCAACATTTTGTCCAATCTTCTGGATTTAGTAGATAACAATTGTTCTTTGACTGATTTCTATTTTGAATGTATCATGCCGTGCAGAATGCAGATTCCATTGGGAATTTGTTGAGAACTTCAATTTTTCACCAATTCTTCCATAACAGTGAGTAGGCAGCAAACTCCCCTTTAGAAGAGAATCCAGTATATACTGTTAACAAGTTATTTAATATACACCACACAAACAACATCGCCTCAATAAAAAATAAAGTAATAGTAAAAACAGAAATTATGCTATATCAAACACTATTTCTAGAAACTTGAGAGTAGTTAACTTCAGTGAATGGGTTAATACCCTAGGGGGCTGTTTGGATAACCAAAACACTGGTTTTACTGAGGATAGGTTGAGTCCAATCAGCTTTGCTCCTAGTTTCCAGATCTTTTGGGTTCCAGGTTGGAATAAAAGTAGACTAGATATGGTAAAAATAGAAAAACAAGAACCAATAAAAAAAAAAGGAGGATGAAAATATAGAAGCAGGAAATTTTCATGATCCCCTTATCAGTCTCTCTCCTTCCCTCCCTACCCTTGTCGACATTTGAAGACATTCTCAACCTTCCGAGACACAACTCAAATTATGGTCAAGCACTGATGAATTGATTCCACCAAGTTTATGTGATTGGTGGACAATTGGGATTGAATTTCTAAGTTTTTATTATTAGGGGCACTTTTTAAGGTTTCCATATGGGATATTGGAACAAATACCAATACATTGGGGGTTGTTTTTAATGTATTTGTGTTTTAGTGTGTGTGTGTGTGTGTAGGGGGGGGGATCCCAATGCACCAATTTTCATAAATGCTATTCAAAGATTCAATTGGACGAATGGGTTTAATTTGTTATTTTTATATTTTGTTTTGAGTTTTTTTTTTTCAATTGTGATGTAAATTGATAAATAGTATGCTAATATTAAAACCTTTTTTTTACAGTAAACCTAACCAAACAGCTTATTGTGTGGAACCGGTTCAAAAACAAAATGAATCTAAACCTTGTCTGGATAAAGATAGTCGGTGCTGGACTCGCCTAAAATCTTGGCTACCCAAACAGGCCTATGGGACATAAACACTTGACACTTCTACAAGGAAATCAACTTTAGAACCTTCGCTGTTTGTCCCTTGGAATGGGTGAAAAGCCTTCCTAACGTATCAGAATGATATCCACTACCCTTTTTTTTCCTTCCTTTATTCAGTATCCAATAAAATCAAGACATAAGGAAAAAGCTTACATCTACAATGTCCAGAAATCCCTGGAACTCTAACTGCTTAGTCTTGATTTTCCTGGTCAAAACCATTCCACTATTCCTCCTCCCACTCACACACATCAACCCAGAAATCACCAAAAAGATAAGGAAATAATAGAAGTCGTCTCACTTCTCTGCTCCCCACAGGTACAACAAATCCTTGAAAACATCATGCTTCCACCTGAAGGGAAGGTTGAGAGATATCTGCTTCCTACAATTCACTCAACTTAAAAGCTCCTAGTAAGATGTGTCTTTATCCCAAGTGCATGCCAAATGAAATTAGCCATAAATTTCTATGGTTAAGTTGATAGTTTGCCAGGTTAGTCCTGATGTTACGAATTCCATCAACTACAAATGTTAATTGTGTCATGTAACCTCATACAAGCTAGTTACCTTAAAGATTAAATAGCTAACCAAGTGCAAATTCAAGAAGCAGCAGCTACACACCAGTTCCGACGAGTTACTTTGGCCAGATATTTCAAATGGTCAAATAATCAACCTAAGTTCTTGATCAACAAGCTCAGAGTACAACTTCATCTCCACGGTGATCGCAGAGATCACACATTCAACCTAGAGCCAGAAAAAGGGGCATTGGCCAGATCACCAGCTCCTACAAGTTGTTGGGGCAATGACATAAATGGTCAAATTATCAACTCAAGTGCTCAATCAAGTTGCTCAGTATAAACTGATAAAATCAGCCGTTCTATGAGTCAAATGGCTCGCTTTCTATTAAGAAGCCCCATGCTACATACACCCACTAAAAGGTGACTGGACCTTGAAGATTACTTGGGTTTTGACTTTGAAGATTCAGATATGGCAAAGGAACCAATATTTAACAATTATATAACGAATGCCTAAGAAACCTATAGCTAGTAAATCAAATCACTCAACTTAAGCACTCCCATTCCACTTCAAATCAACCATACATTTGAATCGACTTAATCCTACAAAAAGAAAAAAAGAGAGAAAGCATTTTATGCTGTAAAATGCACAGAAACTTGCCCAGTAGCAAGCATATTCAAATTAATGTCAACATTATCATTGAAAATTTGACAGCTCTCGTCTGTTCAAGAGCACAAAAACACAAGAGGCAAGAACCAAATTTAGCTCTATTTCATATAAGGGGCAAGAAATGCAAACCAACACCAATTAAAAACCAACCATAACACCAAATTACAATAGACATTTTTTCAAAGGTCAAATATAACAGGGTTTAATTAAGAAAAGAAGATTCAGACACCAATACTAATACAACAACAAATGCTCAAACTTTCTGATTGAACTGACAGGTTAATACAAAACCCATAATTACCTATTAAGCAAAATCCATTCAAGGCAAAGCATTAAGCCGAGCATCGAAGAGAAACCCACGATACAGCCCATCCCCGTTCCCCGGAACACCATCAATCCACCTCCACTCCCCTTTCTCCCCTGAATAGTCCCACAATGCCAATCTCCCAATCCTCTTTGCCGAAAAGCAAACCCTGTTTCCGCCTCCAAACACCTTAAACTTGCTCGATTCCTGGAAAAATCGAAACATTTCCACCGGCATTCTCCCGGCTTCGCCCCATTCCAACGTTTCCAAATCCAACCGAAGAATCAAGATTGTCGAGCACGACGCATTGAGGGAAAATGATGATTTCAATCCGCCAATCATTAAAATCGTGTTCCCGATTCCTTTCACTAGTCGGGGCCGTTTAAGGATGTCGAAAACGTCGCCCCATTCAACTTTTTCGAGGGTAATCCAAGGCTGGGAGGTCTGGAGAGCTTGGAGAGTACACGTGAAGAGCTTCCATTGGCTTCTCCATGGAGATCCGACGTCGCATAGAGCGAGGACGGAATCGGAAACCAAAATTGGGCTTCGTGGTTTTGACGGCAAATTCGATGAAAACTTGAGCCAAGTGTTGGTTGAGCCGGAGAAATAGAGGGCGGCGAGCTCGGTCAAGACGAGGACTCGGTTGGGCGAGCCGACAAGGACGGAGCCGTGACGGGACCAGGCGGAGCCGAGTTGGGGGAGGATTTTGAAGGACCGAGTCAAAGGGTTGCAAACGACTAGCGATTTGTTGGAATCGGGCGAGTCGGCCCAGAGGTAGACGAGTCCTAGAGAGGAAGCGACAGGCTGGTGGGAGCGGAAGGGGAGGAAAGAGAGGGGGAATTTGAGCCATTGGTTTTGATCGGGGTCGAACACGTGGAGGGTGGGCTGTGGGGAGACGTGACGATGAGGTGGACGGAGGGCGAGTAAAGGGAGCGGTGGTGGTAGGGTGGAGATGAGGTCGGTGAAGGAGGATGAGGAGAGGGTGGTGTTGAAGAACTTGCAAACGGAGCGGCAGGTGGTGATTTGGCGGAGCGAGAGGTGAGAGAAGATGTGGTGGAGGGTGTCTTGGGGAAGGAGGAAGATGGGTGGGGAGGAGGTGGTGCTTGGGTCCATGACGACGGCGGCGGAGTTAGAGAGGTATCAGGCGAGATTTGTGATGGGGAGAGGAGAGAGAGATGGTGGGGGTTGACCGGATTGTCTAGCTGGAACTAAGCTGCTGTTGCTGT
This sequence comes from Platycodon grandiflorus, assembly GCA_016624345.1. Lineage (NCBI taxonomy): Eukaryota > Viridiplantae > Streptophyta > Magnoliopsida > Asterales > Campanulaceae > Platycodon > Platycodon grandiflorus. The sequence goes on along the minus strand of CM028364.1, from coordinate 17,551,328 downwards.
GTTTGTACATCTGACAGGTTGACGACTCAAACATTTGGCCTTTAATTTGGTTACTTTTGTACAGTACGATCGTCAAAGCGAAATAGAATTGGGTTGAATTTTAGTCACTGCCAAACCCCTGATACTTGAAAGTATTCAGAGTACGATGCTAATTCTAAGGGTTAGAGCATCCACAATAATAACTACCTATATTATATTTTAAATACTTTATTTTTTGTTCAAGTTTCATTTTTTCAACACTCTAAAAATAAATTCACTTCAATAAGAACTTTCTATATAACCCTCTAAAAATTAAATATCTCTCATCTCAACTAACAAACCATTATATTTTTTCTCTTTTATTTATATTTTTTTACCACAATTAAAATAAAATATTTTAAATTTTATATACTATGAAAAATATATTGTACTCTCTCCGTTCCTAAATTATTGTCTTGTTTGACTCGGCACACGAATTAACAAAAAATAATTGACTTGATTAATAATATTGGTATAATGTGTAATTTCTTTTAATGCCTATGTGTATATGATGCATAATTAAAGTAAAGAGAAAAATAAGAGTAAAATGGTAAAAATAATCTCCTAAAAAAGAAAATTTTAAACAAGATAATTATTTAGGAACTGACAAAAAAAAATAATTTAGGGATGCAGAGAGTATATTTTAATAATTTTTATTATATTTTAATAATTTTTATTCTAAAATATTAAATAAAAATATATTGTATTCAAATAAAGTGAAGAAAATGTAGAGGATTTGAGTTACTATTCATGTTAAAACTCACTCTATATTTAGAGGGTGATTTAATTGGTTTTAGAAATAGAGGGTGGACTAGAGGAACCACTGTAAGATCAAGGGTGGGTAAAAATCTCTAAAATTGTTTTTAGGGAGTGGTGGGAGACTCCCCACTGTGGACGCCCTTAATTGTCCGTATAGGTGAAAATTTTTGACAGTATTTATATACGCGCTCAATCCACCAACTAATTAATAAATATAAATATATATATATATATATATATATAATTGTTAATGGTCTGGCCATTTAAGACCACTATTCCATCCCAATTAGCAATTACATATTTATTTAACTAACCTATCTTCTATCTATCTGTAACTAATTAAGCTCTCAATATTTTCTCAAGCTCCACAGCCCCCACCAACTCCCTCACTCCCAAAATCTTTTCAGAGAATTATTTTAAAATTGTTTAAATATCTACTCAGCAATACTACATAACTGTTAATTAAATCTTGAAATATGTAAATTTTGAATTAAGAAAGTAGAAATAAATTTCTTGCACGAGCGCCCACTTAATATGTAAGGGTGTGTTTATATTATATAGTATGATTTTTAGTTCTTAAGTGGTGAATTTTTGTAATGTTTATTTTTATTTTAATGGATAAATGTGTGCCTAAGTCCATTTGAGGCGCGTCCATTTATGCCCATGTAATTAGTTGGACACTTACTTACCCGCCCATTTGAGTCTGTCGCCAACAAGTGCTCTGCCCGTACTCGCCCAATCCGTCCATTTGCCACCTCTAATTGTCCACTACGTGATGTGTTCATTGTTCCACTTGGGTATCACTGCTTTTAATTTCATAGGTGCTAAATACAATACCCTCAAAGTATTAAATACAACATCTCCTTGAAAAAATACATTTTTGCCCCCATTTAACAGTTTAATTTTGATTTAATTAATTAAATTTTTATTAAAAAATTTGAAAAACAAATAAAATTTACAACAAGGCCACCTGGAGTATGCGGTCCACTAGGGAAAGGTCCCCCCTAAAGGAGGCGGGCATATTCAAGAAAGTCCCCGGGGGTGGTGACCTTGGGGGGTGTTGTATACAACATTCGTTAAAAAATTAATGGCTCCGTTGAGTTTTTAACATAATTTGAAACTTGAGGGGTTTAAATTGTAAAATAAAATAAAATTAACAAATTTAACAGAATAAATGACGGTCGTCTAGTCTAGGTGGATGTTTCTAATAAGGCTCCCTAAGGGTGGCGGCCTTGTCTAATTTTTTTTTTCATTTTTTCTTTTTTGCATTAATAACACAATAATATCAAAAGGGGATTTATGTTAGTTGCAATTTCATTACAATTAGGAGTCAAAAGGGGATTTATGTTAGTTTTTTTTATGAAAAAAGTCATTTGTCATCCACATACATTTTGGTGGCGTTATTTCTGTCTTTTAGTACTTGGTTATAAAGCATACGACCTTCTTCTACAACTCAAGACCACGTCGTCTCAACTATATTATTCGTAAAGTGAAAGTGGAGTTAGAGAAGAAAGCAGCGACAGACAATTAAACTGATAAAATACGATAATTTTTTACTAAATAAATACCAAGTAAAAAACTTTTTTTAACTTCTAAGTTCGTTTACAAAGAAAAGGAAAGGAAAGGAACGAAAGAAAAGCTTTGATTTTAATTTTATTTGCTTTCCTCAAATAAGAAAACAAAAGAAATTCTGTGTATGCAAGCCATGTGCATATGTAACAAGACCAAAAAACTATGGATAGGTGTATGCTAACGGTACATGATGACTTTTCATCCAAAAATTAATGAAAACCCCCTTTTAACCCTCAATTGCAACGAAAACGCAACCTTAAATTACATTATGCAAACATTAAAACCATAAACCCCTAAGTGCGATACTGAGCAAACCACTGGGCTGAAAAAGTGCAATTAACCCTAATTTCAACCATTCGGCTTATAAGTTGATTAATACAAATTTTACTTTGTATTATTTGATCATAATTGCATTCAATTAGGATTTATATTTTTATTTAGATTATTACCAAGAGTAAAGCTAGGTACAAGAAAAGTGTGAAACAAAGGTGTATCAAAATCTTAGTTGAAATGTTTTGATTGGTTAGAAAATTTGTAAGTTTTACCACTAAATAACTTTCTAAAACAAGTTCAATCAAACATTCTCTCTATATCTCATCAAATGCTTAGCCTTAGTGTTAGAATTTTATGGACTTATATATATGTGCATATGATTAATATGTGCATTTGGGCATACAGACGTGTATGCACTGCGGCGTAATCGTATACTTCATGTTATTTAAAATTAATAGGCCTAATTAAAGTGATCTCCTAAGTAATATGGGCCTAAGTCATCTTCTAATAAGTATGGGGTTTTATTGAATATGTGTAGAGACCTTAAGGGAGCTAATTGTTAACTTATAATGGGCCGGTTGATAATTAGGTCAAACTATTACTTATGGTCCCCAATTGAGTGTAGGGTTACAATCTTTTCTCTCTGCCGTCCCATTAGCAAGAGAAAACCTAAAGATACTACGCGACAATTGGAAGACGCATAACTCAAGGCACAATCTCATGGATTCAGGTACGCTTCCGCATCTAGTTTATTGTTTCGGGTAATTCCTATGTGAGGATTAAGATCTATGAATTTTAGTATTCATTAATTTCAATTCCATCAAGTGGTATCAGAGCTCCTTCACATTAGGGTTATCTGAAATTAATTTACAAATGTGTGTTTTATCAGTTTTTTCATACACGTTGATCTTTGGCCCAGTTTGAAAAAAATTTAATTTGGCCTTTCATTATTTTTGTGCACTGCCTAAGGCAATTGAATTATTTTTTTATATTTTACCTGAGATGTCATTCAAACCTTGTGGGCCCTCATGAATCATGGTTTTAGACTTCATGGACAAAATATGGCTGGAAATCGTATTAGCACTTTTATTTTACAGAATGATTTATTTGTCTCTTCCTTGTCATGGAGTCTGAGAATCCATATTGTGACTTTGAGAAACACTATATCTCTTTTTTGCGCACACACCAGCTAGCAGTGCACCAGCAATTCTTGTTTTCTCTCCCTCTGTGTTGTATGATTTTAGATATTAGCTGTTGCTATTGGTCTTTTCACAAGTTTTAGATTCAGCCTGGGATTTATTTAAGTTCTCTGATTCGGCGAACTCCATGGACAACACCACCTGCTCGACGCCCTTTGCGTCTCTCCGTCACAGCTGCGCGCAAGAGGAAATTGTTGGCTCTTGATCTCTTCCATTCAGACTTTCAGCCTTGGAATTGATCAACCTTACTTGGGTTTTCTTACGTGGTGTTTATTTGCATTGATTTGGGGGTTTTTTGAGGTTCGGGGAACTCGTCGGAGTTCACCATAGACACCGGCGCTGTTGCTGGGTTTTGTTTCTATACGTTGAGTTTTCCTTACAGCCTTGGTTTGGAGTTTTTTTTATTTTTTTATTTTTTTGGTGGGTCAATTGGGGAAAAAGACCTAAGGGTCTAATTTCTCAAAACCTAGAACCCTTTTTTTTTTTATTTTGGTTTTGAATTGAGACTGCTGACATAAGTTCTGTTGGAGAAGAAGGCCTCCTAGCCTTTTCTGAAAACTTTAGGGACTGAATTGCAATATGGATATAGCCCAAGGACTAAACTACAATTTTGACATAGGTCAGGGACTAATTTGCAATTTTTCTCATTCTATATGCATATTTTTTTTATTTTAATGATTTATTAAAGTTTGTTTAATTATTATCATAAAACAAATGTCTATTTTGAATGTTTATTAGTATGAATTCATGAGAAATAACCTTGATTATGCATTTATGCTTTATATGCAATGATTTTGTGTATTATCATGGATTCAATTTTTGATTCAAAATAACGAAGGTTTTGCTCATTATATTTGAGCATGTCTGGTAGTTCATATTAATTAATTGATGCAGCATGTTACAAAAGTAACCTCTCCTGTTTATATTTTTTAATTTTTTGAATTACTAAGATGTTTTGTGTATGCAATTTTCATGCGGGTATTGACCGGCCAAAAGGAAGGTTATTATCGTCTGGCAGAAAATCAAATACATCTGTGGTAGTAAACAAGTGATGATTATTAGGTGTCCCTGTGGGTGTTGGGTCGATCAAAAGAAAGGCTCAACATTTGACTGGATTTTATTGTCAATGTTTGATTACTACACCAAGAAAATCACTTGCAAATTAATTTTCTGTCAAAAGACTAGGATTAGTGTTTTGCCACTTTTCTTGTAATGGGAATGGTCATTTTGAATTTATTTAAACTTATCTGCTTAAGGTTTTGTTTTAGTTTATGTGAGCTTATTCAGTTTTATTTTCATTCTCTGTTCAGTTAATACATCTACTGCAATTGTATCTGCTAATATCAACTCCATTCCGGTACTTAATGGTACCAACTTTAAGGACTGGAAAGAGAACGTTATGATTGTTCTCAGTTGCATGGATCTAGACCTTGCACTACGGGAGCAGCGTCCCACTGATCTTTCAGCTTCAAGTACCTCTGATGAAAAGAGGGAAATGGAAAAGTAGGACCACTCAAATCGCATGAGTCTAATGATCATGAGGCGTACAATTCCAGAAACATTCAGGGGCACTATGTCCGAGGAAAAGGTTGCGACAACGTTCCTTCAGGAGCTTGAAAAGCGCTTTGCCAAGAATGAAAAATCGAAAACAAGTTCTATTTTACATAGTCTTGTTTCCATGAAGTATAAAGGCAAAGGGAACATAAGGGAGTACATTTTGGAGATGTCTCTTTTGGCATCAAAACTAAAGGGCCTTAAGTTAGAGCTATCTGATGACTTGCTCATTCATTTAGTTTTGATATCTCTTCCTGCACAATTTACTCAGTTTGTGGTCAGTTATAATTGCCAGAAGGAGAAATGGACTCTTAACGAGCTCATTTCACATTGTGCACAAGAAGAGGATAGAATGAGACATGAAAAGACGGAAAGTGCTCATTTGGCAACATCTTCCTCGGGCACCATCAGAAAAAGAAAGGGTAAGGAAACTGTGGACTTGGACCCAAAGAAGAAGCAACAGAAGGTGTCCAAAGGACAAGATAAGGAAATGAGCTGCTTCTTTTGTAAGGATCCTTCTCATGTGAAGAGAGAGTGTGCTAAGTACCGCGCTTGGCGCGTGAAGAAAGGTAAACCTCTCATTCTTGTTTGTTCTGAGGTTAATTTGGTTTCAGTGCCTAGACATACTTGGTGGTTAGATTCTGGTGCTACTACTCACATAAGTGTGTCTATGCAAGGTTGCCTGAGTTGCCGCAAGCCAAGTGATGCTGAAAGATTCATCTATGTGGGGAATGGCAATTCAGTAGAGGTTGAAGCAATAGGAACATTTAGGTTATTGCTTAAGACTGGATTTTATTTGGATTTATTTGAGACACATGTTGTACCGTCTTTTAGACGAAATTTGGTTTCCATTTCTATTTTGGACAAAGAAGGATATGTTTGTTCTTTTGGAAATAATGGATGTCGTCTCTTTTATGATTCTAAATTTATTGGATCCAGTACTTTATCAAATCATGACAACCTATATTTGCTTGATACAGTCACCTTATTTAATGAAAACTTGCACGTTGAATCACGTGGCACTAAACGAAAATTAACAAACGAGAACTCTTTATCATTATGGCACAAGCGCTTAGGTCATATATCAAAACAAAGAATTCAAAGGCTTGTGTCAGACGAGATTCTCGATACACTTGACACATTGGAAACCGAAATATGCGTTGAGTGTATTAAAGGCAAACAAACAAACAAGAGAAAATCAGGTGCCGAAAGAGCTAAGGATGTCTTAGAACTAATACATACGGACATTTGTGGGCCATTTCCCACGCCTTCGTGGAATGGTCAAGAGTATTTTATAACGTTCATAGATGATTACTCTCGTTATGGCTACCTATTTTTAATACATGAGAAATCTCAAGCTTTGGACGTTTTCAAGAATTTTAAGGCTGAGGTTGAAAACCAACATGGCAAAACCATTAAGAATGTCAGATCTGACCGTGGTGGAGAATACTACGGCAGAAATGACGGTTCAGGTGAACAACATCCAGGACCTTTTGCCAAATTCCTAGAAGAGTGTGGAATCGTCCCACAGTACTCCATGCCAGGTACACCTAGCATGAATGGTGTAGCTGAAAGATGAAACAGGACCTTAAAAGATATGGTAAGAAGCATGATTAGTCATACTACCCTACCTGATTCACTCTGGGGAGAGGCACTTAAGACTGCAGTTTATATCCTTAATAGGGTTCTGATAAAAGCTACGACCAAAACCCCTTATGAATTATGGACGGGCAAGAAACCTATCTTAAAACATTTACACATTTGGGGTTGTCCAGCTGAGGCAAGGCCTTATAGGCCAAATGAAAAGAAATTGGACTCAAGAACGGTTAGTAGCTATTTTGTTGGATATTCTAAGAGATCACTGGGTTTCAAGTTCTATGATCCAAAATCTAGAACTTTCTTTGAGACACGAAATGTTCGGTTCTTTGAGGATATTGAGCTTTGGGGGGGAGATAAGGTAAGAGACTTTGTCTTTGAAGAGGATTCGGTTACTATTCCTTTTCCTACAGTTGTCCTTGACCATAATCAGGATCTTACTCCTAACACGGTTCAAGAACAACATTTGGAACAACAAGACAATGTTAGAGTTCCCCTTGATATAGGTCAACCGGTTGTTCATAAGGAACAAGCTCAACAACCTCAAGAACCAGTGCCTTTAAGGAGATCCACTAGAGAGAGGAGAAATGCAATTCCAGATGACTTTATAGTATTTCTCAATGAACATGAGGCAAACATTGGCGTGATGAAAGATGATCCAATCACCTTTCATCAAGCCATTGAAAGTTCAAACTCTCAAAAGTGGATGGATGCCATGAATGAGGAAATCAAATCAATGAAAGACAATGACGTCTGAGATCTTGTCCCATTGCCCGAAGGCGTGAAACCTATTGGTTGCAAATGGATATTTAAGACCAAGAGGGATTCACAAGGCAATGTGGAAAGATATAAGGCACGTCTAGTCGCTAAGGGATTTACTCAAAAGGAAGGCATCGATTATAAAGAGACCTTCTCTCCAGTTTCTTCGAAGGACTCATTTAGAACGATTATGGCACTAGTGACACATTTCGATTTAGAGTTACATCAGATGGATGTGAAAACTGCGTTTCTCAATGGTGATATTGAAGAAACAATCTATATGGTGCAACCAGAATGCTTTGTTTCGAAAGATTCAAAGTAAATGGTTTGCAAACTTAAGAAATCCATCTATGGGCTCAAACAGGCTTCTCGACAATGGTATCACAAATTTCATCAAGTTGTATTATCATTTGGTTTTGAGGTAAATATAGTTGATGAATGTATATACCATAAGTTCAGTGGGAGCAAATATATTTTTCTGGTTTTATACGTGGATGACATCCTACTTGCCACTAATGATATAGACTTATTGCATGAAACTAAGAAATTTCTATCAAAGAAATTTGAAATGAAAGATCTTGGTGATGCATCTTTTGTATTAGGAATCCAGATACATCGAGATCGTTCTCAAGGTATTCTTGGATTATCACAAAAGGGATATATTGAAAAAGTACTTAAAAGGTTCGGCATGCAGGATTGTAAACCAGGTGATACCCTAGTTGCTAAAGGAGATAGATTCAGTCTTAATCAATGCCCCAAGAATGAAATTGAATCTAAAGAAATGAAAGATATTCCTTATGCTTCGACTGTAGGGAGTTTGATGTATGCATAGGTCTGTACTCATCCAGATCTAGCATTCATTGTTAGAGTGTTAGGCAGATACCTCAGCAATCCAGGGAAGGAACATTGGATAGCAGCCAAAAGGGTTATGCGTTACCTACAGAGAACAAAGGATTACATGCTCACATATAAAAGGTCGGATAAACTTGAGATCATTGGGTATTCTGATTCTGACTTTGCGGGATGCAAAGATAGTCATAGATCTACTTCGGGCTACATTTATTTACTAGCTGGTGGAGCAATCTCTTGGAAGAGTGTTAAGCAGACACTCGTTGCTTCTTCTACCATGGAAGCAGAATTTGTAGCATGTTACGAGGCATCAAATCAAGGGGTTTGGCTGCAAAATTTTGTCACTGGGCTGCGAATAGTAGATGGTATTGAAAGACCATTAAAGTTATTTTGTGACAATAAGTCTGCAGTCCTTTACTCAAATAATAATAGGAGCTCTTCGAAATCTAAGCATATAGATATCAAGTTCCTTGTTGTTAAAGAAAGAATTCAGAGTGGTCATATATGTATTGAGCATACTGGGACAAACTCCATGATAGCGGACCCGCTCACTAAGGGTTTAACACCCAAGGTCTTTCACGAGCATACTGCTCGTATGGGTGTTTTATAGTTGGATTATGCATAGGTTCAGTGGGAGTTTATATTATGTATTTGCTCGACATTTATGATTCATTGTCATGACAATTCTACAGTTTTGGATTATTGTTAAAGTTTAAAGTTATTCAGTATTCAGCACTCTGAATGTTACATTTGATCTTATACGGACTAAGGTAGGACCAGTTGGAGATAGACATGTGAAGATCACATTACATGTAATTTCCATGCTACACATCCATACTTGATTCCTGTCGTTGGTTATGTTAATGCATGTGACCATTGATGGGTCTAGTTGTGATAAAATGCAACGAAACCCTCTTTAATCCTTATGTTAATTTTGACTAATGGACAGGATTGGTTTAAGATGACTGAAAGCAAAAGGCTTGCTCGAGCTTCTAAAGTATAATGTGATATACGATTCTAAGGTTATACGTTGTACATGTATATAATCCAAGTGGGAGATTGTTAGAATTTTATGGACTTATATATATGTGCATATGATTATTGATTAATATGTGCATTTGGGCATACAGACGTGCATGCACTACGGGGTAATCGTATACTTCATGTTATTTAAAGTTAATAGGCCTAATTAAAGTGATCTCCTAAGTAATATGGGCCTAAGTCATCTTCCAATAAGTATGGGGTTTTATTGAATATGTGTAGAGACCTTAAGGGAGCTAATTGTTAACTTATAATGGGCCGGTTGATAATTAGGTAAAACTATTACTATAAAAGGTTATGGTCCCCAATTGAGCGTAGGGTTACAATCTTTTCTCTCTGCTGTCCCATTAGCAAGAGAAAACCTAAAAATACTACGCGACAATTGGAAGACGTATAACTCAAGGCACAATCTCATGGATTCAGGTACGCTTCCGCATCTAGTTTATTGTTTCGGGTAATTCCTATGTGAGGGTTAAGATCTATGGGTTTTAGTATTCATTAATTTCAATTCCATCACTTAGCACTACAGAAATCATTAATAACTCTCCCAATTCATAGTTATTGAGAGGTTCAATGATGGCACACACACAAGTGAAATCATTCCTTATTTGAAGGGCATCATCATTCATAGACACATGTCAAAGTTATGTTTGTACACGATCCATTAGTGACCAATTAAGTACGAACTTCACTTAGATCTTGACTAGTGTAATCTTGCTTTGGAATAGACTAATGTAAAAATAGTGCACTTTTGAAATTCAGGGTCAACCACCTTGGTAGTGGATATAGAAACATTTATGTTGTGAACCACTTTGAATTGTCTCTTTTGTTTCCTGCTGATTACGTTGTTGATCTTTTTGCTTCAGTAATTGTTTTTATCAGCACCTTTAGTAATCTATATAAACAACAATATTGTGATCTTCCTGTGTGACTCTTTTAAATCTTGTCTTTTTGTGAAAACTGCCAATTCACTAAAGAAATCAATTTAGCCTTAAAACCACTCTTCATTTTATTCAGTTGTTCTGCTAATTAATCAGTAGGTAATCTGATAAGATTAATTGTTAGCAAAATATTTTTAAAAATTCGTACAAGCTATTCACCCCCGGTGAAGCATATTTCATACCAATTGGGCCTTATAGGGTCCATGACAGCGCTGATAGCAACGGTGGAGTTAGAAAGGTAGCAGGTGAGATTTGGGGAGGTGGTTAGGAATTAATATGGTGGTGGTTGACAGGATTGTCTAGCTAGAACTAAGATATCAGTGTTTATACATTTGACAGGTTGACGGCTTAAGCAATATTAGGCCTTAATCTAGTTACTTTTTTTACAATATGATTGTCACATGCAAAATAAAAATGGTACGCCATATAGTACGGTAAGATTCAAACTTGCATTCAAGTGGGTTGAGTTTTATACGGGTTGTATTTTATTCATTAATTACCTACCCTTGGTACCTGGAAGTTAGTATTCAAAGTGCAATGATAATTGCAACTATTATGCTTATAGATTGACTATTTGAAGTATTATGTGATCATAATTGAATTCAATTAGGGTTTATATATGAATATTATTCTAATTTTTATTTAGATTATTAACAAGAGTAAAGCTATGTGCATGAAAAATGTGCAACACATATGTACCGAAATCTTAGTGGATATGTTTTGATTGATTAGAGAATTTGTGAGTCCTACCACTAATCAATGTTTGTGACTAATGAGGAGTTTTGGACATGTCACCAAGTACTTTTGGTGCACATATTATTACTCTATTAACAAACTTGCTTATATGTCCATTATTATGTTGTGCAGTTATTGTTAGCATAAATAAATTATAAAATAATATTATTCAATATTTGAGTTTCATCATCATAATTATAAAACATATATCTTCTTCATGAAATCATACAGCAAGCTTTTATTGAGATTTCTAAGCTGCATCATTGTATTTACTTGAACCTTAATTTTCTTGAAATCTTCATGGATTTCTTCTCCTATTTTATGGAGATTCTTCACAAAATGGTACAGGTTCATAATGCAAGAGTCCCAAGTCTTCTTGAAACTGTGTTTGAGGTAGGCCTATCTCGTGTGTGCGACAACAAAAGCAAGCAAACAATTAATTGAACAATAATCTTATCAAGCAATTGGGAATTGCGACAGCAGAAGCAAGCAAACAATTAATTGAGCAATAATCAATTATCAAACAATTGGGAATTAGAAAAGAAAAGAGTATTTGAGATTTTAAGACTGCTGCATATTGATATTTCAACTTTATACAGATTTTTGGGTTACAACTTATATATAAGATACAAGAACTAGCCCTAATTATATACAAACATGGAAAGTAAAAACTGCTCTTGCGGCACATCGCGCTTGCGCCATCTCAAGCGGTGCGCGGTACTGGATGTCCCCTGAAGTCCTGCGCTCACACCATGCGACCGCTCCAACAATTGGGACTTTATCGCATTCTGTCTTCAAGTTGTCTCCTATCATTAGGTTGACATCATTCTACGTAACTTCTTTTTATGGGTTCTGGTTAACTCTTCCAATGAAAACTTGGGATGTTCAATTTTATTTACTTCCCTGCCTTTATAAGTTTAGGTTCACAACCCATTAATATGTCTTAGGTTGCCTTTATAAGTTGACAATTATATACTCAGGTCCTCGCTTGAATCACCCAATTTTGGCATAACCCGAGTGAGGTTTTGGATTGCCCCTGTGCCTCGATTGGTATGCAAAAATTGAATCAATTTTGTGGAATTAATTTTATGAAATTGATTAATAACGTTTGGTGATGTACGAATTATATTTCGAATATAAATGGATTATTAAAATTTTAGAATTGATTATTAAAATTGAAGGAATCACAATCCTGATGGAGGGGGTGAGATTTGGATTTTTAATAGTTGGAATCCATGTAAAAAGGACGATAATATCCTTCTATTAGGTCAATGATTTTCTTTATATTTATAACTTCATTTGGTTTCAACTACTTTAAGGTCGTTCCTTTTTACTCCTCCTCCTCGTCGTCATTATTCTTTGGCTCTTCATAAGGCTTTTCTAACTCTTCTCCCATCTAATTTAATTTGTTAATAATAGTTTATAATTTTATGATTGCAGTGTTAATTTTTACGTTTGAAGCATGGTTTAGAATTGATTAATCTTACAAGATTTAGATTAAATACACTATAAGATTTTTTTAAAAAAATTGGCATGCTTTGCATGACAATTACGCAAAGTATAATGATAACGGTGATTGCTTGGAACTATATTGGAGCATAAAATAGTAATTATTTAAAATAAGTAATTACACTTACTTTTCTCTAATTATTTCAAATATTTAAACGATTTTTATTTGAACTAGTTTCATTATAACAATAGTTTTTTTATTTAATAAATTTTTCTTTCTTTATTGATGTTGGATAATTTAAATTTTTCACCAAAATTGAAAAAGATTGAAGAACTTGTTATTTTGTGGAGTAGTAATAACGTTAATTTCTAATTTTTATCCTGAAAGTCATTAACAAATACTTGTATATATTGGGGTAATATTGTCAATTACCTTAATTTTATTTTTGCATTCCAAGTTATTTTGCTTCTTACCAAATAATATAATAGAAAATCGTACTACATTAGTTATTACAATCCTTATGCTACCAAACACTTTTTAGGAATTATTTTCTCATATATTTCTGTGGAATCTCATTAATAGTAATCGATTCCACGAAATTGATTTTATTTCCGTGTATCAATCGAGGCCCTAGTGTTTTAATGTATATTTGAGTTTGTTCATTAGATTTAGTCAGTTGTTACATGGGCTTTTATGTGTGCTCCTATCACCAACATGGTCTTTGATTATATGGGTAGCGATTTTGCTCTTCCTGGTCTTCAAAGCTTGAACAAACATTCTTTCTATTGATAATATGTGGGGGGTGGGGGAGGGAGGGAGGTATTTTAAGCAACAGTATAAGAAACTCACGAAGTTGAAGTGATTCATAGTACTAAAGACTGCTATATCTGCTACCAAGTAAATCACACAAATGTGCACTAATTTATTTTTATAGTTACGAGAACTAAAGCATACATAAAATATTCCAATACTTCGCAATAACTATATTCCAATACAAACTCGCAATAACTATACTTGTATGATCACTAGTGTATCTGTACAAAAAGATTTTGACCAGTGTTTATGAGTGTTTATACTCTTAAGGAACTGATATTACTCTTATATTTGGTACATTCAAAAGGCTCCCAAAGACTAATAATTGGGAGAGCTAATCTAATGATTGGGTGACGTTGTTGATGATATGATAAATGTTATAAAAACGAAGATATTTTAGGATTAAGAATTACAAGTTTTTATCTTCAATGCGGAAATGAATCGGTCAAAAATAAAAGTACCAAGTATTTGGAGAAATAATGGAAGAAAATAAAAAATATAAGGGAATCAAACAAAAGGAAACAGAGGATTTACGTGGTTTAATCCACTCCAAGGCAAGCAACAAATCCACTATAAACGATGAGGAATTACAATAGAGAGTTTTCAATGTACTCACCCTACCTAGGACTAGGGTTACAACTTACAAGGATTGACACGATGCCACAGAGTACCACACCTCTCACAGCCCAAAATAGCAACGCACTATTTTGTCTAATACCGCCAAGACCTCGATACCCTCGACCACCAACTGTGTCCGTCGTCCGTCTCTCCCCAATTTGTGTCTCTCACTTTTGGTCTTGTTTCTAATTGACGTCTCATCACCTCTTTATATAGGCCCTAAGAAAAACCTAAACAAATTGGGATTAAGACTTTTAATCCATGGCAATAAAGGAATCCTTTTAGAACTAGTACTAACTTGTTTAACTTTCTCCAATTAACTCTAGGATTAATTAATACAATTCTAGTTTGCATAGGATACTAAAATCCATATGAATTTGAGACATATTTTAACAAATCTCCACCTTGGCTCAAATTCCATCAATCGTCTATCCTCATTGTTGCTTACCCGTTATGCATCCCACCAAGGGTGCCTAGAATTGATCTCGAACACGTAAGTCCAAGCGGCCCTTGAACTCGCTCCATGAAATACTACCAAACCGTATACTTCTAATTTCTTCACACTTTGAAACATAGCATAAGCTCCACCTTGAATGACATTCCCTTGTAGTAAATAAAAGTTGCCCTTTTTGTTTCCACTCATGAGAAATCGGCCACCACGAAAGATTTTCATCTTTCCATCCCGAACTGTGTAATTGCAACCTTTCGAATCCAAGGAACCTAATGAAATTAAATTCCTCCCCAAGTTAGGAACATGATGAACTTCAGTTAGCGTTTTCACTCCACCTTGAGTCTTGATTTTAATTGTCCCAACAACTTCAATCTTGCAAGAATAATCATCCGCTAAAAATACATCACCACTTGCACTATTGTAAGTAGAAAACATATCTCTATTGGAACACATGTGAAAAGAACAACTAGAATCAAGAATCCATTCAGTCTGTAGATTATCACCACCCACGGTCACATTAAGTACATCACCGTTATTCTCGTCATTGCTAATACCACCCTCATCGAAAGTGACAATATTAGCATTAGAATTCAATTCTTTCTTCACTTTATCCTTGAGTTTTTGACAATTACGAGCAATGTGACCTATCTCATTGCAATGCCAACACTTTATCTTGGAAGTCTTCTTTTTCTTCTCACGACCACTTGAACTTTCACTGGATGGATTTCTGACATGATTAACTTTGCTTCCCCCATACAAAGCATCATTATTATCATTATTCTTACAACCCTTGTTCATAAAATCATTAGTTAATAATGATGTTTGTACCTCACCCAAATTAAACTTGTCTTTTCAATGCATAACAGTAGTAACTAAATGCTTGAAAGATGGTGACAAAGACTTTAGCAAAATTAAACCTTGATCTTCATTCTCAATTTTAACACCGATATTAGCCAACTCGCAAAGTATCTTGTTAAAAGCATTCAAGTGATCATGAATATTCGTACCTTCAAACATCGTAAAGTTAAACAACTCCTTCTTTAGGTATAACTGGTTTGACATAGATTTCCCCATGTAGAGACTAATCCAACTTCTCCAATAATGCGTTCACAGATTTTTCGGAGATAACGTTGTAGAGAACATTATCCGCGCAATATCACCGAATAGTGCTAGCTGCCTTTTGATCAATTCTCTTTCATACCTCATCCTTCATATTGTCGGGTTTTGCTTCCATTCCTTCCAAAGCAATCTCTTGATCTGCTTAGATCAACACATCTCTAACTTTAACTTGCCACAAGTTAAAGTCATTACTTCCGTTAAATTTCTTCAATTGGAATTGCGTAAAATTTCCAACGTCCCCCATCTTTAAAACTCCAATCTCTTGATTCATAATTTTGACTATCCCAAAGCTCTGATATATACCAGTTTGTTATAAAAACGAGGATATTCTTGGATTAAGAATTATAAGTTTCTATCTTCAATGCGGAAGCGAATCGGTCGAAAAATAAAAGTACCAAGTATTTGGAGAAATAATAGAAGAAAATAGAAAATATAACAGAATCAAACAAAAGGGAACAAAGGATTTACGTGGTTTAATCCACTCCAAGGCAAGTAACAAATTCACTATAAACGATGAGGAATTACAATAAAGAGTTTTCAATGTACTCACCTTACCTAAGACTTGGGTTACAAGGATTGACACGATCCCACAGAGTACCACACCTCTCACAGCCCAAAATAGCCACGCATTATTTTGTCTAATACCGCCAAGACCTCGAAACCCTCGACCACCAACTGTGTCTGTCGTATGTCTCTCCCGAATTTGTCTTTCACTTTTAGTCTTGTTTCTAATTGACGTCTCATCACCTCTTTATATAGGCCCTAAGAAAAACCTAAACAAATTGGGATTAAGACTCTTAATCCATGCCAATAAAGGAATCCTTTTACAACTAGTACCAACTTGTTTAACATTCTCTAATTAACTCTAGGATTAATTAATACAATTACCAAAATTCATATGAATTTGAGACATATTTTAACAATAAAAGCTGAAAAAATACTCTTTAAGTGCACAACAAAATGAACTTGACTTGAATGCTCTCACTCCTGCCTTGCTCTACCCTATGCAATGCTCCTCATCAATGGCTTTTATAGTTGAGGTTTTTGGAGTTGTCGGAGGTTTGAATCCTCAACATTTGACCTGAAGATCTTAAGCATTTAATGGTACAACTGTTGAAGTTACAAAAGAGTGGCTGGAAGTCTCTCTCTCTCTCTCTTTCTCTCTCTCTCTCTCTCTCTCTCTCTCTCTCTCTGTGGGAATGATTTTATTGTAGGACACGATTTTTGTCTGCACCATGTGATAACCTATCATCGATAATTCTCTATGGTACTAATGGTAATGGTCTACAATACAATGATAAAAAGTTCTAAGTACAATAAAGGGGTTTTATAAGATGTGTCGTAGAAAACTTAAGGACATATAAGTATTGGTACCATTGAATCTTAGATGTTTGCACTTTGTTTCTATTGGAAACCTGCTGAGAAGTACTTCAAATTCTTTGTTAAATTACATG
Organism: Platycodon grandiflorus; assembly: GCA_016624345.1. NCBI lineage: Eukaryota > Viridiplantae > Streptophyta > Magnoliopsida > Asterales > Campanulaceae > Platycodon > Platycodon grandiflorus. Next base: position 17,534,127 of record CM028364.1, on the reverse strand, counting down.
CTTTCCATACTCGCTGATTATACTTGCTTTTGTAACCTACTTATAATTTCTTATATCTTGTCAGTTCTTAGTATACTTGCTTATCTTACCCATATCAGGATATCTTGGTCATCTTGTTGTATAAACTATTCTTAGAACCTGTTCGTCTTGTTTCAATCGCTTGGTTTGAAAAGTATTTGATCAGCCTTATTAACCCACTTAATTATCTTATTTTGTGGCCTAACCAATCCATTGTTTAGTACTGTAACACCCTGATTCCTCCTACGTATGATTTGCTTGTATTATTGTATGATTGACATGTTAAACATTCTTATTATACTTGTTAAGTAGCATGTTAATTGATTTATGCCTTAATTCGTTATTTTCATTTCATGTCTATGAGAATTGCTATGTTTATTACAGTGTTGGGTTTGTTTCGGACTTAGTTTGAGGTTTGGATCATCTTAGGATGGTTTGGGAGTGTTTGAAATCACCTTTGGACAACTTAGAAATATTTTAGCTTGAATTTGGGAGTTATGCGGCCACATAGTGCTGGCGCGCACAACCCCTCAATTCTCTGGAATCTATGCGGCCGCGCTATGTGCCCGCATAGAAGCCATGCGGCTGCCCTATGCGTCCGCATAGAAGACCGGCCACTTATCTTGACTTTGCTTTTTGGACAATTTTGACCAAATGAGTGGCTCTCCTTGAGCCATGTCATCACCTCCCCAAATCTGAAATCTTGGTGACTTAAATGAAGTGAAGATTTCATTATCTCCATATTTCCCTCCCATTTCCTCCATAGGTGTTCTTAAGTGTGTGTGGGAGTTTTGGTGAGATTAGTGTGTGTATCTGGGTTCCCGAAGATCAAACCGTCCGATTGACGATCCGAGACCGTCATTGTGTAGGTGTTGAGTAAGGGAGCAACTTGTGTGGCTTTGATTTCATTTTCGTTGGTTTGATATTCGGTTCCAAGTAAGTTACTAAACCCCCTTTTGTATGCTTTAAGCTTCAATGTGTTCTAGATCATCAATAATCATGTATGACTTGCTATATATGTTGTTTTCATGTACAAATCTCTAGGTTGAGATGAGTACGTTATACTTGTGCTATGAGTATGTGTTGAATGATATTTGATGAGCTAGGGTTTGAACATTTAACCTTAGGATTTGAATAAATAGAGAACTTGAGACTTGAAATTGGGTAATCTTGCATATAGCATTTAAACCCTAATTTTACGAACTTTAGCAATGACTCCGAGAAGTTGATTTTAGGGAAAATTATGATTCCCCGAACAATATGTTAAATTACTACGAGGTTTAAAGTTCGATTGATCGAGATTCTAGTCCTCCGTGTTTTGGTACTGTTAAAGTAGAGACTTGTAAATGGCTCTAATGTGTTGATTAGAATTCTTGCAAATATGTGTTAATGATAATCGGTGATATAATAGAATAATCTACTTGTCATTTGTCAAGTTCACTACTTTTGAACTTGATGGTTATTTGCATTAGATGAGTAAGAACATCTATTTGTGCATTGTGTAAGTCCAGCTGGCGTCGTTGGTCGAGTAAGGTGGGACGACCTATAGTCTTCACAAATCAATGTTTGTGATCGCTATAAGTTGTCGTACCGGAGTTTCACACACCCCTCTTCTATTGGCCATAGTCGAGAAGTAGCCCCACTGTTGTAGCAATACGCATGGCTTTGGTTTGCTAGATTGAACTTGATGGTATTAATCGGGGACGTCGATACTACATACACGAGTATCAAGACACATTTGGTTATTTGTGTATTGCAGGAGCAACGCAAAGATGGACAAAGAAACAATATCCTTTATAATGTGGTTTATTACGAGTACTTATGTGAACATCAAAGTGCTACGTATGATTTATGTGAATTGTATATCAATGATGATGTTACATGTTCAGTTGTAATATATACAAATATATTATCATGTTATAATTATCAGTTGAGCATTATGCCATGACATTTAGTAACTTATTGAGTTTCGACTCACCCCGTTTGTTGTTTATATGTTTTTCCTTAGATCCGAGCCAGGCAGGAAGTTCGCGGTGAGGTCGAATAGTATTATCGCTTAGCTCGCAGGTGGTCTTTTGCTTTGTAACCCTGGAGCTCTTTTGTTATTAGTGTTAGAAATTCTTTTGGTAAGGACGAATGGTTATGTAAAGTCATGTAGACTTTACTTTGAGTAGTATTGATACATTATTTGTACTTATTATTCTTTTGGGTAGCCGACACGTGTATGTCGAGCTAGTATACTTTGTTATATATTTAACTCAGTTATTTTCCCAAGCATGTCGTAGCTTGTGGTTTATGTATAGTTGTTCCGGCATGTTGTGGCCGAGGTAGTTATTAGTATGAATGGTTTTATTAAAAATCTTACACTTGTGTTTTATTAGCTGGGTTCCGGTGTATCGTCGCTGATGATTGATTTTATTTATCAAGTTTTTATTATTATGGTTTGTTGTAAGCACGGGTTGTTGCACCACGTGCTTTTATTATTTGTATTTGTTACTTGTTAGTTGTTTTGGCGCGTCGACTTTGGGATTCCGTATTGGAATTCGGGTCGGGGCGTCACAAGTACTCTGATAAAATCAACCTTTTTTATGAAAACATTGTCGAAAGTTCTTATATAGGCTATCCACGCCCTCTACCTCGGCTCTAAGCCTATTTTCTACCATTCGAGATCAACAGAACTTGCCAAGTGGTGTAAAGGGATTGGTCTACCTTGCTTTGGTTTCCACACCTAAAGGGAGTAGATAAATGCATTCAATCATTTCAAACCTAATATAGATTAGGCTTGCAGAGTCGTGGCTACTAAGTGAGAATGTTGGATTCAACTCAACCATTCTTGTGATCCTCGTGCTTCAATTTTTACTAGCTTGGCACGTGACCATTAGGTCAAGGCGAAGCCACATGATGAAAGAGGGGCTCTAGTCCTCTTTGATTATGATAAAGTGTCAATTTATCACTATGAGTTTAAAAATTTGTAAAATTAGATCAGGTATTTTTAAAGTTTATGGAACTTTTCCCCTCTTCATTTTTTTGAGAAGAATTGTGTACTACTTAATATGTTTTGTCTCTCATTTTGGGTACTTTGAAAAAGAGTTGAGTAATATTACCATCGTTCATAAGCGAATTATATAATGACTTCTAAAATTAATGCCTTAAGAATGAGCATCACTTATAATTCATATTTTGGTTTTCAAAAACACAATAAATAATTTCTTAATCAATGGGGTTTCTTCACATATAGCCTTGTCAAACCCTCAAAACTTCTTATATGACCTCACTTATTCCAAAACATCTTTTAAGACCTCTTTTTATTTAAAAACCCCAAAACATCCTCTCTTTTTTTTTTTTTTAACTACACTAGGGTTTGTTCAAACGACACTAGGGTCGTTAAATGACCCTAGGGTTTGTTCGAACGACATTATGGTCGTTCAACGGCCCTAGGATGTGTTCGAACAATATTAGGGTCGTTCAACAAGTCGTTTAACGACTCTAGGGTCGTTCAATGACTCTAGGGTCGTTCGACGAACAATGGAGGTAGTATGTGTGCGAAAAGAAGAAACAATGGAGGTGGAGGGCAGAGGGTGAAGAGGGCGAGAGAGAGACCTTGCGCTAGGATGAAGAGTGAGGGATGAATGGGAGGCTAGTTAGGTTAATTTTGAGGATGTTTTGAAAAGTTTGTATCACTTGTTGGTAAAAGGTCATAAAAGGATATCAGTGAGTGAGTTTTGTATATAATATTGCATTGGAACGAGCAATGTCGAAAAAAAATTGTCATTAAGTATGGGACTGTAGCAAGTTTATGATTTTGGTATACTTGAAACATGTGTCTCTTTGATTTTTCAAGGTCTTCAATATTTGAAACATTTGTCTCTTTCTCTTCCACCCTTACATTCCTCCTCTGTATACTTGAAGTTCACACCATGGGTAGTGGACCAATCTTCCTACTTCCTTTCTTCTTCATCTTTTATGCTTAAACTTTTGGTTGAATTGTTGTTGCTTTCTTTTAAAAGTTTTTTCAGAAATCATAGTTACTATTTTTTTTTCTCACGTTCCCTGTTTATAGTTCCCTTGGATTCCATAGTGACTAAGAATATAAACATAAATCAAAACTTTTGAAGTCAAAACTGTAGTTAGCGCAGCCACAGAAATATGCCCAAGAATGATGAAAACCAAATCATAACAAGTAAAAGAGTGATAGTGACTTTTATGTCCAAGTACTGATAGTTATTTATCAAAAAAAATAATAATCCAGTACTTAGTGTTCGTGGGGAGAGGGGAGGGGGATGGATGTTATATGTTGGGTTTTATATGTGCCTTCTTTCATGGTGTGGTGTGGGATGTGTGTAGGGGGGGGGGGTTAAGTCTTGGGATGTATCATTTGGGGGTATGTCTTTAGTGGTGAAATGAGGCTTGATAGGAGGGGGGGCATACACTATTTGTACGCGGGGAAGGGGGGGTGTTGTTTTGATTTTTGTATTATTCGAAAAATGGTCTAATTGATGGAGTCAGTACTTACTGGAGGTTATTTTTCAAAAATCTGTAATTGACTATTTAAGATATAATAATGGTGGAGTAATTGGAGTTAGTTGAAGTATCCATGAATAATTGGTTTTGTTCTGCTTGGCATTTTTATTACATCTTGAGTTATAGAACTCTCTCTCTCTCTCTCTCTCTCTCTCTCTCTCTCTCTCTCTCAAGTAGCCGAAATAGTCTTTCTCTTGTAGTTGACAATCGTTTGGCAATTGCCTTCGAAACAGACATCTTAACCTGAAATCTGCAAACTAGCCTAGAGCTGAACTGAGGTGGTAGGCTGAATCAAATGCATCACCTGATCTTTCTGTAGGTTGATTGACATAGTCCTTCATTCAGACTGAAAAGCTTTCTACGATTCCTAATACTTTAGTCAATGCTTGTCGTTGCCGGATTCATCAAAAAAAAAAAAAATCTTTTATGAACGCCTATCTATTCATCAAAGAAAATTTCTAGATTGCTCGGATCGACAAGAAATTCTGGTGGTAACACTCATTCATTTTATTGTGAGTGAATTTGATGCTAGGAATCGATTGAATCCTAGGGGCTACAAATTCCATTCTATACTAAATTGATTCGATAGCGAGTGCGAGACAATAAGAAAGTGGAAATCTTTCTTTTTTTCGATTTTAAGCCTTCACTTTATTAAGTCATTAGGCATATGAGCCCAAATTACAACATTCCTTAGTTCCCGTTCCCAATGAATGTCGAGATTAGGTTATTGTCCCCCCACAGCGATATCGAAGGTAAGAATCCCAGAGAGAGCAATCTATCCTTCTTTCATTCATTCGCACTTTTCCCCACTGCGATATCGAAGGTAAGAATCCCAGAGAGAGCAATCTATCCTTCTTTCATTCTTTCGCACTTTTCGCTCACTTCTACTTGGCAATTTTATGGCATAATTTCTTCTATCATTTGTGTTCTTTCAGAAAGTAATCACGAGTTACTTTCCATTCATCAAATATGAATTAAATTGATTTGCTAACTGCTATGACGACTTCCATGGAAAAAGAAAAAAAAATATTCCATTCAAGCTGTCTCATAGTGCCTCGCCAATCTTTGCTGATGATATATGTATGTAAAATTCGTTGAGCATAGGTCTACTTTAAAATCTTGCCTGGTATGAAAACAAACTACATACAACAAGAGAAGCATTTACCTGTTTGGCGTTGTTGACTTGAGTTTTAGGAAGTGACCTGTTTTTTTAGAAATCATGGAATTAGTATTAGGAGGTGACCAATTTTTTAGAAATCATGGAATATATGTTAACCTAGGTAGAATCTCTTTCAAGTATCTGGGAATGAAAATAGGGATCAATCAATCTAGAAAAAAGGCATTTCAAGAGTAGCTTGAATACATGGAAATCTATAAATTTATCCTTTGGTTACAAGTAACTTTGAAAAAATCAGCATCTTCAAATTAATATACCCCTATATTCATTTTTATGTCATTTTTCAAGTTCCCTCTGTAATATAAATTGAGTGCTCCGCAGAAGTTTTTGTTAGGGTACGGTGTTTGGGCGGGATGGGGATGGTACAGAGTGTAAAAAGAAAATGTTTAAGGAAATTAAAAGAATTGATAAGCTAACTGCTTTGACTCGAAAGGAAAAAAAAAAGAAGACACGGGGTAGATATCAAAAAGAAAAATAAAAATTGAATGCTTGATTTCATGTTACTTGAACACATTATGTTGCAAATGGCTAGACTGCATCCTAAGAAAAATTTTCCTATGACGATTCCTATATATTTGCTCCTAAACTCAATTTACTTTGAAATTCAACCGTTGCTCTTCTCTTATATAAATATGTACATATGTTCACCAATACCTATTATATGGTTTATTTAGTTAACTTAATTGGTCTAGAACGATGATCGATGATGAATTTGCCGAGCGATGGAGTCGAGAGAGAGCCCAACCATGATTGCAGTACGTACTATTAAAACATCTTTAACATTCTAACAACCACAACGAGAGTTGCAGTTGCAAGAAATCATTGCGCTTGAAAGCAATTGTTTATATACCTGTTGAGTTTTGAGCTGCATTCTATATATGTTGCTGCACCAATTTGTTTCCTCAGTTCCTCCCTCTACATTCAGTTATGCTACTTAAGCCTATTCAAGTTCATCCATTTAATCAACAATGACATGGTTCCATTTCAGTGGTTTCTGTGTGCAGGTTGTTTGGATCTCCTTCTCCCAACTCTAAGTCCTCCCAAATTTAAGTGTTTTTGTTTTTGATTTTTGTATGATTTTGTTTTTGATTGTATTGATTAAAGCAAGCAATTTTATAAGTCCTCCTAAATTTAAATTTTGATTGAAATTAGGATTTGGATTTGAATTGTTTTTGTGTTTGATTTATGTATGGTTTTGTTTTTTGATTGTGTTGATTAAATTCACGAAAGAGATGATTACTGGAATTTCATTTGCACAAAATGAAAATTGTGGAGAGCTTCCGCGTTTAATGAGCATGGGGACTTGCAGCAATGAGTTGGATGTTGGGTGAAAAGCAAAGGATTAAAGAACACGGGATTATTTTCTTTGCTTAAACAACAAGCATACGACTATACATGATTATCTGAGTTGTGTTATTCTTTTTTGTACTGAAAGCAATTTTTTTTATTTCATTAAAAACACTTTTTTTTTCTTTACTGTAGTCACCGGGACTCACCATTCCGATTATGACATCTAAGGTTTTGTTACATAAACTAGGTGTTATATATCGACAAGGTGGACACCAGGTAAAAAGAAACAAGAATGTGAAGAAAAACAACTAGATGACATTGTGTATTAAAATGTTCACCAATCACGATCTTGGTTCCTTTAGAATGAAATGCTAGCGAATGAGAGTGACTACAGATTTCATACCTTTTGTTATGCATAGAAATCTATCGTATAAAATTTGATTTATATCTTGATATAGATGTTTATCTGCTGATTAATTTCGATATAGCCTTCTTTTTTCATCTTTCTTTTATTTAGTTTGAAGAAAATTATTTTTACTCTTTTGTGTTAGGTGTACTAATTGGATTTAGAACTTATATAGCTAATTAGCTATGATATCTTATAGTTCTTATAGACTATAGTCATATGTTACTTTCTTTAAGTTTAATATGTTGAAACATACATAATTGCAAAAATTAGTGTTAACTCCTACGAGCTTTCTTTTATTTCATTATTAGTTTTATTATGAAATAAATGAATTATAATGATTTTTTTTTGTATTATTTAGTCTTGCTCACCTATTATAGAATCTCGAGCATACATTAACCTCAAACATACATTGATTCAGTCTGATACTGTCGTGCCATAGGCACGAGCACAAATACCTAATCATATAACATAACTTGTCGGTAGGCCTGTCATTGAATCAGATTTTGGCCCAAACTCGATCTGATTCCGATGAAAAATTTCGGATATTGATTTGTATAATGGTCCAATAACCCGAATTTAATTTGAATCCGATAATCTGTTTACTTAGTAGATCATATATGAATTTACTATATTCGATCCGTTAAGAACCTGATCCAATTAAAAAATAACGTATTTATTATTATACACATGTATAGTATATATATTAATCATGAATATATATTGATAGTGATATAATTTTTATTTTATTTTATTTATAAAATTTCATAAATGAGAATTTTGGATCGGTACATATGGTCAGTCAAACTATCAGATCGAATTAAATTGTCAAAATAAAATTTTGAATCAAATTTAAATATACATATATTTAATACATATCTGATATATTGATAGAGGTAATTATTAAGATTTAATGTCAATACGTGATACTACCACGAAACAAATGCCTTAAGCGGAGAGTAACAAGTATGGGGCATTGATTTGTGTGGGGTGGGGGAGCTAAGAGCGGCCACAGTGGTAATTTTCAATACATTTCTATATTACACTTTAAATACCTTATTTTTCATTTAAGTTTTGCTTTTTCAACACTCTAAAAATAAATTCACTTTAACAAGCACTCTCTATATAACCCTCTAAAAATTAAATATCTCTCATCTCAATTAACAAACCATTATATTTTTTCTCTTTTATTTATATTTTTTCACCATAATTAAAATAAAATATTTTAAAATTTAAATTTTATATACTATGAAAAATATATTGTACTCTCTCCGTCCCTAAATTATTGTCTTGTTTGACTCGGCACACGGATTAACAAAAAAATAATTGACTTGATTATTAATATTGATATAATGTGTAGTTTCTTTTAATGCCCATGTGTATATGGCGCATAATTAAAGTAGAGAGAAAAGTAAGAGTAAAATGGTAAAAATAATCTCCTAAAAAAAAAGTTTTAAACATAACAATTATTTAGGAACGGACAAAAAAAAACAATAATTTAGAGACGGAGAGAGTATATTTTAATAATTTTTATTTTAAAATATTAAATAAAAGTATATTGTGCTCAAATAAAGTGAAGAAAATTTAGAGGATTTAAGTCATTATTTAGGTTAAAACTCTCTCTATATTTAGAGGGTGATTTAATTAATTTTAGAAATAGAGGATGGATTAGAGAAACCATTATAAAATTAAAAAAGGATAAAAATCTCTAAAATTATTTTTATGGGCGGTGGAAGTGTCCCACTGTGTACGCCCTAAAGTGGGTTTCTTGATATTTATAGGAGTGGAGTAGCGTGTCATTAAACAACAACACATGGCTTTTGGCAGAAGCTCTAGCAAAATTTTGAAATAAGATATTGGAGCTTGGTTCACGTGAATCCAGAGTACAACCCCACACAGTTATCCACCAACCAAGAATCTATACTGGGACCTACACCTCTCTTTGAAGAGAAAGCCAATTAGTATACGCCACTTGCACCCTTGTCCTAACCTTCAAAAAGAGAAAATAAAAATAGAGAAAGACGGTTTATATATCACCGTTTAGTTAAATCACATTTATTTCTTTTATTTTTATTTTTAATTTTTAATCCTCATATTATTATAATAATTATTCATGAGCCACGATCATTTCGCGTGGAGCCACGTAAATTCACAGGAGTCTTCCCGTTCAATGGTAGCGAATTTTTGCTCTCCCTCATGTTCTGAAACTGGTGCTCACTTGGGAGCTACCTGGTTTCGAATTCCTGACCTCATGGTTGTAGTCATAAGACATGGGACATGGCTCCACGTAAAACGATCGTAGCTTATCAGAAAAGACGTCCTTTTTGTTGGGGGGATGACTGTGACATCCCGGACACAGTCGGACCAGCCAGCACATCCGTTTTAACTCATGATCTCCCTACCCTTGGCAGTAGGTTTTTGCCTTCCCCATGGCTTGAACCTATGACCTCCAGGAGTAGTACACAGTCCCTGCACCATGGGTACCACTTGAGCTAGTAAATTGATCACGCCAAAAAGTATTCTGGTGATCTGGTCAAGTCCACGTATGTAGCTAATATATTGGTAGGGTGCCCCGGCTCTCAATAGACACAAGTGTTAATGGAACTTGTCTTCCGGTAGATACCTGTGAAGAAGAGAAAGCACCGTAAGGGAGCTGAACGTGGTCCAACTAAAGCCTCCGGTGAGAGAATCAGTATATATGTAAAAGTTAAAGTCTCCGGTGAGGATTTAGGTCGTTCTTTAAGAGTAAATGTTCTGAATGCTTTGAAGACTTGGTAGTTGTAAGTGTTTAATTTGAACTTAGGTCATAAATGAAGGCAATCACATTGTATTTGTACCGGATGAATGTTTAGCTTGAGACAGGTGGGCCTGCCAGATGTCAACTTGGGACAGGTAGTCACATATCCATTTATGACAGCCGTTATTTGCATTGATGAGCCTTTAAGAAAAAGTGATCAGCATTGATGTAGAAGATAAACCTCCTCTGGGAGTTGTACAGATCTTCTGGAAGTAGCTTTACTTAAAAATCAAGTCACTTGTTTATCCAATAAGGAGCCTGGTGGTGGCCTCGTGATGACGCAGTAGCAGGTAGGCTTTAAATGGGACAGCCTTACTTGACTATCTTCAACTCCCCGAGGTGGAGACCTCGAGATCTTAGTTCGTAGCCTGGATCTTGACTTCGCTGGCTCTCAGGTCCGGTGTGGATGACGCATGGATGGCGGACTGTCAGCTCTACCGAGCTCCGCGGGGAGACCGGGATAGGATGAAGGAAAGATGCGCTCGAGGTCCGAGCTGTTGGCTAAGCCTGGGGTCGAGGTGAACTATTCTCCGCGACCCAGATCAGCATGGCCACGTGTTTCGCTCGTTGCCACGTGAAAGCAAGATATTTTGATATCTTCAAAGTGTATTAAAGAAAGATTACATTGATTTATGATTATAACATAATATTATTTTTTCGAACGTGATGAATGCGTGTGATTAAGGAAGAAATTTTTTAAAAGGGATATAATCATTACTTTTAACTTATTTTAAGGAATACAATCCTACAATACTTCAGCTAGCGGACCAAATTTTTGGGACTTCATATCATAGTTGATTTTTTTATTTTACTAAGAAGATATCTTCCTTCCTTTCATTTATCTTAAGAAAATGGAAAAAGATAGTCTACTATATTTGACGTGTAGATTTTTATTTTTAAAAAATTATAAAATATGTAATTTGTAGTATTTTTTTGTATACTAGGAATTACATATTTTATAATTTTAAAAAATAAAAATATATATTTTAAAATTTAAATAAATTAAAATGTGACACTTATTTAAAAATAAAGAGTATGAATGAATAATTATGAAATTAATATATATTAAAATTTTATAAAATAGAAAATATAGACACAAGCATGTACATTTATCACGTTATTAATTTGGACCATTTTTCTAAAATTAAGTTTGAGCTCTCTACTCGTTGGCTAAGAAAAGAAACCAATGCACATTGCATTGAGAGAGAAAAGGAGACGGCAAAGTTGGAAGTGCAAAATTCGTGGAGAAGGAGAACAACCCAAGTCGACTTGCCCATTCCGACCTTTCGAGCCTTTATAAAAGACCAGCTTCCCCCAAGGCCCCAACTAACCACTCTCCCAACAATCTCGCCTACCGAGAACTCCTCACTCTCTTTCCCAGTTCTTCTCCCGATCCACCATTTAAGGTACATATATGCTCATTTTGAACCTCACTACAGATCTGTAGTACACCTTAAAACTTGAATATTTTTGCTTAACAATGTGTTTTTGATTTGATTTTACTACAGATCTGTAGTACACCTTAAAACTTGAATATTTTTGCTTAACAATGTGTTTTTGATTTGATTTTTTGACAGTTTACGACATCGTCATGGTCGGCACAGTCGGGATTGAATCGACGCCTGTTCAATCGAACGGAAAAGTCGAGCTGTTCGATCCGATGGCTTTGGTTGTTGAACAAGTGCCGCCGGTGGTGGAATCGGACGGTGATAGTGAAGTGGTAAAGAAGAGAGAGATTGTACTCGGGAGGAACATGCATACCACATGCCTTGCTATTACCGAACCTGATGAGGACGATGAGTCCACTGGCGACAAGGATGCGTTCATGGCTGGTGTCTTGGCTAGGTACCGCAAAACTCTTACTGAGCGGACCAAGCACCATTTAGGTAACTTTAACCATTCACTACTTATATATTTTGTTTTGTAGCCAGTCATTACTCTGATTTTCACAATCAATTTGATCATTTCTGGAATTAGAACTATGAAGCTTGCTGTTGATAGTAGTTTTTCTGTAGTTTATAATTGTTTATTCTCTACTACTAAATAAATGTATTTCAAATATCGATTCGAAGATTCGTCAAATTGACTTTGAAAAATTGAACTATGACTGTTTGTATGGGACGGATGAATTAGTTATGGAGGATATGATACAAAACATTAGTTAGATCCTTGCCCTGAACTGTTTTTGTTTTTTTATTTTTTACCTCAAGTGAAGAAAAATTAGCTTTCTTAGGCAAGCAAATCTGCTCATGTTAATGTAAGAACAAATTATTAAAGACTTGAAATGAGGTTTTTAAGTGTTAATGTTGGGTTCTTGCTGATAAATTCATTAAAGAGTAGCTATTGGCAGTGATGACCTGTGATGTGTTCTTGAGGGAGGTAATGGTATTGTTGTTTCATAGATAGAAGGCTTTGAGTGTAAAAAATCTAAAATAATACGATGAATGAAACATTGGCAAAGCCAGGATTTTGTCTCCGCAGGGGCTGTATATCCTCTAAAAAAGTGATCTAATACATTTAAGATAAATCATAAATCTATTTTTTCAAAGTCAACTTTAATATAACAAAATTTGTTTTGACAAAAATATAATTTTAAATTCACTGTTTGCTACAATTTAGTCTTGACAAAAAGTACCAAAATCTACGGGAAAACTAATTTTTAGAGACATAGAAGTCATCAAAGAAGTGCATGACATTCTTTCATATCACGAAATCCACCAATAATTGACTCCATGCTCATGATTCGACTATTTCTCTCTCAATATACAACATCAATGAGTGTGAAAGAAAATCATCTCCCATTTTGTTCTGAAGCTTAGTTTTAATTGTATTCATTGCCAAAAATGCCCGTTCTACTGTTGCAGTAAAAACTGGAAGAGCAAGTATGAGAGCCCGTTTGAAAATACAGATTTTTCAAACGCACCTTTTTCTTATAAGTGCGTTTGGATATCACTTCAAAACGCAGTTTTTTTTTTCCTAGCAGCGTTTTAAAACCTGCATTTTGGGAAAAAGTTAGGAATTCTATCATTTTAAAACGTAGCTTTTTCTGCCGTAGCATGGAAACACAATTTTTGCAAATAAGTTTCGTTTTATCCATACGTTTTAGCCAAAACGTACGACCAAACGGGCTCCGAGTCTAATCAATCTAAAAAATATTATTTTAACTAATTAAAAGGAAATGAAGAATCCTTATTCACATAAAATACTCTAGGATGGCCCATAGTACTATCTTTCCCCCTCCAAAAAAAAAAATACTCAAACCATGAAATCAAGCATTGAAGTAGTACTAATTTTTAGAAAGGCGGCAGGGGCCATGGCCCTCAAGTACCTTCGCCACTTGAATGAAATCTGTTTTATTTCTCAGTCATAAAGTACCTAAAATTTAAGGTTATTTATCAGTTTATTAAACTTTAGGAACCTATTATTTTTGTTAATAGGGGTTTAACAGTAAAGAGTCTTTTATAAGTCAATGTGGGGGCGAAAATTTATAATTTTTAAGTGATCATCTGATATTAGAGAGTGAAATTTGACAACCAGGGGGACTTTGGACGTGCAGAGTTCACCACTAGGATCTTCTAAATCCATCCATGGTGATCAGAAATGAAAATCCTTGCCCATGTAGAAACTATAGAATGACTAGACCTGGATTTGATTTTTTTATCGGCGTGTCCAATTCCAAGTCCATGTTAAGCATAGTTGGAGAACTAATGTCACACTAGATATTAAACAATGGTCGTTGCATTCCAAGGTTTTATCCTTCGTTTCAAATTGTTCTATGTCTGTGTTTTAAACTTGCCATGAAGGAAGTTGATGATATCATTTGGCGCTTTGGGCAATGGATTTGAGATTTTGCTAATTTGTTTAAGCTGGGTAGCTGAGTTGATTCATTGCGCTAGTATGTGTTATGATGGGGAGGCTACTTTCTCGCTGAACCCACCATTTCTTACACATTGATATGGCATTGGCGCACAAGACACGAAACATAAATCTCATTTGGTGTAGTAATGTAGTGAAATTGAAGGTATACCTCAAGAGTTCATAGTGCTTGTCAGTATATGTATGCCACATGTCCTCAGATCCTGGATGCAAATTGTCTCTAATTCTGCGGAAATGAAACCTTGATGTCATGATGAATAGGATGTCTTGGATATTTTTAATATGTGGCCTGATACATTGACAATTTTAGAGATTACTATCTCATAACTTGAGAAACTTTTAGTTTGTATTTACTCTTTTCTTTAGTTGAGTACAAAAAGTGACAGAATACTCCGTACACTAGTGATGTATAATGATGACTTGTAAAATCTCGATTTCAATCATATTAATATCAATAATCATCATATGCGACCAAATAATGATTATCTTCTGCCACCACCTAGGATTTATTTTGGCAATGCCACCTTTTTGGTATAACTCCCTGTGTACATAGGACGCGTCACCTGTTTTGATACTTATTTATTCATACATCTTACTTATCAAAAAAAAATTACAGCTCCTAGGACTGGGTTATCCCCAATTGCATGATTTAAGAAGCATCCACTTCTTCCATCAAATAAATCACAAAACAAAAGTCAAAGAAGTAACTGGATTGTTGTGTTGATTTTGGTTGAGGCTTACCTTTGTTTGTGACATTATAACCACATTATACTGCTAGGATCTGTATAAAATGCTGGTGTTTTCTGTTTGGAATTTTTTTTTTTTTTGGGTTTAACTGTGGTGTAATTTACAATTCATATGCCGTCTTTTAGTTACTCAAGGTTGTGTTTTCTTTTTTCACTTGTCTCTTGTAAAGAAATTTAAAGCATTGTTGCACTTGCATTAATTTCCTATTATCTAAACGGGTCATATTAACTCCTGAAATTGTGAGAGGAGGTACTTCCTACTTCAAAGTTGTTGAAAGACTGAATACTCTCTTAAATCTCATCTGTTCTCAATTTTTCATGTATTGCGTTCATGTCAAATCTTATAGACATTTTTATTATTAAAATAAAAGATATAGTACGTCTACAGCTTTTGGGGTTGCAGTAAGATAACCAGAATATGCAGTTCCAATATCATTAACTATTGGAATCAGTCAGTCATGAAGCCCCTAGTTAATCCTACTTATTACTAAGACTCTTTGATTCGTAATCTTGTGCAGGATATCCATATAACCTGGACTTCGACTATGGTGCTCTTTCCCAGTTGCAGCATTTCTCTATTAACAACCTCGGTGATCCATTCATTGAGAGTAACTATGGTGTCCATTCTAGACAGTTTGAGGTTGGTGTTCTAGATTGGTTTGCCCGTCTATGGGAACTTGAGAAAAGCGAATACTGGGGGTACATTACTAATTGTGGTACAGAAGGAAATCTTCATGGAATACTAGTCGGGTCAGTAATCTTCAAATTTAGTGTTGTAGTGCCCTATTTTACAATTATGGAGGTCTATGATGTATATATTCAACAGTAGCTCTAACATAAGTGTTTTTCAATTTTCAGACGAGAAGTGTTTCCGGACGGAATTCTTTATGCATCAAAGGAATCACATTACTCTGTCTTCAAAGCAGCACGTATGTACCGAATGGATTGTGTAAAGGTCGACACATTAGTGACAGGAGAGATAGATTGTGCAGATTTTAAAAGCAAGCTACTTACAAACAAGGACAAACCTGCTATACTCAATGTCAACATAGGTACTTCCAACTGCCCATTGGTGGCAGGGCTACAGGTTAAAGTCCATGTCCATGCACCTGTTAACACATCTTATCAATTGGTTACATGTCCCTTTGTATTGCAGGAACAACTGTTAAAGGGGCTGTCGATGATCTTGACCTTGTCATACAGATCCTTGAAGAATGTGGATTCTCGCATGATAGATTTTACATCCACTGTGATGGAGCTCTGTTTGGGCTCATGATGCCGTTTGTGAAAAAGGTGAGTGGATTTGCTTCTGTAACACAGTTTCTTGTCTAGCCTGTGTATATCTCACTCTTTGTAACATGTGTTTTGCTGGGAGATCCACCCAACGCATATCCTTGTTTGGTAATTGTTACGTAGCATTTTAGGGTCCGAAACTGCTATCACTTATTACTTTTTCTTTTCCTTTTTTTTGTTGGGGGGGGGGGGGATGGGGTGTGGGTTGGTGGTAGTAGAAAAGGGGATTGGTGTGGTCCAAAAATGAAGGGCCTTAACATTAAAATACTTTATACCTTTCTAAATTCTAATACTATCCCTGGGGCCGACCTTAGGCCACCCATTCAAACTGTTGTTTTATACACCAACAATTTTAATTTTTGTTTTGTTTTGATTATTACTCTTTGTTATGACTTATGAACAGGCACCCAAGGTATCCTTCAAGAAGCCCATCGGAAGTGTTAGTGTATCTGGACACAAGTTTGTGGGATGTCCAATGCCATGTGGGGTCCAGATAACAAGGATGGAGCATATCAATGTCCTCTCAAGGAACGTTGAGTATCTTGCTTCCAGGGATGCGACAATCATGGGTAGCCGAAATGGCCATGCTCCAATCTTCCTTTGGTATACTCTCAACAGAAAAGGTTACAAGGGATTCCAGAAAGAAGTCCAGAAGTGCCTCAGGAATGCTCACTACTTGAAAGACCGCCTCATAGAATCTGGTATTAGTGCTATGCTCAACGAGCTGAGCAGTACCGTCGTGTTTGAGCGACCTAGGGATGAGGAGTTTGTTCGCCGGTGGCAACTTGCGTGCCAGAATAATATGGCCCATGTGATTGTGATGCCCAATGTCACCATCGAGAAGCTAGATTATTTCTTGAATGAATTAATTCAACAACGTATGACCTGGTATGCAGATGAGAAAATTCAGCCCCCTTGTCTTGCAGAGGATATAGGACAAGAGAACTGTGTTTGTCCTCTTCACAAGTGATTTACTTGTGGGAATTGAGAACCATAGGGTTGTCTACTGCGTGTTACTTTGTTGATGTAGAATTAAAAAGTCAACTAGTTTTTTTTTAGTTACATTTGTTTAAGCAGATCTGCATTTTTTACACGTAGTGATATTTTTTAGCTTTGCCTGTTATTCGGTTATATTATGTGATAGGAAGTAAACATTGCCTATTCTTCAATGCTTATTTTGGCTAAATATTAGGTGGTGTTAAGCAAAAGAAACCTCTGGTCTTTTCGAGTCACGGAGATGGTAGCTTTAGTTCATTCTCAAACGGAAGCAGCTAGCATATTTCTGTTTTTATTTTGTCATGCAAATATGTCTATGATTTTGAGTCTTGAGTAAATCTCTTAAATTTCATGCATTTCTTGAAATGGGGCTAGTATTCTTTCCACTGCAATTTGCATCGATAGTCGATACGGCTATGAAAAAGTATTGAAATTTGTCCCCAACACAAGTAGACAGGTTAGCATTTCTCCTGCGGCATTTAGAAAAATAATCTACAAAATTTCGACATTGGCCCGCCCATGGTCAGATCTACATGCGTAACATGTCTCATTTGTACTTCTGTTCCATTTCAAATAGAATTTCTTACAAAAAGAAATAAGCCAAGTCGATCTAAAGGAAAACATGGCGCAACTCTTTTGACATATTTGAAGATCTTTTTGGGTTCTGCCACGTGACAAGGTCACCGACCCCAAAGATTGGAAGAAGACTTTGTTTATTGATCGCAGAAAGTATTTGCTTCTTACAAGAACGAATCACAAGTGCATAATTACATAAGTTCAATTTCATACAATGGCTCTTACAGAGTATCTTGAAATGTTCCTCACCCTCCTTATGCAAGTGGTTTTCAGAAAAAAAATGCTTTTACAGCGACTCAACCATGATCGGGTACTTGTTCTTTGGCATCCGGACAAGCGTTGGCTGGACAGTGTCGTCTTTCTCCAGCGGTTTCCACCTGCAATGTGTTTACATAGTCAAATTACAATTGCCATTCTTCCTAGAGTCGATGCTGGATAAACTGAGCCATTGTACTAGGTCTCATACTGGATGGTTACACTATGTTCCATTTCTTTTAGCTTCAACAATTTCTTTTAGGTCATTTCTTCGAGTTGGCTCATGACAAGTTCCTCCGTTGAGACTTCTGTGAGCAAGGGCCGTGACCTTTTAACTAAGTTATTGTTCTGTGTCTTCTTGCATTTTCCCCAATCGTTATAGTGTAGAGGATGTGGTGTGCGGTGGATCATGCTCATTCATTTTTCCTTTCCCTACTTTTATGCTCTTTTTGACCGTGCGGGTCTTTAATAACAGAAAGGTTGATCCATTGCGTCTATGGAATGAAGTGGTGATCCTGTCTTAAGAGTCTTGAGTGCTTTAAAATGCTTGCTATTAATCAACTTACTTGCATCTGCAGACCAGGTGATGAATGAAAACAGAGATTTCCAACTTTGCCAAGTTGATTCCAGGACACATACGCGGCCCACTTCCGAATCCAAGGAAGCTGAAAGGCTTTAGAGGCTCCTGAAATTGATAGATGAGACCAATTATTATCACATCATCATGTCATGTAAATGCAGTGAAAGAAGAATGGAAAGCACATTGACTAAATGAGGGCATAGATCGAGGAGAGCTTACATCAAATCTGGAGGGATTGAACTTGTACGGATCAGGGAAAACTTGGGGATCATGGTGAATAGACACTACATCCAGGTTAATAGACATACCTTTCTCGATTTTATACCCTGAAAAACATTGAAACGAATCAACAAAGCGTATAGTTGGTAATATTGCAGATGAGAAATTATTCTGGTGACTCCAACTTATCTTATGTGGAAACTCAAATTGCTCCTTAACACGCACTCAACTAACGGAAGTCTCAATGTTCAGTTTTTGGGGTCACGGAGGTATGTGTCAGGTGAGAATTGAAGTTTCCCCTCTAATTTCTACGTAATTTGCAAATTATTTCTTACCATCGATTTCAAAGTCCTGAGCAGCTTTTCTTGAAAACCAAGGCAAAACCGTTGCTCTGCGTAGAGTCTCACTTACAACCTGAACTTGAAAGAATCAAAATTTTACAACAGATAAATACTACTAGAACTATTACGACAACCCCCCCAAAAAAAGAAAGAAAAGAAAACGGATCTAAATTTATACTACCTTGGCAGTGTAAGGCATGTTGTTAACCTCAGACCATGTGAGATTTGATCCATTTTGCCTGCTATCCCGAATTTGCATATGTTCCTCCTGCATATCCACATAATACGGATAGTAACATTCTGAAAACTGTTCTTGAGACGCTAGACGAATTGGATAGAAATTTGACTGATGCAAAAGGATTATTACCCTGAGACGGTCCAAGACTGCTGGATTTTCATCGAGGAATTTGATAAGCCATGTGAGAGCAGCAGTGGTTGTATCATGACCTGCTACTAGCAATGTTAAAATGTTGTCCTTCAATTGTTTATCTGTGAGTTTACCATCATCACTATCTTTTCCTTCTGATCCTTCTTTGCTGTGGTTCCTTATCAAGGATCCCAGGAAGTCCTGCTGCAGGTTGCCTCCACTTCTCCGTTTAGCTATTGCCGAGTCTAACATCTCGTCCATCCTCTCTCGAGCCTGATCAGATGAAGTAAAGTATCAGTACCTTTCCCCAAAAAAAAAATCTTTATGGATTTAGGTTGCAGTATTACTTTAGATAATTTCAGGCGTTTGCCAAATTATTAAAAAGGGTATACAGTCCTATGACTCGAGTCAGTAAGCTCATGGGTCATTGTTAATTCGAGAGGATCTACTATATGTAGGATTTTCCCGGAAAGTTGAGAGGCTGTTAGCTCACTCTTCCACTAAAGAGGTGTTAAAGAAGCATAACCTTAATACCGCGATGGAAGGCAGTCCCTGGAATTTTAAAGGGCAAGGACGCAAATGAGGATGAAATGATTTTGAAATTGGATCGGAATTTTTCTTGCTCCTCACCGGTAGGCTCCAAGCTCATAATCATGTTTCCAATCACCTTCAGTGTGAACTGCATTCAGTTGGGATTGATAAGTTAAAAGTCAAGGAAAAAACAAGAGGACACGATTTTCATTATGTTGAACTTGATCAATGATGGAGCTTTACTGTTGAAGCCTCTTCAAGTACAAATACTTTTCGCCCTTGCCATCCATCAAATGTCTCGATGGCCAAAGAATTCATAAACTGGAAATATTTCTTCAGGCCATCAAATGAGAGGGGCTCGGCAATCAGCCTTCGAAGCCTCTTGTGTCCTTCTCCAGTTTGTTGGAGCAAGCTAGTGGAGCCAAGTACCTGTTGCCCCGTATAAAACAGGTTCAAACTCACCATCCCATCTTTGCCTGTTAATAGTATCTTACTTGCTTCCCTCCCAGTCATGAACACCGTAAATCTACCCAAGACATAGCTCTTAAACACTTTCCCATACCTAATTCAACAAACCATAATATTAGACAAAAGAAAGTAAATCACTTATGGTACGCAAACAACCCATGTTTGCACGTCATCAAGAATTTTTCTCGCGAGAGCTGTAGCGACACATGCCTCGAAGAAAATATTATGATGCAGCTGTAACTAATTATGTGCGTTACCATTTATGGATTCATATCTATGATTGATTAATTACCTCTGTTGTCTCTTGTTCATGAAGCTGAATATACCAGCAGGGCTTGAAAATTCAGATATGAATGAAAGACTTTCGCCAACAATCGGCCAACCCAACGTGCCTGGAATTCCCTCCATTGCCTTCGGTGGAGCTGACCCATGAAGCAAGAAGAAGATGGCTACAAGTACAAGAAACAGCACGAGCGCCATGAGCATTACCATGCTTATAAGCTCCATTGACTCTCTTCAACAAGATACTGTATTTTCACTTCTGTTAATTTGATGAGAGAAATATATATATGGATACTTTAGTGCTTTCAGTAACAATTATATATGATCCACTTTGGTTGTTTTCTGATATTCTTATTTGTGCTGGTTGTTTAACATAGCTGATCAGTTTAGCATTTAGCGACCGCCTCCATTTTTGGCTAATGGGGTTCGAAAAGCAAGCTCGCAACTGAAATCATGTTCATTAGCCATTGGATTGTAATATTCTATTTTAAGATAGTCGATAATCACTATGATTCGCAGCGAATACAGAGACAAAGAATTACTAAATCTTAATTTGTAGTTTTCTACTCAAACTGACTACACTTAGTGATCACCGGAACGGCAACGCTGCGGCTGCCCCAATGCATAATATATATTCTTCTTTCTAGGTAAAAAGTCCATTATTCTATTTTGTGATATTTTATTTAAAAAATCTATTTTCAAAAATCACGGCTACCAACTCTAAAACACTTATATATCTCCATAATTATTAAACTTTTTAAATATTCTTCTTTCTAGGTAGATATTATGGATTAAACTTTTTAAATATTCTTCTTTCTAGGTAGATTATTATTGCTATTTAAGCGGTTACTGTTGGAAAAATTGTAAATAGTGAAGAAAATTGTGCATCTTGTTTTGTAAATTTCTTAGTGGTTCGGTTGTCGAATAACAAAGATAATTGTAGAAATGTGTTCTACTCTGTGAGAACATCGAAATCATATATTTAGTTGTACAAAATGATGTTTTGATGATGGAGATATTAAGACCTAAAGTAGGTGGGTTGAAGTTGGATAAGTGAGTTTATCTCACATTAGAAAGAAAGCAAAAACAAGGCTAGTTTATATACAAGCTTCTTTTTTCTTAGGAGTAAGCTTGTATAGCATAGATGTTCTCTCTCTCGCGACCTTTGAACCAAATTGAGCCCTTTGGACTAGTCCACCCCTTATTATTTATTTTTTGATTTTTGTTTGGAAAAGTAACTCCTTCCAGACTTAATACCATCATATTTGTAACTCCTTTAGCCTTAATACACGAACTTGATTCCTCCAAATTTGTGACTGCAAATCATTCACTTTTAGCCTTGATTCGAAAAGTAATTCGATGGTGACAGTTTTGGTTTGACAATTTAAATCCAAGCTCGTTCTCCATAGTGAAGAACCGAAGTTTTCCAACAATCTCTCTTCCTCCCTTTGCACTGCATATTGCGACATCCTTTCTTTGGCCTCCTCTTGCAATACTGTGTTGGTGATTCTGTCTGGGCACGACTTCAATTCATTGGAACCTCAAGTGCTAACGCCTCTCCGGTTCTCCATTGTATCTTAGAAGACAGACGTCCGTAAACCCTCGAAGCACTAACAGTGAGGGAGAATTTGTTTTAAGGACACTGTGTGTTACACAGGCCTCGGATCGTGAAAGAAGAATTATTCTAGAACAATTTCAGTTTTTTTATTTTATATTTTGAAATTGTATTTCCAATTTTTTGTAATTTGTAATTTCCATATAGTTTGTAATAGATTTTCTAACGGTTACTATACTCATCGAATCTGCATCGTTGTGCGAACTAGTTGTATCTTTTCCCGGTCGGTATTTGATTAGCTTATTGATATTATCCACAATTGTTTGTACTTGGTTAAGGAATTACTGAATATATAATTCTGATTTTCGTGGGTTGTTAACAAAAGGCCAAAGCTGTGCAACTGATTATGATTGTTTTGTTTGCATACTATGGTTTATGTTTATGTTCCATCGGAAAAACCAAAGCCTTCTGGTTTGATGTCGTAGAAATCGATTACCATTGTACGCATATTTTTGTTGAGAAATACTTCCTCTATTTCTAAATTATCGTCCTATTTAATTATTTTTTTATCAAACAAGATATTTTTTAAATGTAAATTTGATGTATATTATTTTAATTTTTTCAAAATTATAAAACACATTACTTTTAAAATACTACAATTTACGTGTTTTATGATTTAAAAAAAATATATATATATATACGTCAAATTTATATTTGAAAAATATCTACTTAGACAAAAAAGAAAAAAGCCAAACAAAACGATAATTTAAGTACGGAGGGAGTATGGTTTTATTTAGTCGATGACAATATATCCTAGGGAGAATGGTGAATATCACAACGTGACTTAATCAAGTGGGAGGAACCAATTTTGAATGTAGATGAGATTGAGTGTAACAAGTTTACGAGAATGGACTGTATTAAAAAAGTGTCTCAAATTTAAATAGGAAAATGATTGTTTAATTAAGTTTAGAGATTCTAGTTGTAAAAGGAGAGTTAAGTAGGTCGAACACCGTACGAGAGTCATAAATTTTAGTAGTGGTGAATTCCTTTATTGATACGAATTAGAACGCTTAATCCTAATTAGATTAGAATTAAGCTTGTTCATGACCTTATAAAAGGTCTACGTTTGAGACAAAAAGAAAAGCCGGAGAGGCGACACAGAAATTGTGTGGTTATTTTGGGCCATTGGACAAAATAATGCGTGGGCTGTGAGAATTGTGATAATCAGTAGGATCGCATCAATCCTTATAAGTTCTAACCCTTTTTCTAGGTAGATGACTACGTAGAAAACTCTATATTGTAAATTCCTCATCGTTTGTACTGAATTTGTTAATCGCCTTGGAATGGATTGAACCACATAACTCATTTATTCCCTTTTGCTTGATTTATTTCATTATATTTGCTACTCCCTCCATCTCAAAATAAGTGTTCCTTATTCCTTTTAGGAAGTCCAAAAATAATTGTTCCATTTTCCTTAATAGAAAGATCCCCTATACAAATTGTCCCTAATACCCTTACTAATATGAGGTGATAAAAGATGTAGCACCCATTAATTTGATACCACTAAAGACTACTTTAAGAGTATTAAAGGAAAAGTATGTAAAGTCAAACAATTTCTTGAAACCGTATAAAGTTAATAGGGGACACTTATTTTGAGACGTAGAGAGTATTTTCTTGCCATTAATTTTTCTCAAGTACTTATTATTTTCGACCAATCCGCTTCCATATTAAAGACAGAAACTTGAAATTATTAATCCATGAATATCCTCGTTTTTTTATAACAAACTGACATTTGAGCTTTAAGATACTCGACATTCGGCGATCAAGAGATTGGTGTTCTAAAGATGACAGATGTTGGAACAACTAAATAGCTTCAATTGGAGACATTTAACGGACAAATTTGAGCCTGTGGTAGGTTAAAGTTAAAGATGTGTTAATTTAAGCATATCAAGAATTTGCCTTAGAAGGGAAGGAAGCAAAGCTCAATGATATGAAGGATGTGGTATGGAATAGAATTGATCAAAGGATGGCTAGAACAATCCAGCGATGCTGCGGAGTACTATTCTCTCCGAAAATTCCGTGAAGAGTTTGTGGGAGAAGTTGAAGAATCTCTACATGGGGAAATCTTATTAAGTCGGTTGTGGCTAAAAAAGGAATTGTTTAACTTTACAATGTTTAAAAGTACAAATATTTATCATCACTTGAATGATTTTAACAAGATATTTTGCACGTTAGCTCATGTTAGTATAAAATTGAGGGTGAAGTTCAATATTTAATTTTGCCCAAGTCTTTACCGTCTCTTACAAATATTTAGTTACAACTGTTATGCATGGAAAAAACACGCTTACGTTGAGTGAGGTACAAACGATATTATTGATTGGTTTTATGAACAAGGATTCTAAGAATAATAATAATAGTGATGTTTTGTATGTGAGAGACAAAGTTAACCATTCTAGTATTCCGTTCAGTCAAAATTCAATTAATGATAAGAAGAAAAAGAAAACCTCCACAAATAAGTGTTAGCATTGTAAAGAGGATCATCATGTTACTCGTGATTGTCAAAAGTTCAAGGATAAAATTAAAAAATAAATTGGATTTCAATGCTGATATCGTCACTTTTAATAAAGGTGATTTTAGTGATGACGAAAATGGCTGTGATGTGCTCTCTGTGACCGTAGGTAGACTGGTAGTGATAATTTACTGACTAAATTTCTTGATTTTGTTTGTTCTTTTACACGTGTTCCAATAAAAAAATATTTTCTACTTACAAAAGAGTGAGTAGTGATTTATTTTAGTGTATAATTTTTCTTACAAGATTAAAGGTGTGTTGGAACAATAAAAATTAAGAATCATTATGAAGTGAAAACATTAACTGAAGTTGATCGTGTTCCTAACTTGAAGAAGAACTAGTTTTCTTTGGGTTTCTTGAATTCAAAAAGTTGCAATTACAAAGTTCGTGCTGGAAAGATGAAAATCTTTCGTGGTGATCGTTTTTTTATGAATGAAAATGAACATGATAACTTATATTTACTACAAGAGAATGACATTTAAGGTGGAGTTTACGCTATGTTTTCAAATGAAGTTGTCATGTGTGAAGATTTGGAAATATCTGATTTGACTTTATTTCGTGAAGCGAGTTCAAATGCCGCTTGGACTCTTGTGTTCAAGATCAATTCTAAGCATCCATGATGGGTGCATGACGGACAACCAACAATGGTGGTGGGTGGTTGATGAAATTTGTGTCAATGTAAAAATTTGTTGAAAAGCTAAAGACGCAACATAGAAAGTGAGACAAAAAGAAAAGCTATAGACGCAACATCGAAAGTGAGACGGATGACGAACACAATCGATGGTTGAGGTATTGACGGTGTTAGAGAAAATAATGCACAACTATTTTAGGCTGCGAGAATTAATACCCTGTTACATCGCGTCAATTCTTAAAACTCTTTTTCAGGTAGGGTGAGTACGTAAAAAACTCTTCATTATATATTTCTTGTCGTTTATAGCAAATTTAGTATTACATTGGAGTGAATTTAACCATTGAATTCCCTTTTACTTGATTTATTATTTGCTATTTTTGCCATTATTTTTTCTAAATACTTGTACTATTCTTTTGGATGTTCCACAAACTTAGAATTCTTGATCTAATAATATCCTTGTAGTTATAACAAATTGATTCAGTCATATTATAGGGATGTACAAAATGAAAAAGATGTTATATATAATTAACGAATCTGGTTGTTATCCCGATATTTTTTCAAAATATTTTCCGAATTTAGAATGTTTCTTCTTACTCCCTCCCTCCACCTCACTCATATTGACCTACTTTAAAAAATAATAATAATAATAATAAAAAACAAAAACAAAACTTTTTATCGCATAGAAATTTAATGCAGATTCATTATCTAGTTTCTCATTATACCCTAACCAAGTGGGCTATTTACAAGGTAAATAATGCACATTAATGAACTAAATAAATGGTATAAGCAAAAATCTAAAAATTATAGTGGTTATTGAGGCATTTATTAAGAATTTTAAAATAACGAGTTATTGTCTATTGCCAATATAAACGAAAAATGATTAACAAATTTCGATGTGGTTGCTATGAAGAACCACTTAGAGCCCGTTTGTTCGTGTGTTTTGGCCAAAACGCAGGGTTAAAACGCAGTTTATTCCTTAACTTAGCGTTTCAATGCTGCGTTATAAAAAGTAGCGTATTTAAAACGCAGCTGCTTTTTATAACGCTGAAATTCCTAGTTTTTTTTTCCCAAAACACAGATTTTGAAACGTGGAATAAAAAGCTGCGTTTTGACATAATATTCTAAACGCATTTATAAATAAAAAAGCCGCGTTTTAAATAATCTGCATTTTAAAAATGCTGCATTTTCAAAACGCTACGCCATACGGGCTCTTAGTTATCACCGCCCATGATGTGCCTCTCATTTTGGACTATACAGAAAATGAGATCAACATTCTCCTTTCAATTAAGCAGCCAATAATCGTTAAGTGGGTAAAAATGTAGATGAAGAATGCAAGTTAGCTGTCCAGACAAAAGCTTGACCCAGTCTTTTCCTTGGCCGTATGGAGAACAAGAAATGAACATAAAATTTCCAAATCTAGAGATGCGATGAACAGAGAGGCAACAAAAGCGACAAAAATAATACACTACTTAAAATATAAAAAGTCGATGAGTAATGCAAGTTACATTTTCATTCTTATCATCCACATTTCTGAGCAGGACATCATCATATGTATGTAGAAATATGGAGCATCATCAACTGATGAATGCTAGAGCTCCCTCCTGCTTAGAACCCCAACCCAGTTCTTTATTAGTTGATTCTTCCTTCCAAAATTTGGTAACTGCATGTGGTAAGACCTCCAGATGAGCTTGTGTTCTGCTCGTAAACTGGATATAGGATATAATTATTTGGTATTTGTCTGCTGTTTGCTCAGTGACATGTACAGTCTGGCATGACCCTGGCAACCCCAGGCATCGCCTCCCAGCTCTCTGAGCTCATGGCATAGACTTTGCAACCTAAACCATCTTCTGGGATAATGTCTCTATCAATCAGATGCTTAAAGATTCGTCTTCTTGACAGTATGAACTGAAGTACACCAGAACAGTATGGATTTGTCATTCTTAAAATGAGACCTTGTTTTGCTATTTCATGGAAATGTTCCTTAATGACCAAAGACTTCACACACAACAAATAGACCTAGAGTAGAGCCTCTCTGGTCCAGAGCTTTGGTGTTCTACAATCCAGCATAGATTGACGGCATTTGAGACATCACCAGCACCATCTATCCAAGGATACACTCCATTCAAACAGATTTTCCATGACTAGTGTGGTGTTGCCGCTAGCTAGCATCAGCAGAAGAAGCAACTGATTTTAGGAGATGCTCAATGCCTCCAAAACTCAAGTTCCTTCGTTAGCTATGCTTAACAGAAAATTTCTCATGATTTAACTATTAGAGGAGGCATTATTCTTCCTCTGTGTGACTGGTTGGGGACCAAGTCAAATATGCTCTTACAATTCTCACTCCCATACTCTATCAACCAACCAAGCACATAAAGAATCCAACCCAAAATGGGATTTAAATTCAAGAAAGAAACTGTACTCCAGAATTCTAAAATTGGAAAGTAATTATTATAAATTCCAGAATTCATTTTTCCATCTAAAGTACTCATTAAGATCTGGACGCTCTATAGAATAATTTCTACCCTAAGAGTAACAACATAGCCATCATGCACAACCAGTACAAAAGACTGCTCTGAGTAAATCATCTTTCCACAACCTCTTTCACTAGCAACACATATACACATATCCATATGTACAAGATGCTAACCGTCTTCTTGTATGAGTTACCTTACTTGTTCCTCAAAACCCTCTAATTGAAGTCCATGAAGGTAGGTCGCGGTTGACCACTACGAGTCTGGTTGTTAGTCGTTGCATTAGGCATGCGAAGCTGCTGCTGCTGCTGCTGCTGCTGTTGCTGTTGGGGCTGTTGTCCAGGGTGGTTGCCAAAGTGATGCAAATATTGAGGAGGTAGTGACCTGCTGTAACTGTTTCCATTGACCGATGGGATTTGACCAGTAGCGATTTTAAGCCGCTGCACTTCTTCCCTCAGTGTTTCATTTAGAGCTGTAGAACAAAGATGCATGAAGAAATTTCCTAGGAGAAACCAAAATTTGATATAATACGGCTTAATTCTTATTTTATTTTGATTTTATTTTTTGATAAGAAAAGAAGAATGGAAATAAAAATATGAATGAATGTGTTCTATGTGATGACCTTGCTTGGGACCAAATTGAATGACAGAAAACGATTCATGTAGCCAACCCCAAGTTGGGACCAAGGCTGAGTTGAGTTGAAAAGAAGAATAGAAAAATATAAAAGAGAAGGATACAAAAGGATGGACGAGATGTCCATCAAGCCAGAAAGAAAATAAAAAGGAACAAAAGCCAAACACTAAGAACTAAGAAAGCCAAACACTCCAATCCTGCAGTAGCTCTGAAACTGGAACTCCTCGAAAGGCTCCCTACCAAAAGCCCAAAATACTTTCACTTGTACGGGTAAACAGGGCTAACTACAGAAACTGATTCATAGTTCTGAATATAATTACAACCGCAGAACAAGCATGTCCGTCACTTTTGAGCTACAATATGTGGACACAGGCTCAATTTATGACATGGAGACCTGATAAGTAGCGAAGGCACATTGAAGAAATAGGGAGCAATTGCCCCCATTTGTGTGCGAAAATATAAGCTTTTTTTTTTGTCAAAATGAATTTTAAATGTGTCCAAAAACAAGATTTTAAGTAATTAACAAAAATACTTTGCCCCCTTTGTCCATGTAAAAGTTTATATATTTTTTGTTATTCCATCCCCTCACA
Organism: Platycodon grandiflorus; assembly: GCA_016624345.1. NCBI lineage: Eukaryota > Viridiplantae > Streptophyta > Magnoliopsida > Asterales > Campanulaceae > Platycodon > Platycodon grandiflorus. The sequence goes on along the minus strand of CM028364.1, from coordinate 17,504,939 downwards.
GTTGCTAATATTTAGTCTCCTTTCCTCGAGACATCACGAACGTGAATAATCGAATAAATATTAAGTGCAGATAAAATATTTATATACTGTTCATTCGACTCATTTAAAGCATCCAATTCTCTTTCATACTTTGTCATTTTCTTGTTCCTTCTTTATTGAATCTCTCATAAAGATTCTGTTTTCTAAGACTGATTCTCAATCTTTAATGTATTCTAATTTCAATCCTTATTTAACAAAAATACAAGTCAAGATGTCAATATAAAGCATATCATTAAGGCTTGATATACATTGATGGGCCCAGCATAAGTTCCTGCAGATAGAGATGGACTGCCAGCCAACCCGACATTAGGGCGAACTAGGCTCTAATTTTGGAGGCCTGATGCAAAGTAGGGCTGGGCCAGGCAGGCCCAATTTTAAGTCTCGACCCAATGGACTTGTATGTGGGCCGACAAAAATGTCAAAATTAGTGAAAATCAGGCCCGCGAGCTGGTCTTTAGTTTTAGAGACCCGATACAAATTTGGATTGGGTCGGTCCAGCCTGATTTTAAGGCTTGGCCCGATGGGTTGGGGTTGGGCCGCCCGGCCAAGCCCATTGCCTGCTCTAGACTATCAGAGAACTACTTTAGCAAGGTCTTGGATTCGAGTCTCCCTGCTTGCATTCGTTTCCCCATGTATTATGAGTGCAAAAGTTGGCATTGGATTTGGTTTGTGATGCACAAGTAATGCATCTCGGTTTATCTCTCCATGTGAGAGCAGGGTCACACATGAGGGGGAGTACTAAGGCTTGATTTACATTATCATGTCTCTACGAGCTCAAGCTTTTAGATTTAGTTGGTAACTTGGCACATAAATTCTTCTACACAAATTTACTGATGATCAAAAAGATGCACCATCTCAAAGATCTCCTTGGAACCAACATAAGAAACTTACCATCTCTAAGATGGGCCTGTTGTTCCATAGCTTGTAACCGCAGTTTGAGTTCCTTGTTCTCAGAAGTCAAGCCAGTTGTGTCCCGCTGCATCACATAAACAGCATAAGATGAGTATGCTTTCTCATTGTTTTCATATTTTCTCCGTCTATTTTGCATGCAAGTAGATTTGGTGGGTAAACTTGTGGTTACATAATGGGTGCAACTGAACAACAGGTGAATCAAATCTATAAAAGCTCACCTAGTCCATTGAACAATGAATTCTGGTATTGCATACTAATGTCAGGTAAGAACAGGAAAAGAAAGTGAAACTTATCATGCAAAATAAGTATCTCCAGTTCGATGCACATGAGGAAGGGAGCACCACAGCAGAATTACAAGAAATAGTATTCCAAAGGTTGAACAATCGCAGGTTAACAAGATATTTGGAAGTTGCCCCATAAATCTAAAGCTAAAATCACACTTGACAAAATTGTTACCAATAACCCCTCTGTGAAACCAGGAATAATCAGGATCCTTCATTTCGGAACACTCAATTTGTTTGATGCTTCCATAAAATGTACCACACTGATTCCAGGTTCATTTCAAACAAGGATGTCTTAAATCCCAACTAAATTCAGTTAGTCACGCCACTATATCTCGCACTAATTATGATACATCATGTCTTTCTTCTTGTTGGGACACCCTTGATCTGTTGTCAAGGCCATCGAACTTCTAATAACATAACATATGCTGCATAAATCAGCATACAGTGGGTATCAAAAAAGAATTCAAGGGCCACAGTAAAATTTTAGAAAGTTCCGCTGTTCAACAAATTTTGATAGGCATACAGATGCCACTGACGCTAGTGCTGTTACTAGGAGATAATGCAATGCATGTAAACAAGAATCTACACAATGTTACTAGAAAAAGCATCTATGCCACCGGACAAGGAGGGAGGGGGAGAAGTGGGGAGGTTGAGGGCAATCCTATTAGACACATCAGTAAAAACTCTATTAAGTCTTTATCTCTGGTGGAAGGGAAAAAACTTGTGTTGTTTCAGTATCCCTTATAGCCAGTCTTACCACAAATGGAAACATTTCAATTTTTGCATGATTCTTCACCTCTCGCAGGACTGGGTTTAAACAAAATTACTGTATATTTTCTCATTGTTTATGAGTGAGAATACTATTAATGAAGTTGAGATTTTAATATTTCTTTGTTAATTCAAGGGTGAAACACTAGAATCCATGACTCGGACTAAAGCCTCATCAGACAGCTAGGTAATTGCTTTCTTAAGATGTCAGCACCATGACAAGACATCATCACACTACTCAATTTTTAACTTCTTTAAAATACAATGAAAAGCGATTCTGCTAAAATACCAAGTTACCAACATAAGTTGGAATATGTTGTGAATTTCGAGGTGGCAAAAAACTGAAATTCAGGTTTATGTAAAACCCAACTTAATTTCTACTCAAACAAAGCTTAACAGCAAAAAATAATTATTGGTTTAAAAGAAGGTGTGGTTCAATAGTGAACATGTGGCATTGCATGTCCACACGATACATAAAGCTAACGATGAGCCTGTAAGATTTCACCAATGCTTCAAAGTAAGAACATGCCCATTTCACCACATTTCGGGAACCAGTATTTAAAAATACTCTCATACAAATTTTGACCACTTCCTTCATTTTTTCCAAAACTTTAAAGTATAAACTTCTTCATTTGTTTCAACTCACTTGTACATTTAGGATGCCTTCTTAAACATGACAAATAGACCATGGGGTGGAGATGGAATTCTATTAATAACTCTACATAAGAACTATGACTGCTAGAAGAATCCAAAGGAATGCTGAAATTAGATGGTCGATAGTGTAAAATGTAAGTGTTTGCCAGATCCTTTTCCAATATGATAATTAATTTTATCTGTGCCAGTGTCCAGAACATATGGATCTAACAAATTCATGTCAACTAAGTAAAAGCTTTAACCAATACTCCAACCTAGTAGAGACAATCCTTTGAAGTTTGATGGCATTGAACTGCCTCACCTACCTGCTTCTACAAATAACAAAAACATTCACTACTGCATGATCCATATGAATTAATTTGGATTACATGATGGTTCGTAAATGCATAAAACCATCACAAACCACAAAACCCCAAATTCAAAAGTTTGCACAGCACACAAAAAAGTTATATAAACTTTTGCCCCTCCATAAATTCTTCACATAGCTTTAAAAGTAAAAAGAGTCTCATACCTGCAGCATCGTGACCTGTGCAGAGAGGGTGGTTGCTTCTGTCTGAAGGGTTTGCACTTTCCTCTCCAGCTCGCTGGTGTAACGTATTTTCCTCTCCTTGGAACGTGCTGCAGATTGCCTATTTGCAAGAATCCTACAATAATTGCATTCCAAGTTAATCATACTAATAAGAATTGAACCTTATGATTGAGGAAAGACTAGAAAGGGAACCATGATATTGTTATTGCATTTGCTTTTACTTTTGCTTCAAGATAAAATTTTGCTCAACAAAGCTAATCGGTTCTCCTAGTGACAACAAACACTGTCATTCAATACTCCGTTTCTCCTACTTTCAAGTAATCAACAAAGAGCCCAAAACCCATAAAGCTCTTCACCACAAACACACACACACACACACACACACACACACACACACACACAAAGTAACAAAATATGTAAAGGCAAAATTAATATGGACAATTTGTTCCATCAGCAACCAAGGATCCCTTTGGTTCTACAAACACAAGGGAAAGTGAAATAAAATAATTTAACAAATAATAGCATTGTTAAAAAGACAAATTTTACCAATATAATCATACTTCTCCGACTATCATAATAAAATTAAGTGGGAGAGACCATTTTTAAAGTTCGTAAATTTTCTTAATAAATTTCTATTTTGTTTTCATTTTCTTTATCATTTTTACCTTTCCCAGAACCAAACAGAGCCTAAATGAATCCAAACCCTCCCCCCTGTAGATCATAAAAACAGATACACACACATTCAAGAATGCATACCCAAAAAAAAAAAGACATGAAAAAATTGAAATAAAAGAAAAAGAAAAAAAAGGGTAGACCGGAAAAAAGGTCAAACCTTTTAGCACGCTTGGGATCAATCAAAGAAAGCTCAGCTAATCTATCAGGTCCGAGCGCCTTCTTCGCATTATCCACCATCATCCCCATCGAATCCCCCTCAAACGACGTCGCTTGCCCTCCATCCATCGAGTTGCTGTGCCTATGATGAAACGGACCCGACCCGGACCCGACCTTCCTTTCCTCCGGCACATCCGAACCACCACCAAACCCAAGCCCATCAAAGAAATCGGCGTCCACCGACAGGCTCCTGAAGTGGCTCATGGATCCCCCTGACCTGGCTGTCTTGGAAGGCGGCGGCTTATCGGCGCCGCCGTTAGATGACTCCTCTTCCGACTTTGACGAGGAGTCAACGGTGGTGGTCATGGGCGCCGCGTCGGGCGAGAGAGAATGGAAGTCAAGGTTGGCGAGGTTGAAGTCGGCAACGACGTCGTCGAGGAGTATGTCGTCGGGGAAGCGGAAGAATGTCTCGGACTGGGCCCTACGGTGGTGAGCACCTCTGGTTGGGGTATCTGACATCTGGTCAAGGTCCGACCGGCCCGAGTGTTGGGCCATGATAGGCTTCCCGGCGAACTTCGGGTCCATCATCAAATGGGTGGTTGAGCAGCTGCTGCGGCGGCGGTGGTGGTGGTTTTTGTGATGGCAATTATTAATCCCTCTTTTACTTACTGACTTGACTAAGAAAGAGAGAGAAAGAGAGAGAAAGAGAGAAAAGAGTAAGGTTTTGAGGACGCGTGTTATGTTAGTGACGTTTGGCGGGTGTGAATGGAAAAGGATGTATTTGAGGGGGTGTGAGTGGAACTGTGGTGGGTGTCAAATGTCAAAGTGGGACCGGGGATACTGGTCTGGGCAACCGTAATGAGGCAGTTGGCTGTCTAAGAAAGGAAGAGGTAGAAAAGGGTGTGAAAGAAGGAAGGAAGGTCACGTAGAGACCGTCTCTCACATCACATGGGGCCTGCGAATATGGTTGCTGTCCTGATTATGGGACAATACTTGTCTGTAACTGTCTATTCGTCGCCTATCTTGCAACCGAATTCGGCTGTCACTTTGCGATAATTTCTTCCACCATTTCAGGTAAAGAGTTCACTTTTAATTTTTTTAGTCAATTAAACTAAAATTTAACCAATAATTAACATAAATTTAGTAATTTTTACAAAGTTATTAAAGTTGTAATCTATAGTATTATTAAGATAGTTTTTAATTAATAAAATTTTATTTCTTAAAATATAAGTAAAGTATGTAAATTTTTTATTTGATTTAGTTTTATGTTGACTTCTATAAAAAGAAAGTGGACTCTTTGCCTGAAACGGAGGGAGTATTTGCTAAAGTTTAATATAAGAGTAATGCTATAAATACCTAAAGAGTACTAAATTTTTTGCACCAAATGATGTGTCGGCTGATGTGGCAGCTGATGTGGTACAAAAAATAGAATTAAAAATCATAATTAATACATCACATCAGCTGACACATCAGCTGGTGCAAAAAATTTGGTACTCTTTAGGTACATATAGCATTACTCTTAATATAATTATTTTCAATCGCTAAAGGATATTTTTATTACGAAATATTATTTATGTCTTTTAAAAATATTGAACAGTGTACGTTATGTATCTCAAAACACAAAAAATGATAGATTGCAACACAACACGATGAATATATAAATACGAAAGCTCACACTGTGCAACCCAAACAAAAAATAATGCATCACAACACAACCTGATACACATAAAAACACAAAAGCTCACACTGTGCATTGCAAACAAAAAATAATGCATTGCAATACAACACGATGCATCACAACACAACACGATGCACATAAAAATACGGAAGCTCATACTGTGCATCGCAACAAAAAACTATGCATTGCAACACAAAACGATGCACAAATTACATTTTTTCACTTGCGATGCACAACTTTCTAACACGTATGATGTGATACACATACACATTACATCGGCTGTCAGACCACAAAAATAAATTAACCCTCTTCACTTTAAAAATACAACAAACTTTACTTCAAGCGGAGCAAAATATCTTAAAACCTCCAAAAACTTTTGGAAAATATTATGCGATTCAGTTGGTTATATTCCACATGGTTGCTGCATCGTCATTCAAAGACGTCATCAACCTCCAACAAGTTTGTAAGATATTTTACGATGTATGAATATCAGGTTAATAGTGCTGAATACATTTTAGGGTTTCAATAACGTAGCCAAAATATCCTGAATAGCGTTAATACCAACATCATCAATCCGCTACACAAATATTTTTTCAACAAATTAATAGATTGTGTTAACATCTACTGCTACTTACAGTTGGTCAGTGGAGTCGGATCTGAGTTCCAAGAAGCACTCACACATATCTTTTATCAAAATCTTCACGGAAAAGTTTGGATCCAGGATTTTATATGATCTCAAGTACGTAATACATTTTATAAATGTACTTTTTGTTTAGCACTTCATGAAAAGAGTGAAATATGTATACAAACATTACATTTTTCGTGTTATTCCTCTCTTTTTATGAATCCGTGCTAATAAAAATTGTGTGATTTCTATCTTTTTTGAAATTACGTTTGCGATGCACACGTTTTGTTCATCACAATGCACAAAGTTGTACTATAAAATTACTATTTTTTTGCATCACGATACACAACCTTTATTTCCAATGCACAATTTTTATTCTTTGTATACTTAACAAAGTTTTGTGCATCGTTTAAAAACTCTTTCAGTGTAAAAGGGATACTTTTAAGGCCAAAAGTGACACCATTTTATACAAGTTTATATAGGATTCATATTCAAATCCTTTGTTATAATCTCAATAATATTTTTTCAGGTACGCGATTTGCACTCGATCTGTTTCAATAGGTTTGTAAGCAAATTACTTTCCATTTCGCTTGTGATCTTGTTTACGCCAACTTTAATTTCACATTTGTGTTGATGGCTTTTGCAGTTCTATTTGCTTACTACGCGCATTTGGCTGCTTTTAGAGCTCGTTACTATATTGAGGGCGATGCATCTGAGACCAATTCCTCAGCCAGTGGAAAGGACTGCGATGATGGAGAGAAATGCGGTTGTTCGTCCACTTCTAAGGACCAGGGATAATGTAAAAGATGTTATGTTCTATTGCTAAGTAGAAAACTTGACCCGACTTTGTTGTTAGTTGTATATTGAGATAGTTTTGATAACTATCTCAAAAATCTCTTCCAAGATTTTCCTATTCCATACCACCAAATTCATACCATATAATGTCAATTGTATGTTATAAATTATATTCTTGATAACTTTTGTAATAAGAATAAGAATTAATAAAGATTACAATTATTATATGTGACAATGCATAAAAAAAATACTTCACGATGCACATATTATACTGAAAATAATACTGTTATAATTGACGATGCACAAGCTTATATTTGACGATGCACATTTCTTAACACAAATTATACTGAAATAGTACTGTTATAATTGACGATGCATAAAATTACATAGACGATGCACAAAATTATATTTGACGATGCATAAAATTTCTTAACACAAATTATACTGAAAATAGTACTGTTATAATTGACGATGTACAAAATTATACTTGACGAGGCACATTTCTTAACACAAATTCACAAAATTACATTGATGATACACATTTCTTAACACAAAAATCACAAAATACATTAACGATGAACAAATCAACCTTGTATATACAAATGAACTTCAAAAAATTAAAACATAATAAAAATCAACTTTGTATAGCCTCTCTACATGACCTAGAGTTATGGATACAAAGTTTGTGTCTACTACATATCTTTTTCTTTTTTTTTTCTCGTTAATTCACTATTTGATGAGATCCTTGTCTTCTTGGGACGTCCAGGTAATTTTTTCATTATAGGAGGTAAAATGGTCTCATCCTCGCAAAAATCTGAAGCTCGTACCTTTTCATAGTTGCAATTGGCATCAAGCTTCCCTCGTAACACTTGATGTAATTGATTGTTGATAAGTAATTATCAACCATGTCATTCATATTTTTCCCGAATCTCACAATCACAATGGCTGCGTGGCAACACGGGAATCCTTGAATTTGCCACCGGTAGCATGAACATGTCTGCTTTCCCAAGTCAACCTATATGCTTAGATCGGATAAAACCTCGTGTATTGAGTTGGGTACCATGCGAATCTGCCACATCATCCCAATATTAAGGTACTCCTTCCACTTTTTATCTATCTTCGTACATAATAATTTATTCCATCTCTTTCCATTCCCAAGTCTCTCCCTAAACTATTTCATTATTTTTGATCTTATACAATCCACCATGTGAGTAATGAGAAGACCGTGAGCCTCTAAAATCCAATTGTTGAACGATTCAGTGGCATTTGAGGTCATTTCGGCATACCTATTCTCGTGGCAATGTACAATCGTCTACTTCTCGTATGGAATGGTGGCCAAGAAATCACAAGCAACGTGTCCCCCTTCTTTTTTGAATATCTCAATTTCTCATTAAACAGTCTAATGTTGGGGGCATACGCACAATCCTTGAGTCTTAAACACAAACTGCTGCAGAACGTGTTGGAATAGCATTTACCGGTAAACATTTCTTTCAATTTCCAATAAAGATGCAGTAAGCAAAAGAAACGCTTGGAACTCCCAAACATGTCGCCTATTACTTCCATTAAACCAACATTACGATCAGATACAAACATCACTTCACTTCACGATTGCTCCTTTTATCTTAGACATAAACAAATCTCATTTATCCCTATTTTCAGAACTTACAACAGCAAATGTAAACGGGAAAAGACTTGCAGCATATGAATAATATTTAATTAACAACAACAGATTTGCGATGCACACTAGTATGCATCGCAATGCACAAAAGTGTACTACAAAAGTACTAATTTTGTGCATCGTGATGCACCACTTTCATTCCCGATGCACAATAATGTACTAAATGTATCTCTTATTAATTACAAGTACAAATAGGGGCATAAAAAACATGATCAGCATGATATTAATCAAAATAATGTTGAACACAAAAGGAAGAAATGTGGAACAAATTGACGTACTTTGATTTCAATCCTTTGCCGTGACAGACAAAAGGGTGCCCTTGAATTAAGATTTCATAAATGTCCTATCTATGAACAATATAGGACGGCAGTAGTTAAAATCATCTACGCATGCTTGAAATGAGATGATCAACCTACTGAACCAATTCGTATGCTCATCCGATTCCAAGAAAGCAAAGCTACCAGGATTACTCTTATGCAAGGCTTTAACGTACCACTGCAGCTCCTGAAAAATTCTTCGTAACAATCAAATAGCTTCTTTCGAGCCTTCTCTACGCTCCTCTATACCTTGTTGTATGTTATCTCAATACCATAATTAGTCCTCATGTGATCAACTAAATCCTTTGACGAATAGCTTCGTCGACTACGAACATGGTCAAAAATCAAATGCCCAATGATACAACAGCCCATCCTTTTCGAGTTATTATCGTCAACCATGGTTAAATGACAATTGTGTGAAAGGTTGAACTTGTATATGGATACTGATTCATCAACATTTGACGATGCCTTGATGAACCAACTGTAATCATTACTGTGTTTCTTCCCACATGCAACGCTAATCCTATTTTTATTGTTCTTAATGTAAATGAATTCAAAACCAATCTTGAATGAATACTTTATAAACTGCATGCGAAAATCTTCCACTCCACCTTAAAATATTTGACCAACACCACTAATAAGATTTGTCTAACCAGAACTCAAGAGTTTATTTCTTGTTTGAACAGGACATATGTCGTATGTTGGGACACTTTCAACTCGCTTTCAGAACTGGTACAACTTCTATCACTATACTCCTTGTTACATTGTTGTGCATCGCCAAACAGATGTGGTGCATCATGATGCACATCTTTTCCTTTACCTTTGTCAAGGTTTTATGCATCGCAATGCAAGTTTAATGCATCGCCATTTTCATAAATAGTTGCATCGTCTTTTGCAATCTCATCTTCATAATTTCCTTCTTTATTAATCCCGTAATTCAAACCAGTATCAGTTTCAAACATATCAACAATGATAATAAAAACTGATAAAATTTTGGCCAATGTCAACATGTTTTTGAAATCTTCTTCGTTGGTTAAACAAGAATTGTTATGTAATCCTACAGTGTATTTCAAAGTACAATTATCCTATTAAAAATTGGAATATTTACCTCTGATGCATTCGATCAACTCAGATAAACTAAAATTCTCTGAAATTGTCGAAACAATAGTATCTCCTCTGAATTTCAACAACAACATAACAATAGTTTGGTTTGTTGAATCCATTGATTTCAATTTCAAAATGAATTCAATATTGAATTATTTTTGTATTTTTTAAGCTTCTTCAAGTTGATATGAATGAGAAATTTAGTAAAAAATCACAATGGAGATAAATACGGGATTGAAAGGAGTAAATCAAGTAAATTGCACAACTAAAAATAAGTAATATATTGTTATAGGAACAGTTTGGGAACAAAATATAAATTTACAGTTAGTACATTTGACGATGCATAAAACAACCCTCTTCACGATGCACAAATTATAATGAAAAATAGTACTATTATAATTAACGATGCACAAAATTATACTTGACAATGCACATTTCTTACACACAAAAAAAATACTGAACAACAATACTATTATACTTGACGATACACAACAATATACTTGACGATGCACATTTCTTAACACAAAAAATCACAAAATTACATTGACAATGCACACTTTATACTTAACGTGGCAAACGATGATCCTTTTTAACACAAAAATCACAAAATACATTGACGATGCACATTTCACATATATGACGATGCACAAAATATATTTAAAAGCGTAATATGTTGATATGGGGGCAGTTTTAGAACAAAGAATCAATTTATCACTTAAAAGAGACTTAAGCGAATGAAAACAAATATAGTGAATTTAAGCGGTTGAATATTTCACAAAAGGTACCAGCTCGTAATTTTTCCTAATCAAAAACTTCATAGACCATTGTAGGTAGAGATGTTAAAAGGGTCACGACTCGTCGGGTTAGCCCGTTTAAATCGGAAAAAATAGGGTTAAGGCTTAATTTTTTTACCCGTTTAAAATCAGAGCTTTTTTTGCCCGGCCCGTGTAATATTAATTAGGTCATAAAAAGTTGGGATATACATAAAATAACCACCATGAGAATTAACTCACAACCTTCTAATCCAAAGTCAAACACACTTATTATTTGCACAAGAGGTTTTCTTTGTGTTCTTGTGACTAAATACTGAAATATAAACGAAACTCTTTGAGGGGACTACCAAGTAGAGATATTTCAATATTTAATGTGAGGTAAAACATGTTGAAATTTAAATACAGTGATGTGAAAAATATCTAATTTATATTTCTTATGAAAAATATAATATCCTATCTAAATTATGGGTTGTAAATAACAATCACTGCTCACTTTTCTAGATTTTTACAAAGATAAAATTAACATCTATCACATTTTTTTATTTGTAGAGCAAAGTTTGGGCCGGTCCCTTTTAGACAATTTTCAATTGCTAAAGTCCACTATAATTGTTTTTAATCGCTAAAGAACTCATTTTTTGCAAAATGTCATCAATGCCCTTTAAAAACACAGAACAGTATACGCTGTGCATCGTAAAAATAAAAAATAATGCATCGCAACACAACACGATGCATATAAAAACACGAAAGCCCACACTGTGCATCGCAAAACAAAGAGGATGCACAAATTAGCTATTTCACTTGCGATGCACCAAAAAGTTGTGCATCGCACTAGAAAAAAAATCCTCTTAACTATAAAAACATACTAAACACGTACCCCGATGAACATTAAACTTACGATGCACAATAATTGTGCATTGGGATGCACAAACAGTTCAACAAAAAGTATTGTTTGTTGCATCGCGATGCACATTTTATATGCAGTTTTATGGATGTGTATTCAACATTTGACAATGCACATTTTATGCTTACGATGCATACAATGCACATTTCTTAACACAAAAATCACAATTACATTGACGATGCACATTTCACACACATGATGCACAAAAATCAACCTTGTATAGACATATGAACTTCAAAAACTACAACATTACAAAAATCAACCTTGTATAGCCTCTCTACATGACCTAGAGTTGTGGTTACAAAGTTTGTGACATCTACTACATATTCTTTTTTTTTTCCTTGTTGATTCACAATTTGATGGAATCCTTGTCTTCTTGGGACGTCTGGTTAATCTCTTCATTATAGGTGGTAAAATGGTTTAACCCTCGCAAGAATTCTAAAGCTCGAACATTTCCGTAGTTGTAATTGGCATCAAACTTCCCTCGTAACACTTGGTGTATTGCTTGTTAAGAAGTAATTATCAACCATGTCATTGATATTTTTCCCAGATCTCACAATTACAATGGCTACGTGGCAACACGAAAATCCTTGAATTTGCCACTGATAGCATGAACATATATGCTTCCCCAAGTCAACCAGGATGCTTGGATCGGATAAAACCTCGTATGTTGAGTTGGGTGCCATGCGAATCTGCCATGCACATCATCCCAATATTAATATACTCCTTCCACTTTTTATCCATCTTCGCACATAATAATTTATTCCATCTTTTTCCATTCCTAAGTCTCTCCCTAAACCATTTCATTATTTTCGATCTTATACAATCCACCATGTGAATGATGGGAAGACTGCAAGCCTTTAAAATCTAATTATTGAACGATTCAGCGGCATTTGAGGTCATTTCTGCATACCTATTCTCGTGATAATGTGCAATCGCCCACTTCTTGTATGGAATGGTGGCCAAGAAATCACAGGAAACGTATCCCCCTTCTTTTTTGAATATCTTAATTTTCTCATTAAACAATCTAATGTTGGGGGCATACGTGCAGTCCTTGAGTTTTTGAACACAAACTGCTGCGAAACATGTTAGAATAACATTTATAGATAAACATTTCTTTCAAGTTCCAATAAGGATACATCTAGTAAAAGAAATGCTTGAAACTCCCAAACACGTCGCGTATTGCTTCCATTAAACCAAAATTATGATCGGATACAAACAGCACTTCACGATCGATTGTTCATTTTATTAGACATATACCAAGCCCAATTATCCTTATTTTCAGAACTTACAATAACAAATGCAAACGGGAACAAACCTGCAACATATGAACAATATTTAGTTAACAAAAATAGATTTTCGATGCATACCAGTGTACATCGCGATGCACAAAGGTGTACTACAAAAGTACTGATTTTGTGCATCGTGATGCACCACTTTTATTTCTGAAGCACAAATAATGTACTGAATGTATTATCTTATTAAGTAAAAGTACAAACAGAAGAATAAAAACATGATCATCCTATGATATTAATTAAAATAATGTTGAAACAAAAAGTAAAAAATGTAGAACAAATGGACGTACCTTGATTTCTATCCTTGGTCTTGACAGACAAAAGGGTGTTCTTGAATCGAGATTTAATAAATGTGTCATCTTTCGACAATATAGGACAGCAGTAGTTGAAACCATCTACGCATGCCTGAAATGAAATGAATAACTTACTGAACTGATTCATAGCATCGTCCGATTCCAAGAAAGCAAAGCTACCAGGATTACTCTTATGCAATGCTTTAATGTACAACTGCAGCTCCTGAAAAGATTCTTCGTAACAACCAAATAGCTTCTTTCGAGCCTTCTTTATGCTCCTCTATGCCTTGCTGTATGTTATCTCAATGTCATAATTAGTCCTCATGTGATCAATTAAATCAATCAGCAAATAGCTTGGTCGACTGTGAACATGCTCAAGAATCAATTGTCCAATGATAGCACAGTCCATCCTTTTCAGGTTAGTATCGTCAACCATGGTCAAATGACAATTGTGTGAAAGAGAATCGAAAGACAATTGCACCAAGAGGACGAACTTCTTTTTTATTGGCTGGCGACATCTGGCCACATTCTTGATTTTAAATAACGGGGATCCAATCCCAATCCATGTGATTAAACTAGCCATTAGCGGAGCTACGGTTGTGCTTGTATATTGATACTGATTCATCAACATTTGACGATGCCTTTATGTACCAACTGCAATCATTATTGTATTTCTTTTCACATAACACGCTAATTATATTTTTGTTGTTCTCAATGTAAATGAATTCAAAACCAATCTTGAATGAATATTTTACAAGCTGCGTGCGAAAATCTTCCACTCTACCTTTAAATATTTGACCAATACCAGTAATAAGATTTGCCCAACTAGAATTCAAGAGTTCCTTTCTTGTTTGAGCAGAACATATGTCGTAGCATGGGACACTTTTAACATCGCTTTTAGAACTTGAAGAATTGGTACAACTTCTATCACTATTCTCCCCGTTCCATTGTTGTGCATCGGCATACAGATGTGGTGCATCACAATGCACAACTTTTTCTTTATCTTTTACAAGGTTTTGTGTATCGCAATGCAAGCTTTGTGCATCATCATCTTCATAAACAGTTGCATCATCTTCTGCAATCTCATCCCCATAATTCCCTTCTTTATTAATCCCGTAACTCAAAACAGTATCAATTTCAAATACATCAACAATGATAATAGAAACTAATAAAATTTTGGCCAATGTCAACATGTTTTTTGAAATATTCTTCGTTAGTTAAACAACAATTGTTATGTGACTTAGTTACACCTAAGTCAATATACTTTTAGAATTGCTTATTTTTCTCTCTTGCCCGTACGTAACCTAGCCCTAATTAGGGTTTCATTCTAGGCGGCTGCCATGGCAGCTCAGCCTATTGCAGACCCGCCACCAGCAGCTCTCCTCTCTCCTTCGGCGTCCAAATCCTTTGCTTCTATACTTCTTGGTAATACCCAAACTACCAGCAACATACCACCTATTAATCCTTCATCTTATAAAGGTGAACCAGCTCTTTTTCTCACGGATGAAATCACAGATTGCCTCTCCCGTCCTTTCAAGTTTGCGTTAATCGGAAAGTTCTCCCATGGACGTCCTTCAATGGAGGCCACCAAGCGATATTTCCAAACATTCGGGCTAAAGGCTGCAGTCTCGATCGGACATCTTGATACCAAACATATTCTCATTCAAGCGAATCATGAGGCTGATTTTCAAAGATTGTGGATCAAAGATCAATGGTACCTAGGCAAGTTCCCTATGCGAGTTTTCAAGTGGACACCGGATTTTCGTCCGGACATTGAGAGCCCAATAGTTCCAGGTTTTCTCTTCCAGGTTTGCCACTATATTTGTTCCATAAGTCGCCTCTTTTTCCATTGGTTCAATGATTGGCAAGCCTTTGATAATTGATAACCCCACACTCTATCTCGACCCGGTGTGGCTCGAATATGTATTGAAGTAGATATCACCAAGACCATTCTGAACGTATTTGGATCGTAGGAGGATCGAAATATCACGGTTTCGGCGCCAATACAGGTGAACGTCTACCAAAGTACTTCGCATTGTTTAAGACAAGGACATGACATTGTTGATTGCAAGATTAAAAATCCTCCTCGGCCTAACCCTAAGCCCAAGATTAACCAATGGGTCCCAAAGCAATCCTCTCCTCAGAAAGCCTTAATTGCCGAGGAGACAAGAATGAAATCCAAACAGAGAATAATCGAATCAATTCGAAGCGACAATACGCCCATGTTGAAAACACGTCCACGTTGACACGATCTGAATGAAGACATTCTTTGTAGAAGTAAATCACACTCATTCCACGGTGGCCCATGCAGACAAAATACCACCTAATTCCAATTCTATGAATGATCGGACACTCAGTTATTAATGTGGAGGAATCATCGCCTGGTGTCTTTGAAATCATCCGCGGCTTCGATAGCCACATGGATTCCCGATTTTATCCAATCATAATAAGCGGGATATCCCAACTTCATCCAATCGATTTGCGGTTTTAAATGTCTTTGGAAGAAGAGGAAGAGGAAGGAAATGGAGAATTCGCTTCTCTAGATCCACGAATCGGAAATCACATCCTTGGTTAGACGAAACACTCAAAACATATTCACTGTCGATCGAGTGACAAGGTCGAAAGCCACAAAATTATCTGCTAGCAGACAAGTTACCTTCGACATCCCATCTCACATTGCTCATGGATGTTAAAATTCTGTATTGGAATGTGCGAGGCATAGGGAACGACCCTACTATCTCCCGATTGAAGCGCTTATTCGCCTCCATAAAATTTCTATGATTGCTATCTTCGAACCTATGCGGCCTTGGAGAAAGTGGACCTCATTACTCGTAAGCTAAATTTCGGGTTCTCCTTCTCTAATACTCAAAGCTCCATTTGGGTTTTTATTAAGTCTTGTTTTCTGTCATTTGATTCAAGAATCCTCTCAACATATTACTCTTGATTCAGCATTTCTCATTGTTTTCACCCATTTTTCTTGTGTTTATGCGAGATGCGATTCGAGAGAACGTCAAGATTTATGGAATGATCTTATTAATATGTCGCTCGGTTTCTGAAGTTCCTTGGATTCTAGGAGGTGACTTCAATATTATCCTCCGGCCAGGTGAAAAGTCCGGGGTAACGGTTGGAATAGAGGAGGTGCTCTTGATTTCCATGCATGTCTATCGGTAGGCTTAGCGATTTGGGTTACTCGGCGGTGACTATACTTGGTGGAATAAGCGAGAAGGGTCTTCTACAATCCACCAAAGAATTGACGAGCTCTTTGTAATACCGTTGGTTGGATCAATTCCAATCCACCTCGTGCATCATCTTAATAGAACTTGCTCGGATCACTCTCCTATTCTTGTAGCTATCTCTCGGGTTTCTAACTCGGACCGTTGCTTTTCGATTTTTGAATGCTGGATAAGTCATGGCTCTTTTAAGGAGCAATTCAAACCGCTTGGGATTTGCGGTGATTGGTCCTCCTATGGTCCGTTTTTCGTAAGCTTCGCAACGTCAAGCTTGCTCTTAAAAGCTGGAACAAAGTTACTTTTGGCAATATCTTTGTTAATCTTCGCAATCTTGAGGAGGATGTTCTGGAAAAAGAATTGCTATTTGAGCTTAATAATTCTGATGCTAATAGGTCTAATCTCATGGAAGCTCAAGCCAAATACCGCCTTTTTTTGTCTCGTGAGGAGGAGTATTGGAGACAAAAGTCGAAACTCAAATGGCTCAAAGAGGGGCAAGGTAACACTAAATTATTCCATGCTTCGTTAAATGGACCCAAAGGCGCCTTCATATTCACTCTATTCATGATGGGAATGGAAATCTCTTATCTACCGATCGGGATATTAAACGAGCCGTTGTTGAGTATTTTCGGATCCACTTCAATCGGAAGGATGTCTTAGATTATAATTTGGACATGATCCCAAATTTGATCTCGGACGAATGGAACTCTCTCCTTATTGCTCCCCCTTTACCTACAGAAATTCTAACAGCTGTCAAAAATCTGGGAGGAGATAGTGCTGCTGGTCCAGATGGTTTTTCTGGAAAATTCTACACTTCTTGCTGGGATATTATTGGTAAAGATTTCTGTGAGGCTGTTCTTGAGTTTTTTCGGTTTCTCCATCCCTAAAGCCTGGGCTAGTACCTTGATTGTCATGATCCCAAAAGAGAGACCCTATTCCTTTAAGGATTTCCGTCCGATCGGTTGTGCAACTTTTGTAATAAGGTTATTTCAAAGATCTTATCCTCACGGCTCTCCAATATTCTCCCTTCAATCATTTCAGACAACCAAAGTGCTTTTACTAAAGGGCGTATGATTCAGGATAATATCTTGCTTGCTCAGGAAATGATGCGTCATCTGGGAAAGAAGGTCTCTGGTTCTAATATTATTCTCAAGTTAGACATGGCCAAGGCTTTTGATCGTCTATCTTGGGTTTTCCTAACCAAGGTCCTTCGTAAATTTGGTTTCCATGAAGTTTTTATAGACCTTATTTGGAGGCTTTTATCGATAAGCGGTTCTCGGTCTTGGTTAATGGAGATCCTACGGGTTTTTTCACTCCTCTCGAGGGTTACGTCAAGGTGATCCTTTATCTCCGAGCCTCTTTATTATTGCGGCAGAGTTTTTAGTCGAAGTATTGCTAGACTTCACTCTCAATCTCTGGTGTGATCTATTCGACGATTAGCGGATGCCCTATAATATCTCACTTGGCATTCGCCGATGATATAGTTATATTTTGCAATGGTGGTAAAAATTCTCTTTTAAAGCATAAGGAATTACTCTCTAACTATGAGAGGATGTCAGTCAAGCGATCAACGTGGGAAAGAGTTCTTTTTGTTCATCCTAGTACTCCTCTAGTTCGATCCCGGCCATTGAATCTATTTTGGGTTTTCGAGCGAGTCATCTTCCTATCATTTATCTTGGTTGCCCTCTTTACTTTGGTCGAAAACGTAATATTTTGATGGGCTCATTTTAAAACTTCAAAATAAGATTTCTACATGGATGAGCCCTTTCCTAAATTCAGTGGTCGTCTTACGCTCATTAAATATGTCTTGCACTCCATCACTACTTATCAAATTGCCTCTTTGGATCCTCCTGTTTCGGTGATATCCTCTATGGAGAGAATTCGGCTAATTTCTTTTGGGGTCGACTTGAAGGAAAATATAAAAGTCATTGGATTTCTTGGAAGGCATGTTGTAAGCCTACGTCGGAGGGTGGTATTGGTATTCCTTCGATATCGGAATTAATTCAAGCTTATGGTCTTCGAATTTGGTGGCGATTTCGGTCACGGCCAATCTGTGGTCCCGGTTCATGCGGGCAAAATCGCTCCAGTTCTCATCCCTCTTCGCTCTCTCCAAAGGATCCCACGTTTGGTCGCGGATGATTAAGGCTAGACGGATTCTTGAGCCTCACATTTTCGGATTATCGGCAAAGGAAGCTGCTCCATTTGGTACGACAACCGGATTAAAGATCACCGCCTTCTTCGACGGATTGTGAGTTGCTCACTGTCAAAGACATTTTCCAGAATGATAATTCCATCAACGATGCCGCTGTTGCTGTTCTGTCGCAATCTACTATTCAATCTATTGCGAGCAGCGCATTTCTATTGATGCCAAGGATGATTTTCCAGTCTGGGATCTTTCCCTTCGGGAGTTTTCGATTTCTTCAGCTCTCCCTTGTGAAGCCGACTAATCCTTCGCTTGTCTACAAAATATATATGGCATTCTTCTCTTCCTCGGATCGGTATTTTCACTTAAGCGGAAAAAATTACCTTTGGATGAAGGCCTTTGGAGTAAAGGATTTTCTCTTGCTTCTAAATGCTCTTGTTGTGATTTGGGAAGAATTGAAACTTTTGATCATGTTTTCTTATCTAGCCGAGTTGCTGCTGAAGTTTGGACTCTTTTTGGTGCAGCTTATGGTATTAATTCTCCTCTTCGCTCTATTCCTCAGCATTGCTTTGCTTGGTGGCAGCACAATTCTTTGGCGTGCTCTATTCTTCCATCCATAATCTTATGGCACCTATGGAAATTTAGAAATAAAGCAGTTTTTGACAACTCCAGGCTTCCTGTTGTTAGCATTGTCAAAGCTATCAAGCAAGAATTTATCTCTATTCTTCAAGCTAAAGGCTTGAGTGTTTCCGACATTCATAGTTGTTTGACAATTCGTTTTAAACGAACAAAGAAGTTCGTATTCAACGATTTCTTGGGCTAAGCCTCCGCGAGATGTGTTTAAGCTCAACTCTGATGGTGCTAGTAGGGGTAATCCGGGTTGTAGTGGCGGAGGAGGAGTTGTGCGAGATAGTTCGGGTCGAATGATTTTTGCTTATTCTCGGTTCTTTGGATCTTGTTCCAATATGGAGGCTGAAATTCGTGCCCTCCATCATGGTGCTTGCTGGCTTTCAGACCAAGGGTTCTTTGATGTTATCATTGAGATGGATTCTAATGTCCTTCATGATTGCCTCGTTTTGGGTCATTCTTCTCCATGGAAGTTTGCCTATTTCTTCCGCGAGCTTCTTAATATTCAGACTGCTCGTCGTTTCTCTTTCAGGCATTGCTTTCGCGAAGCCAACTCAGTTGCTGATAGCTTGGCTAACTTAGCTTGTGATTCTCATGAGGACTCTATGTTTTCCTCCTTGCAGGCCTTGCCAAGGTCCATTCGTGGTCTTATTATGTTAGATGCTAATGATACTCCCCATGTTAGAATTTCTTATTGATTGTTTGTATTTCCATTTCGAGGTCAGGCTCCTCCGTCCTCCCATTTATAAGGGCAAGGCTGGTTGTCCCCCTCAAGTTTGTACTATTTTTATTTTATTAATAAAATCTAGCAGGTCCGTCCTGTTTCCCTAAAAAAAAAAAAAAAAAAAAAACAACAATTGTTATGTGATCCTACAGTGTATTTCAAAGTACAATTATCTAATTAAAAATTAGAATATTTACCTCTGATACATTCGATCAACTCAAATAAACCAAAATTCTTTGAAATTGTCGAAACAATAGTATCACCTCTGAATTTCAGCAACAACATGACAGTAGTTTGGTTTGTTGAATCTATTGATTTCGATTTCTAAATAAATTCGATATTGAACTGTTTTTGTATTTGTTTTTTAAGTTACTTCAAATTGATATGAATGCGAATTTTAGTAAAAAAATCTCAATGAAGATAAATATGAAATTGAAAGGAGTAAATCAAGGAAATCTCATAACTAAAAATACGTGATAGATTGTTACAGGGGCAATTTGGGAGCAAATCATAAATTTACAGTTAGTACATTTCACGATACACAAAATAATCTTCTTCACGATGCACAAAATATAATTAAAAAGTTCTGTTATAATTGACAATGCACAATATTATATTTGATGATGCACATTTTATACTTGACGATGGACACGATGCACACTTCTTAACAGAAAAAAATACTTGACGATACACATTTCTTAACACAAAAATCACAAAATTACATCAAGGATGCGCATTTCACACACATTACGATGCATAAAATACACTTAAAAGTGTCATATATTGATACGGGGGCAGTTTTGAAACAAATAGCCAATTTATCACTTAAAATGGACTTAAGTGAATGAAAACAAATATAGTGGACTTAAGCGGTTGAATATTACACAAAAGGTACCAGCCCGCAATTTTTTCTTATTTTTTTAGTTATAGCCCGATAGTAACCCGTTTAACCCGAAGCTCGCTAGGGTTAGGGTTAGGTCCGCAATGATAGTGGTCCGAAAAAATTGTACCATTTGGCCTGCGACCCGTTATGGTCATAACCCGCTAACATCTCTAATTGTAGGCTAGGGCTGTAAGTAAAGCTAATCAGCTCGAGTTTAGCTTGAACTAAGTTTGCTAAGAGTTTACTTTAATTCGAACGTGAAGTAATTAAGTTGAACTTGAACATATGATTTTAAGATTTTAAGATTGAATTTTGATGAAAGAAATGAGCTCGTTTTGTCTGCTTCGAAGAATCTTGAGTAGTACAAAGAAAGATTGTGTGTGTCTTACCATTCGTTACATGCATGTTATTTTATCACATGGCTCACCAACAAGTTTGAGCTCAACTCAAATAATTCAGTACGATTCATGATGTAAAATGAGTTGGGCTTGAGTTTGCTCAACTCTAGCTCTACTCAAGCTTATAATTCTAGTGAGCAGAACTAGAAAATGCAAAAGCTCAATAGACACAAGCTCGTTATAGCGCTTATTGTGGCACTTAATACTCCATCCATTCTTAAATAAGTGTTATTTAGTATTTCATTTTGTAATGTTTTAAAATAAGTGTCTGAAGAGCCAGGCCCTAAGAATCGGCCCTAAATCTAGATCCAAGTCCCAGTATGGGCCAAAGCCCATCACAGTGTGAGCAGGAGCACACCGGCGAGCATCCTTGATAGTTGCCCAAGAGACATACGAGCACAGTCTGATAGCAGGGGTCAGGATACCGCGAGCAAGATGAGCCTCCTTGTCTTCTCTCCTGGGTAACCTGGGAAAGTGGGCGCGTGGCGGAATATCAACAGTCAGGCGTACCCGACAGTTACGCCTACTACACCAACATTTTCACCCACTACGCTAGCATTCATACCCATTAATTGGCAGTTATGACTGTTGCAATTCGTTGGATAAATGAGCATCTAATGCTGGCCTTATAAAACCTTGGACCAAATCCAAGGCAAGGTACGCACATTCTTACTAGCAATTAGACTCTGCCAATTTGTGATCTGAGCTAAATACTTACTCTTATACCGGAGTGTTCTTGCGGGGCTTGTCCCTGCATTCACCTAGTGTTTCTCACTTTTTGGTAGGATTAACAAAGTCCAGATATCCATACCCGTTCCCGGTGCGACCCGTAGCTTTCTGTGTAGCATTAGATTGGTTCCGTTGCCGGGAAATCGAATTATTTACTCATTTTCATTAAGCATCGCGCTTGTTGATCTAATGGCTGGAACTGGAAAGGAGGTTGAGAGCCCTGCTATGGGTGCTATTGGGGGTTCGTCTGTGCCGCCCCTAGCTCCGGGTGCTAACGCTCGGGCAACGCAATCAAGGTCGGCACGGGCTAACTCCTCCGCGTCAATGCAGAGAGATGGATCACCTAAGGGTGACAACCAGGCTGGCCGGCGTGTGGAGCTTCGGGATAAGCTCAATGCTAAGAAGGCGCGAGCCGGTACTCGAGATGTAGCGGCTCACGAGCCGGCGCTCGCTCGCGCTCGGCTAACCGGGCTCATGCCTTAGCCAGATGTACACTCTGAATCAGCAGCTTCTCGCTCTAGGGCATACTCCGATGCCTGTGGAAACTCAACTCATTCCAGGAATGCCTCTGGCAGGAGTTCAGGGTGAGCCCCTCACACGTTCCCAAGGTAACTAGTGCCCAAGGCCGGACGAGATCATCAATTTGGGCAGTACGGGAACTGTGCGAACCCGTAGGGAAGCTGAGCGGGATGCTCGTGGCAAGGAGTTGGCAGGACCAGAGCCGTCTCGGGCAAAGAGTGTCCACAGCCGTCTGGTCTTCTCCACTGGACAAGGACGTGGTCAACCAGAAGGCTCACGGCGAAAGGATAGAGCACGGAGCGAGGAGGCAGAGTCAAGCCCGAGACATGCCCGCAGAGAGGCTCATGATCGATCGCATCGTGCCCGACGCACACCATCACCTAGGCGCAGGTCACCTGGGCGAAGATCGGAGCGCCATTCTGTCATGCCGGCACCCAGCCACTGGCCATAGCCCTCCGTACCAGGCCCAAAGGCGGCTATGAAGGAGATGCAGCTAAGGTTGGAAGCTGGCCGGGTTGGGCCAGGATATGTGGTGCCAGGAGAGGAGAAGGATCCGCTGGCTGAATAGATAGTCGCCTGCCCGACTAATCCCGATGTGTCCCTGTTGCAATTTGACAAATATTCGGGGAAAACAAATGCTCATGACCATTTGCAAGGGTTTGAGAACCAGGTCAATATGGTCACAAAGGATCAGGCGGCCAAGTGCAAGGCCTTCGTCAGTACTTTCCAGGGCAAGGCGGTGACCTGGTACAGGAAGTTACCGAGGGCGTCGATCACGGGGTGGTCAGATCTGCGGAGTAAATTCCTGGTCGAATTTGCCATGGCCGGGGTGACACCAAAGGCCAAGATGGATTTATGCAACATCAGGCAGAAGGATGGGGAGACAGTTGGCAAATATATGGACAGATTCCAGAAAATTCTTGAGAAAGTGGACGACCTGACTGATCGGGAAGTTACCATGTGCTTCATTGCTGGCATGAACAAGAACAGATTAAAGGCTGAGTTCGGCATGTGGGAGCCTTTGAATCGAGCTGAAATGTTTGCCCGGGCTCAGAGTTGGAGTGTGACCTGGGAGGAGGACATGGAGGACTCCAAAAAGAAAGATAAAAAGAAGGACTCGGTGGGAGAAAAGAAAGATGATTCCACGAGTAAGGCTGGGCAGTCTTCAAGCAGAGGTTGGAGAAGAAACCGATCTCGGGCTACTAATCGCATTGATTTTGACCCTCTCAATACAACCAGGGAAGCAATAATGAACGAGATCCGGGCAGAGTTGCCCCCTGCGCAGCCCTTAGATCCCTTGTTCTACAAGAGCAGGGATATGAGTAAGCATTGTGCCTACCACAATGAACGGGGGCATGGCACGGAGGAATGTGTTCAGCTGAAAAGAGAGATTCAGAGATTATTAAACCTGGGGAAGCTTGATCAGTTCCGCTTGCGGGGTGATGATCGAAACCGCAGGGAAGACAGAGAGACTAGAGAGGAGCCCCCTAAAAGAGGAAATCCTGAACGCAAGGGACGAGTCAATGTGATTCTTGAGGAAGAACCCAGCATGCACCAACTGAAGACGCAAATTTACACTCTCAATAAATTACCAACAGTTCCCACAGTGATCGTTGCGAGGGAAGAGACAATCCAGTTCACTAAAAGTGAGCTGGCGACGACTAAGATGGCAGCCGAGCAATCTCTGGTCGTTGAGGCTTGCATTGATTATTGGGACATTGGAAGGGTGTTAGTTGATACTAGAGCTTCGAGGGACGTGATGTATTACAGGTGTCTTCAGAAATTGGGATACGGCGAGGCTGACTTGAAGCCATATCGCGGCTATCTTGAGGGTTTCACAAATAACAAGGTCGCGGTCAAGGGGACGATCGAGCTAGAAGTGATACTTGGTGAGAGGGATAAGTCGCGGATGGAGATGGTCACCTTCCTGGTAATCGACCTGAAGTCTCAGTTTAATGCAATCTTGGGGGTGCCCGCAATAGTGAAGTTTGAGTGGTAGCTTCTATCCCTCATCAACGAGTAAAATTCTCGACAGCTGGCGGCGTCAGTACGTTGAGAAGTAGACCGCAGGAGGTATTAAAATTTTTGGAGGAAACTCACAAGTCGTCGAGCAAGTTAACGATCAGCACACCAGACCGCGAGGTGACTCTGAAAGAGAAGGAGGTAGTTACAACCAGCACACCAATGCATCTTGGCATGATCCTCGAGGTAGACTGCGAGGAGGAAGGATCCAAGTGGATAGCACAGGATGAGCCGGTGCCCGTAACGTATGGTCCGGTAAAGGTTGAAACTTTGCAAGTTCGGAAAACACCGGAGATACAGCCCCATGGCGAGCTGGAAGGGGTAATAATTAACCCAGCCTATCCCGAGCAGAAAATTAAGGTGGGTAGGGGGACAACTCCCGAGGAGCGGGAGAGATTAATAACTTACCTCCGACAGAGCTTGGATGTGTTTGCATGGACAGTGGAGGACATGCGTGGTATGAGTGAAGAGGTGGCCCTGCACAAGTTAAATGTTAGTACAGAGTTCAGGCCGGTGCAACAGCGAGCAAGGCAGTTTTCACCAGAGAAGGAGCAAGCGATCAAGGTGAAGGTAGAGAAGTTGCTAGTAGCCGACATAATTGAGGAAATTCACTATCCAACTTGGCTGGCCAATGTAGATATGGTCAAGAAGGCAAACGACAAGTGGAGAATGTGTGTGGATTTCACCGACCTGAACAAAGCTTGCCCAAAGGATTGTTATCTGCTGCCCAGAATTGACAGGCTGGTTGATGCTATAGCAGGTTTCGAGATGTTAAGTTTCATGGACGCCTATTCAGGATACCACCAGGTGAAGATGGACGAGAAGGATAAACCATTGACCGCATTCCGGGCTGCAGGAGGACTATATTGTTACAAGATGATGCCCTTTGGGCTAAAGAATGCTGGGTGAACAAGGTGTTTACACCCCAGCTGAGCAGAAATATGGAGGCCTACGTCGACGATATGGTGGTCAAAACCAAGGGCCATGACCACATTGCCGACTGGAAGAAACGTTTGCCAACCTTCGCAGACATGATATGAAGTTAAATCCGAGCAAATGTGTGTTCGGAGTACAAGCTGGTAAGTTCCTCGATTTCATGGTGAATGAGAGGGGTATTGAGGCCAACCCCGAGAAGATTAGGGCCCTGCTTGAGATGAAGGAGTCGACGTGTATCAAAGAGGTGCAACGGTTGAATGGAAGGATTATTGCACTTGGGCGTTTCATCTCCCGGTCTGCTGAGAAATGCTTACCATTCTTCAAGGTGTTGCGAGGAAATCAAGGCTTTAAATGGACGCCAGAGTGTTCCAGGGCCTTCAACCAGCTAAAAGATTATCTCGGAAAGCCACCCCTATTGAGCAGTCCAGTGATAGGGGAAAATTTATATGTATATTTGGCGGCCACCGACCAGGCTGTGGCCGCAGTACTTGTTAGGGAGGAGGCTGGAAGCCAAAAGCCTGTGTACTATGTATCAAAGGCCTTAACTTTGGTTGAGACCCGTTATTTTAATGCAGAAAAATTGGCTTACTCGCTTGTTGTCTCTGCTCGGAAATTACGGGCTTATTTTTCTACTCATATAATCATTGCATACTCTGATTACCCTCTTCAAAAAATTTTGCACAAGCCGGATTCATCAGGCAGGCTTCTGGCTTAGTCGATCGAGCTAACGGAGTTCCACATCGAATATCAGCCACGAAGGGCGATCAAAGCTCAGGCATTGGCCGATTTCCTGGTCGAGGCAAGTTTCACTAGCCAAGAAAGGGCACCAGTTGTAGAAGTCCCTACCACTAGCACTGCTCCTCCGGTCAAACAGCCAGATGATTGTTGGCAGTTATTTGTTGATGGGGCTACGAGTAGGGAAGGCAGTGGTGCAGGGGTCTTACTTGTCTCGCCATTCACTGAGGAAGAATTCGAGTTGGCTCTAAGATTTACATTTCAAGCCTCTAACAATCAGGCTGAGTATGAGGCTCTGATTGCTGGGTTAGAGCTGGCTCTAGATATTGGAGTCTCGGCCCTCAGGATACATAGTGATTCACAACTAGTTGTTAACCAAGTTCAGGGGGAGTACGAGGTGAATAACCCCACCTTGGGCAAATATTGCGATCTGGTTAAAGGATTGCTTGAGCGGTTGGCATTTTGGCAGCTCGTCCAGATAAACCGAGCTGATAACATGCGGACAGATTACCTATCTAAGATGGCTGCGGAGGATATCCAGATGTTGAGCCCGGCAGTAGTGGTGGAGTACTTGGACAGCCCAGCTATTGAGAGGAAGCCTATTATGGACATCGAAATGGCGGAAAGATGCTGGATCGATGAGATTCAGGAGTATATCGAGCATGGGTTGCTGCCCGAAGACAAGGATAATGCCCGGATTATCCAAAAACGCTTAGCCCGATACACAGTGGTTGGTGGAATCTTATATTGGAGGTCCTTCTCAAAGCCTCTGTTGAGATGTGTTAGGCCAGAGATGACTGAACGGTTGCTGGCTGAGGTTCATGAAGGAGTGTGCGGTGGCCACCCAGGAGCAAGGACGCTGGCCGATAAGATCCTAACCCTTGGATATTACTGGATGACGCTAAGGAAGGATGCAGACACCTATGTGAAGAAATGTGACAAGTGCCAACGGTTTGCGGACATACCACGGTTGCCTTCGCCCGAGCATACTCTTGTGGTCGCATTTTAGCCATTTGATATATGGGGGATAGATCTAATCGGGCCATTTCCAACGGCCAGAGGAAATTGCAAGCACGCGATTGTGGCTATTGATTACTTTACCAAGTGGGTAGAAGCAAAGCCTCTGGCAAACATTATCGAGGAGAATGCCATCAATTTTGTTCACGATTATATATGGTGTCGTTTTGGGATTCCTCGGGCCTTTGTCTCGGATCATGGTACCCAATTCTCTGATCGGTTTACGGAGGCTTGCACAAATTTGCATGTGAAACATTGGAAGTCTTCTATAGCATACCCTTAGGGGAATGGACAGGCAGAAGCGGCGAACAAACGTGTGCTGCACGCTCTCAAGAGAAATTTAGAGGGACGGGCAGGAAGATGGTTGGATAAGCTACAGGCCGCATTATGGGCTGTCCGAACTACAGTCAGGGGGCCGACAGGAGAGACTCCGTTTGCTTTAACCTACGGGTCGGAGGCTATGGCTCTAGTGGAGATGGCTCTGCCTAGTTTGCGAGTAGCACATTATGACGAGCAAGGAAACATCTCAGCTCGACAGGGTGATCTGGATTTGCTAGAAGAGAAACGAATAGAGGCAAGAATGAGGATGGTAAATTACAAGCAGCAAGCTAAACTCCATCATGATAAGAAGGTGAATAAGCGGTCATTCCAAATCGGTGATTAGGTCCTAAGAAAAATTAAGGCAACCGGCCAACGAGCAGACAGAGGAAAGTTATCACCGAACTGGGAGGGACCCTACCAAGTGATCAAGGAGGGCACCTACAGGCTGCGGGCACAAGATGGAACGGCACTTAGGCATCCATGGCATGCAGATCACCTCAAAAAATATTATCACTAGATGGGTAGCAGACTTGGCTTTTCACTTGTAAGAAATTAAATTTGGAATAAATGCTGATGATATACAAACTATGGGTGCTCGCGCAGATAGTAAGTCAAGCTGAGTCCTGGTTAAACATTTCTTGATTGTTTGAAGTGTTCGCTTTAATGGGCCGATGCCTTAGTTAAATAGTTAATTCATTATCTGCTCGTAGATCGAGCTCATGACTTAACTCTGAGGCAGGAGGCTGGGCTCCCAGGTCGAGTAGATCTTGTGATTAATGTTTAAGGTTGTTTGATTGCTCGCAGACTGAGCTCATGACTTAGTTAATTAGGGGGTTTCAGATTATAAGGCTCCCTGGTCGAGAACATCCTTTGGTTGACATTTCAGGTCGTTTAAGGCTATCTACGACTTAGTTAATCTCAGGATTTGTGAAACTTTATTCAGAAGCGAACAGACAATTTATTTCAAACGATCAAGCAGTGGTAGATTGCTCGCGGAACGAGCTCGGGGCCCAAAACGGTTTGAAAGTTGGGCTCTGGTGATTGCAACAAATTTGAAAAGGAATATGCTAATGAAACAACTACTTTGTATTAATCATTAAAATAACAAAATACAAGGAAAGATGGCGCGCAGGCCAAATCAAAAACAGCTCAACGCAGCGAGTCAAAAATTACAAGTTCATGAGGGGGGAGCCTCCTCACCCCCGGCCTCAGCATTGGCCTCGCCAGCTGATGAATGAAAATTTACCTCGCAAGTGCACGAGAATACCGGAGTATAGTTGTACAAAAACAAGGGTCGAACCACAGAGACAAGAGAATGATTGAATATTGTTTAACTAATAACTTAACGAACAAAAATAAAAGACAGGGGGTTTTTTGTCGATTTCTTAAAAACTACTAACAATAATTTAAACTAATTTATTACCTAAAATTATCAACTAAATTATCAAAGCAGGCAGATAACGAATTTAACAAATATTGAGAAGACCTAGGAATTGGGATTCACTCTGTATCTTGAATTTATGCCTTTCTAATTTATGTATCAGTTCAGTTCTAGGACTGGTTCACAAAGGTAAAACCTGGGACGCTTGGATCACGATTTGCAGGCTTAGTATCCCTAATTGTTTACTTTCTTGATCCGTCCATATAACAATCAGGAATCCTTTAAGAACTTAGGAACAATTAATCTCTTTCTTATCTTAGCAAGATTATGAATCAATAAGAAAGAACATTCATAAAAGATGGCAAACATATGACTTATGCATTCTGATCGTGCAATTCATCATACCCTGATAATCTAACGGTTGTAATTACCTACACGCAAATACAACTTAGAAAGATTCAATAAAAATACTTTTATGAATGACTAGAACAATTGAACTGAATAAGAATTATATTAAGGCATAAATATTTGATACAGAGTTACCTCCAATTCCTAGATAAGAAGATTAGTTCATAATAATTGATAGTACAAAAACTTGAACCATTCTTGAATTAACTTTCTTCATAGACAAAGAAAAATTATACAAGACGACTCTCCCTAATTCTAACCTAAAAAGGATATATTTATAACCTAATAATGTACAACAACCAAGAGAAAAGGGGTACAATACATTAAAACTATCCAAAAATAACCCAAGGTAGCCGCACACTTCCCAAGGAGAAAGCATCCAGCGGCTGCCCTAATCTAAAAATGAGCAGATTTTAAGATTCTGCCTTCAGCTTTCTGCAATTTTCACTTTACACCCCTAAATTGGCAATTTTGGCTTTTTCTTTACTTTCTTTAACATGAGTTGACTTGAATTAATTTCATTGGACTTGGAATGTCTTGAGTTGACTTTCATCCTCATTAATTCTTCTAGAAACGTGAGCCATCCATCAAAAGTACACATTCCGTTAACTCTTCTTTTGCAAAACAGTCCTTTTCCATTATGATTCCTAACGGAGTGTAACGAAATCTTCTGAAATCACTTCCAAGCCATCCAATTTTGCAAGTTTAACCCCTGAAACTATAAAACAACACTAAAACACAATATTAGATAACAAAAATCTCGAGAAATAGCTAAATCTAAGCCGGATAAATACTCAATAAATGAGTAAAATACTCATTCATCACCAGCCTCCACTTCACCCCGGGCAGCGGCATCCTCACCGAGCTGTTTTTCCTTGAGAGCTGCGAGAACAGTCTTCACATTCAATTCAAGAGCAGCAGGGGGCAGCCATTCTTCTCGGCCTTTCTCCTAGTCGCCCTCCTTGATTAAATCCAGCTCATCAGCAGTATAGGGCACCCAGGAGTGGCCACGACGAGCCTCCATACCGTAATGCTTGGCTGTTCCCCATTCAGCTAACAGCTCCACAGTCAGGCCTGGATGACCGCTCCCAGCAGCCATGCGAAGAGTATGCTCAAGCCCCTGCACATAGTATGGGCGCATCTCCTGGCCCAGCTCGCGTGCGTATTCCTCAGAGGCCAAGTAATTTTGTATAATCTCTTCTCTCTCCAGCTCGCTTACTTGGGCACTCTGGGACTTCAGTTGCTCATTCTCCTCCACCAGCCCGGTTTTTTCTTTCTCAGCCTCAGCTGGCTGTTTCTCTAGTTGGGCAACGCAGGAGTGGAGGGATTGCTCGTTGACCTTGGAGGTCTCAAGCTGGCTTACGAGAATCTTCTTCTCGCATTCCATCTTGGCCAAGTCGCCGATTTTGTCGAGAACCTCTTTGTCCTTGGCCAGGAGTTCCGCATTCTTCTCCTCGATGATCTCATTGGCTGTTTTGAGATCATCGCTGAGGCTGGCAGCAGTCTTCGCTCCATCACTAACTCGGTTGGCCAGGATAAAAAATTTGGAGGCGAGCTAAAACAAACAGAAAAGGTTAGTAGAAGGAAAGATATTGTTTTGGAAAGAAAATGTGGAGTATATATGTACCTCGCAGAAGGCCATGCCTCCATCTCCGAGCAAGATGCTGGTGGAATCCTCACAATCCCTGTACAGATCGGAGTGCAGGATCCTCTTCAAAAATCCTTGGCCCACCATGGCCGAAGGGTGCCCCCTAGCCCGAACGTCGATCCCGGCTATGCGGGGAACGCTCGCCAGCTCGTTCATCAAAGCCTCATAACCTTTACGGTCTGTGGGCATCACAAAACATTCCTGCCTCCATGAAGGGGTGGGAGGAGCAGGAGTTAAACTTGAGTGGGCTTGGCTGCCGTTTGCATCACCTCCGTGGGGGCGTACGGAGCGGCTGATGGAGGAGTCATTAGCTGGGGCCCTCTTATGGCCCGAGGTCACCACCGGTTCAGTAGAAGGAGCTGCATCAGCACGGGCAGCTCTGTCAGCTCGGGGGCCCTTCTCTGTTGGGACGGCAGGGCCCTTGGAGGGGGTAGTCTGCTTTCCCTTATCAGCAGTAGAAGAGGAACCCCTTCCTTGTTGCTCGGCAGAGGACACTTTGGGCAGCGCGGCAGGGGGAAGCCTGCTCAGCTCAAGCTGGCGATCAGCCGCGTCAGCCTTCCTCTGGCTCCGGTGAGCCCCGACGTTATCAATATTCATCAACCTTTCAAAAAGAGGAGGTCAGACACAAATGAGGAATAAAGTTATATAAAAAGATCTGAGGGGGAGTATGAAACCATCGTAGGGGGGAATGCAGCTCGCGCCCAATCCCCTGCACGCAGCAGCGCTATGGAACCGCCATCCGAGATGATGGCCCGGGCGGGATGAGGCCGCTCCTCGCCCATGGTCACACGGGTACCCCTCCATTTCTCGCCGGCACCGCCCAACCTCGAAGCGGTCCTCGGTAACCAGCGGTTTCCAATCGAAGAACCACTCCTGGTCGCGGTCTCGGGCACCCAGCGCCCCCTTCAGCGCGTCCATCAGACGGCTCTCACCCAAGGTGAAGGCATCTCTGTTATAAGTGGGGACCTTGATATGCGTAGAGGGAGGAGGAAACGACCAACCAACTCGAGACTTCACCAACAGGGGCTTGCAGTCCCACTTGTTAGTTTTGTTGGGGAAGGGGGAGAACAGCTTCAAGGCTCCTGGCTTGCTGCGACCAGAAATTCTGCCCGAACTCTTATCAGTAGAGAACTGATAGAGTTTCCTTAACAGCAGCGGGGTTCATAGCCGAGCAGGCGGCAGGCGCTGAAGGATACGAGGATCCTGACCGTGTTAAGCATCAGGTCACAAGGAGCTGCCTGGGCCAAGGTCAAGAACTCGACGATAAAGGGGTCGAGGGGGAGACGCATCCCGACTTTGAAGTAGTCGTAGAAGAACACCATACGTTCTCCTTGGTTCCGGTAGTCACTGGGATCGACCTCGGGATCCATTACGATCACCCGATAATTGTCAGCACCGATCCCCAGAGAGGTGAACCACCTTTGGACCTTGTCATCGGAGTTGAAGGTCTTTCAGTGGTCAGGAGATGCAGCTCGGCGAGGAGCTGAACGGATGACTCCCGATCGAGTTCGAGCAAGCCTAGGGGAGCTGGTCCCTGCCTCCTCAGTGGAGCGAGCAGAAGGATTGGAGATCACTCTGGTGATAATGAGGTCATCATCACCAGAGGAGTCAGTGTTGGTAGAAGAGGAGGAGGTCGCCGGGCTGGAGCCACTGCTGGCTGCTTGGCCGCGGTCATACTCATAAGCTTCTAAGGAGCTGGTGGCTTCAGAGTCAGAACCTACAAGGATCGAGGATAGACGGGTCACTACTTGAAGGATAGCATAAGGGAAATAGAAAACCCTAAAGGACAGGAACCCTAGGCAAATGGTCATGTAAAGAGGGCAAGACACCCGAGCAAGACAATGCCCAGTTTCCCCGATCCAGATTCTAATGGGAGGTTTTACCTACTAAATGCATGTAAAATCAGAAGACTGGGTAAAGAGAACTTACTGCGAGACATGGTGGAAGTCTAGATTAAGAGTCTTCAAATTACAGAGAGAGCTTCTGAGATGGTGAGCAGTCTGAGTTCACTTCACGGCAACGGAGACGGCGACGGGATCGGCAAGAAAAATGGTGATTTTGATTTTGGGAGACGAAGAAAGCCTTGAGGAGGTTTTTTGTTGAGAGTATTTTGAAAACTTGGGAAGAATTCGTAGAGCAACAATGAGGCGGAGGAGCAGAAGGTTAGGGTTTTATACCCAGGTGGTGACGCCAGCAAGGACGTGGGTCGCAGGCCTACTGCGCAGCCCACAGGCCTAGACCCCTAGCCATCATGACCCCTTGGGAAGACGCGAAGTCCTCAACCGAAACTTTCCAGGGTCCGTCACTTATGGGCTCTACACCTTCCTTTCTCGACACACGCATCTTCTCCTCGACATTCCCCCAGAAAATTGGGCATAATAGTGTCGACCAGGGGAAAAGGTGGTCGACAATGAAACAGTTAGATAAGGGAAGGTCGCAAGTAAATGCTTCCTACTGCGAGCACAAATACTCTGCGAGCAGGAAGCAGAGGGCCACTGAAGAGCCAGGCCCTGAGAATCGGCCCTAAATCTAGACCGAAGTCCCAGTATGGGCCAAAGCCTATCACAGTGCGAGTAGGAGCACACCGGCGAGCATCCTTGATAGTCGCCCAAGAGACATACGAGCACAGTCTGATCGCAGGGGTCAGGATACCGCGAGTAAGATGAGCCTCCTCGTCTTCTCTCCTGGGTAACCTGGGAAAGTGGGCGCGTGGCAGAATATCAACAGTCAGGCGTGCCCGACAGTTACGCCCACTACACCAACATTTCCACCCACTACGCTGGCATTCATAGCCATTAATTGGCAGTTGTGACTGTTGCAATTCGTTGGATAAATGAGCATCTAATGCTGGCCCTATAAAACCTTGGACCAAATCCAAGGCAAGGTACGCACATTTTTACTAGCAATTACACTCTGCCAATTTGTGATCTGAGCTAAATACTTACTCTCACACCGGAGTGTTCTTGCGGGACTTGTCCCTGCATTCACCTAGTGTTTCTCACTTTTTGGCAGGATTAACAAAGTCCAGATATCCATATCCATTCTGGGTGCGACCCGCAACTTTCTGTGTAGCATCAGTGTCTATTTTCTTTTTTTAGAAAGATTTTTAAAACAAATCGTCGATAATATCTTTATTAATTGTGAGATATAAAAAAAAAATTGTATCGTTAAATTTAACAATAGTTAAATGATACTTTAAACTACAAGACGTAAAAACATGATATACTTCAATTCCTAAAAACAATTAATCGTGGTTATGGAGCCCTTTTTCATTCCACTTGATATTCCTATTAAAATCGAAAAGAATAAGGTAGAGGAAAATACCCCCCGCCTGATCTCTCTTTGCCAGTGTTCTAAAAATCGCTAGGCGGATGCTAGGCGCCAGAGCAGAGCCTAGCGCCTAGGGGTCTAGTCGGATTCTAGGCGGGGCCTAGAAATCGAGACATAATTACACATTAGGTACATACCAAACCTGGTGCAACAATAGTAAATAAATATGACCAAATAAACTAAAAATAACGATTACATTACAAGATTAAAAGTTAAAATTAAAAAATTAAATTAAATTCTCTATTATTTCAAAGTGGAGGGAAGAAGGGAATACTTTAATAACTTGAGGGGGGAGGTTGTCATTTTGAAAAGTGAATTAAAACCCTAAAACTAAAAGCTGACCGCCTGTCTCTCTCTCACAATTCACAAAGTTTTCACAGACGCCTCTCTCTCTCTCTCTCACTATGAGATAGATGACGGGATTCGATGCCGATAACAATCTCTCACTCTCGCTCTCTCTTTCTCTCTCGCTCTCTCTTAATTTCTCTCACTCCCACTCTCTCTCACCTCTTCATCGGCATATCGCCTCCTTTCCCACCGTAATCAATCCAACTATTTCGACTACTTCCAAGCTGTGGATCTCAGTCATGTTGACTCCCCCTCCTCCGACGCCGAACTTATCTAAGCCCTAGCTATCCAGAAGATTGAGGACGTCATTCATCGCATCGTCGTGCGTCGCTCTGCCCCTGATTGACTCTCCTTCCTCCTAGGTTCCTCATACTGGGTCCCTCTTCGACAAAACGTGTACGACATCGCATAAATTGGCTGGGCGTTAGGCGGCGCCTAGACTGACTAAGCGACAATTTTCCTTGGTGGCAATTTTTTTGTCCGATTTGGCCCTAATCGCGGCGTTTGGGGGGCGCCTAAAGCCTAGTCGTGGCGTTTGGGGGGGGGGGGAGGCCTAGTGCCTAGGCGGGTGCCTAGTACCTAGTCGCGGCGTTTGGGGAGTGGCCTAGCGCCTAGGCAGACGCCTAGAACAATTTTTCGAACACTACTGTTTGCCCATGGAAGAATTAGGATGATAACAATTATTGTTACAAGAATATTCTGACGACATAATAATCAAGGTTGAGTAGAAAACCAAAACAAATTGTAGGCTTCAGAATGATAATTATTGTCCTGGATACTTTTTTTTTGAGATTAGGCAGGTGCTTCTAGTTGTTGACACCATCATTCAATTGACATTGTAGTAGTATTTGATTTCATAATGTTAAAATTTTAAGGTTGGTTCAACGGTCACTCTCAGAGTCACTATTATCAATTTATCACCCCACAAGTACACAACACAAAAGTCTCAACTGTCATGTCTACCGTATTTTTCTATTTAGTAACTTGATTATCTAATTATAAATTCTTATTTGTAATTATTAATGAAAGGTATTTAAAAAATAAGAGAGAAGCTGGTAAGACAGAAGAAAGAAAATTTTTAAAATCACAAACCAATTCACAAAATTATGCAAGAAGAGTTAACTAATCCTTAGAGCTCGTTTGGTGTAGCATTTTGAAAACGCAGTGTTTTAAAAACGCAGCGTTTTTAAAACGCAGATTATTTAAAACGCGGCTTTTTTCTTTATAAATGCGTTTGGGATATTATGTCAAAACGCTGCTTTTTATTCCTTACTGCGTTTTAAAATCTGCGTTTTGGAAAAAAGCTAGGAATTCCAGCGTTTTAAAACGTAGCTGCGTTTTGAAAACGCAGCGTTTTCTACCGCAGCATTGAAACGCTAAGTTAAGGAATAAGCTGCGTTTTAACCCTGCGTTTTGGCCAAAACGCGCGAACAAACGGGCTCTTAATCTACTATTGGCCTTTGAAATGTGTGGTGAGTCAGTAGGGCTAATGGGCTCAAACCATAAGTTTCTTGGGCGAAATTTCAGTCCGCTCCCTTTTATATAATTTTTAATTGGTTTAGTCTATTATAATTGTTTCAAGCTGAAAAATAACATTTTTGTTGTGAAATGTCATTTATACTCTTAAAAAATACGAAACAAAATGCTATGCGATGCACAAAAGGTGTGCATCGCGATGCATAAAATTATACTAAAAAATACTGTTTTTGTGTATCGCGATGCATGAAATTTCCTTAATAGTTCAAAATGGGCACCACGCCTATTATTTTGGGCGTCACGCTCATAATTTTGGCCTTCACACTAGTTTCAAAATTAACGCATTGCGATGCACAAATTGTTGCATTGCGATGCACAAAAACTATTATTTTTGTGCATCGCGATGCACAACATTACACTTGCGAGACATCAAAGGTGCATCGCGATGTACAAAACAATTCTAATACACAACATTACATTTGCGATCGTGATGCATGAAATTTCCTTAACAGTTTAAAATGGCGTCACGCCCATAATTTTGGCCTTCACACCCGTTCCAAAATTTATGAATCGCGATGCACAAATTGATACTTTTATTTTCTAGGCTTAAATCGTAATTTGGTCACCCTACTTTGACAGAAAATTCATTAAGTTCACTCTACAATTTTTTTTCTCAATTTCATCACTATACTTAGCATGTTGAGTCAATAAGCTCACCGCGCTTGACTTCCGTTAGTTTTGTTGGATGGAGGGCTGTAAAAAGACCAAAATGCCCTTTACCTTATAATATTTTGATGTCTTAAATCGCTATTTTGACAGAAAATGCATTAAGATTAATAGTATAAAATTTTGTGTATAAAATATTTAAAATAATCAAATCAGTTAAATAAGTTATTTCAAATATAATAAAATAACATAATTTCATACTAATTCTTGAAAATATTAAACAAAAATTAGGTTAACTTATCAGAATTCTTAATCAAAATTAATAAAAGATTATGTTTGTCTTTTCTAAAGCAATAAATTCTTTGCTTAATTTTTTTAATATAAAACTAATTATATTAAACAAATACATTAAATTATTATGAGATAGTTATTATTGTAGAATAAAGTAAGCTTAAAATATTATTATAAATTATTCATAAGTAATTATCGATATTTAAATAAGGGTTAATGACACCACTAGAAAAAATCCGTTAAGTCAATCATGTGGTACATGCCATTTTTCAAGGGTATTATGAAAAATTTCTAAGAAATTTAATTATAACAAATTTTTATCTTAATCTAATTAAAAGTATTAGTCATTTATCTCAATGTAGTTATAATATTAAATATTAATGTTAATTTAATTAGAATTAGTAATAGATTAAATATTAATGCTTTAGTAATGACATTTTCGGGTTTTTAGGATAATTAAATATTAATCTTTTTCCCTAGTTGCTCAATTTTTGGTTTTGTTTGATCTTGGTTGCAATGAATTTTAATATTTTAGTAATGATATTTTCGGGTTTTTAGGATAATTTTAAACTTTTTATTCAAAAATCAGGATGGAGTGATGAACTTGATATTTATGTCTAAGTGAAGTGGTTAAATTGATAGTTAGCAAGGGTATTTTTGGGATTTAAAAAAAATAGTAAGTTTTTCATCAAAAAATCTGGATGGAGTTATTAACGTGGGATTTATGCCAAGTATAGTGATGAAATTGAGAAAAATAATTGTAGGGTGAGCGTAATGAATTTTTTGTCAAAGTAGGGTGATCGAATTGCGATTTAAGTCTATTTTCTATGCACAATATGTTGTGAATATTAGGGAATTAGAGATTAAATGAACTCTCCAAGATCCCCGTTTCGTTGCGGCAACATTTAACGATTGACAAACAATATTGATACAACAAAAACACGAAGAATTAAAATAATTTTAAAAATTATACTGATATTATTTTTTAATGATGAACTGGGCGTGCAAAGAAACTATGAGAGAGAGAGAGAGAGAGATGAAGGCTGTAGTAAAGTAAATAATAATTAGAATGGAAAGGAGAATTTAGAGGAAAAATTTTAAGGAAGACAATGCTTAAATAGTTATTTAGGTTGTTACGGGAACAATTTTAAAATAATTTATCAATTTATCGTTTAAAATAAACTTAAATTGTTAGAAACAAAAATGAGAGGCTAAAGCTGTTGAAAATATATGGAATGAGACCGGCCAGAATTTTTTCAAGTTTCTTAGATAACTTTTACAGAATTGGGCCTTGAACAATTGAATTAAGTATATCAAACAAAGCTCAGAACATGGTCTGTGGCAACCCTATATTGGTGCTTGCCTGATTGAAGTATAGAAGGTTTTGGGCCTCATTCAACTACTCAAGAGTACAAACTCACAATCAGCATTAGCGGATCGACAGAAATTAATGATTAAATTACGAGTCACAAAATCACGGCCATATTAATTCAAAGGGCCCAGATGTCAAAAAGGACAAATCTCCAAGAAAAAAATTGTGATATCAAGAAGAGTGAAGTCAAAGTAAAACAAGAAGATGATCATGTAATGTGTATTCGATTATGACCAAAGTATTCAAACTTCAAAGGGCCAGATGGCAAAAAGTTCAAACTCCATTTGATAACAATATCTCTTTTCTTTTTTTTTTGTTCTTTTTTCTTTTCTCTTTTAATAAACATCTGATATTCCAACCTAGTAGCAAAAGGGATTTGACCCACATAAAAAAAAAAAAAAAAGTTGGTTTAGTCCTTACATATTCATGGTTAGGAATCATCAATAGATAGATAAGCAGAGAATATAGTGTTAGGTGTCCTGCGATTTTTAGAGGGTTCCCTTTGGGTTGTTTAGAAGGTATTTCTTCCCAAAGCCCATCTGTTTGAAAGCCATGTTTATCAAGCCCAATCAAATGCTTCAGCTCTCTATGCTACTTGCTAGATTGTTTTTTGTTGTTGTTGTTGTTGTTGACTTGTTGTTTGGAACATTTGATGCCATCATAAAATAATAAATAAATAAAAAAAAAAAACCTTGGATATGTGGCTTTAAGATCCTGAAAACAAAGATGAACAACACTAAAGACTAAAGTGATGCAAAGGTCTACCCGGTAAGAACACTCCAACGTGAGAATAAGTATGCAAACATATGGGGGGGGGGGCTTATATAGTGGAAATAATAACTGCATGCCGAGCAAATATTTGGTTGTGAAGCTGACTGTGCTCCTCAAGCTGTTCATTTTTACTTTGTAGACCAGACCCCGAGTTAGCTGGCCCAGACCAAACACTACACCTAGATAAACAAACTGTCAACAACAAATTAAAGGGATCCTTAGTAGCAGCCACAACAAGGCCAAAAGCAGGACCTATAGGCAGGCTATATGTATGTCTTCAATTCTTCATGATCAGTTATGTAGAGCTGAGTAATGGATCACTAAGATCAGCTTGGTTGAGTATTGTCGCAGTTTACGTACATTTGGCTTATTTTGAAATTAAAGCATCAAGATCAAGCTTGACTCGAAGTTTATTATCTTTCTTATATTTTGGCTCCACTTGACTTGAATGTGATACTTACTAGCGAGGTCAAAGACTAAAGCTTGCGTCTAAAAAAATAACAAAGAAAATGATAAATAAATTAAAAATATATATATATATATGGAAGGCACCCACATAAGAATATATAGGAACATAGCAGAGAGCTAACTCTCTTGTACATGCACATCAAAATTACATGTATAAATTAAACAAGAATATAATACACACAGCTAAATAACTCTCTTTACATTGACACCAACATTACATGTATACTGATGAGACATAATCGTCCGGGCTTAGCCGGCCTCCGACCACGCTCACAGGGGTCTCCCCGCACCATGGCTGCGGGTTTTTGCTCTCCCCCATGTCCTGAATCTGGTTTCGGTGTTTTCAGCTCCCACCAGGATTCGAACCCTTGACCTCCAGGATATAGTCTTTGGGCAAGGGACATGAGTACCAACTAAGCTAAGCCCGGACGATTATGTCTCATCATATACAATAAGAAGAGAGAGTCAAAAAGAGAAGGAAAGAAAAAGAAAAAAAACCGACAAACAGACAAACAAGAAAGAATAGAGAGCCGATCTAGTAATGGAATCGGTTTATTAATTTCTAACATGATAGAGAAGACCAGACATGGACAGGACAATTCTTTTGCTTTTCCCAAATGATTCACCAACGGTATATTCTTTCTGCCATTATTTGGGGTCCCTTTGCAGTTTGCACCCCCATCAATTCAATTCCTAGCAAATGAATATGCTGATGCCCTAAGAGGATCTCTTATTATGATGGAACATCTTTGAATTTGAATTTCCAACAAACACCAACTTTACTAATTGATCATTAAATTATATTTTCTTCTCATTTACATAATACATATTGGTTGGGATTTGGTTTGGAAGCAAAAGAATCAAAAAATTGATGCATTGGTCGATGTTTGGACCCACCAAAAGAGAATGTTTGTAGACTAAAGTATCAAATTAGATAGATTGTGATCAATGGGGTTAGCTTGAGTCGAAGTTGTTTCTGATTCGAACACCTGTGTTTGCAAAAGACTCTATTAGGAGACGACATCTCTGTTTCTAGTGAGTCTTTTGCTAGAATCAAGTTCGCATCCTTTTTGATTCATTGGTTCCAAGGTTTATACCATTTTCACGCTTTTTCTAAAAGCATAAATATAAAAATAATACTCTCTCAATTCCGGATAAAGAGTAAATTATTCTATTTTAAAATGTTTCACTCAAAGTTTACTGAAGATACTAAAATATCCAGCCTCCACGTGGCGCTAGTGGGACACGTGGCCGAGCTTAGCTGGAGCTCGAAAGAAAGGAATTCTCGACCCCGAGCTTGGACTATAGCTCGGAGCCCGGGTACGTATACCCTCCATCTCGTCCCGACCTCCCCGAGGAGCTCGAGATAGCCAGAGACGCCTTCCACTTCGGACCTGAAGAGCTCGCGAGGTCCTTGTCCCGGGCTACAACACTGAGACCCCGAGGTTTCCACCCCGGGAAGTAAACATGGTCAACAAAAGCTGCCGCATTCAATGTCCACGTGCTACTAAGTCATCCCGGGGCCACCAACCAGCACCTCATTGGATGAAAGAGTGACTTGTTCTTAAAGTAAAGCTGCTTCTAGAAGATCAATGTCACTTCCAGAGAAGTTCTATCTTCTACATCAATGCAGATTGCGGATGTCATAAATGAGCACATGGCTGCTTACCCCATGTCGACACCTGGCAGTCCCACTTGTCTCAAACCAGCATTCTCCCAGTTTAAATACAAGGTGATGACCTAAGTTCAAATTAACACACACAACTACCAAATCTCCAAAGCATTCAGTGCATTTACTCTCAAAGAGCAGCCTGAATCTTCACCGGAGACCATTAACCTTACTATATACTGATTCTCTCACCGGAAGGTTTTAGCTGGACCAACGTCCAGCTCCCTAACGGTGTTTCTTTTCATCTCAGGTATCTACCGGAGGACAAGTCCCACTAACACTTGTGCCTATTGAGAGCTGGGGCATCCTACCTACAGACTAACTGCATACGTGGACATCGACAGATTACCGGAGCACATTTTGGCGTGATCAGTTTCCTTCAAAAATTATGACTATAATCTTCAAAAACTTTTTAACTTTACCCTCCATATGTGATATAAACATATTAACTATGCTAAAACATATTTATAATTATAATCAACTCTAATAATACTTACATGTCTCTTAATTAATAAATTTTTCAAACATAA
Organism: Platycodon grandiflorus; assembly: GCA_016624345.1. NCBI lineage: Eukaryota > Viridiplantae > Streptophyta > Magnoliopsida > Asterales > Campanulaceae > Platycodon > Platycodon grandiflorus. The sequence goes on along the minus strand of CM028364.1, from coordinate 17,462,824 downwards.
ACTCTGTCTGAGTGGAACGGAGGGAGTATAAAACATACATCCTGGTAACTAGTGGGAGGACCTTAAGCTCATTTGTTAGCATAGATATTCAATTTAATTTGGAAAGAAAGAATTGCAAAATAAAAATAAATAAAAAGGAGCCCACATACAAATAGCAGTAGACAATGGAAGAGTGAATGTGGTATTAGTGTGGAATCCACACTCCCATCACATTTACTAATATTATCTATTCCCTTTAATAAGAGCTCAGTTGCAATCCTCCTCAGCAATCCACCCCTTTTGGGTTTTTGTTGGGTTAGTAGGTAAGCCTGTCAAATCCCACTGTTGTGGGTTTTAAATAGTTTGGCCCACTTCAACAATAAGATAATACTCTCACCGTACCGGATAAATATTTATAATTTTTATTTTGAGATTTATAATTAATATTTTTAAAGATTTTTGATGTAAATTTTTTTTTATCATTCTTTTCAATATGCCCTCAAAATTTTATTAAATATAGTACATTGTAGAGAAACCCACTTGTTTAGAATAGTAAAACTCAATTAATATTATGAGCATTATCGTTAGAATATATTTTACAACACATTATTAATTATATTTTTTAATTTTTGTATTTTATCAACTAGAAACATTTATTAAAGACGAAGGGAGTAAGACATTTCTTGGTGAGCGTACGGCCTCACACGCATCCAATAATAATAATATGCAAATCCTATAATATAACGAGTTCAAGATTCTTCTTCAGAAAAGGGGTTGAGAGGAGGGGTTGAGAAATATAGAGGTTGCTGATAATTTCTAATATCAAATTCTTTATGAATTAGTCTTTCAATAAGCGTCGTAAAAAAATCTGTTAGCAAAGTTCTTGCTACATTGAAATTTAATAGTAGTCGAGGGCTTCTTATATATAATATCGACTCCCCATACACGGGACCCTAGCTCTCTTTAGCCTTTCGTTCCTAAATTATTGTCTTATTTGACTTTTTTATTCATCTCAAAATAATTATTTTGTTTAAAAATTTTCTTTTTAAAACAATACTTTTACCGTTTTACCCTTATTTTTTCTTCCTACTTTAATTCTGGACAATATGCACATGGACATTAAAAAAAACTACACACTTTAGCAATATTTTTAATTTTGGGCAATATGCACATGGACATTAAAAAAAACTACACACTATACCAATATTAATAATCAAGTCAATTATTTTTTCTTAATCTATGTGCCGGGTTAAACAAAACAATAATTTATGGATGGATAGAGTACAACCTATAGTCTCCTGGATATTTATTAATGAAATCACTTGAAATCTTACTCAACAATGGGTGACAAGAGGCAACGAATAGTTTTAGACTGATAGTTTATGCAACTCAATACATGAGTTGAGATGTACCACATTTACTATCCTAATAACATTAAAGCTATGTTTGGATGTTTAATTCTAAAGATCAGAAATGAAATTGGAAAAATAATTTGATTTCTGTGGAGCTTAAATTGTTCATCCAATTTCAATTATAAAACTTTGCATTGAATAACTAAACATAACCTAACATAGTTTCGAAAAAATAAATTCTTATTAGGAAAAAATAATATGCATTTCCCCTATTATAAATTAGAGGCAATGAGCACACTTAATCATGTTTGTATTTGTATTTGTATATATATTACAGCACCTGCAGATACCGTTCTTAAATTTGAGCCAAAATGGGTTTTGGGCCATTGAGCTTTTGCTTTTGACTCGCATAATTTTTTAAAAGAGAAATTTTTAATTGAAACATTTCAAAATAGTATAATGAATGAGAGAAAGTATTTTTCAGTGAAAATCTTTGAGCGAAGCATTTCCAAAAATAAGTGGAATTTGAATCAAATGAGGGAATAATTCGTTAATTCCAAAAAGATGATATCTTCACAAGATTGTTTTAACTTTTAACCATTAAAGTCTATATATTCAATGAGAATGTAGCCTCCCAAGTCTCATATCTTTTTAAGGAGGTTTTAACTTTTGATTGCACTTCCGTACGTAATTCCGAATATCGAAAGTGAATAACCATTCAAAATAATTGTAAGAAAAAATACAAAAAAATATTGTTACTGTCTTCTCACACAAAACCTGATTTCTAACCTTTAAAGTAGGTTACTTTAGATCTAAAAGAATACCCATATCATAACTAATATAGGATTTTGGACCACCACAATCAGGACCGGAATTAGTCAGAGTTTTCGCTAAAGGCTTTATAAGGATTATTGTGACTTTTTTTTTTTTTTTTTTGGGGGTGGGTAGAGGCCTAAGCAAGCCCTAACAAAAGCAACTAACACTAAACACCAACTTTTTCTCGAACCATTGTGACTTGGGAGAACCGGCTAAATCGGCCGGCCCAATGGGCTGCCCAGTCAACCCGATTTTAGGACGGGATGGGCTCTAGTTTTGGAGGTCCGATGTAAATTTGGACTTGGCCGACCCGACCCGATTTTAAGGTTCGGCTCGATAGACTTACGTGCACACCAACCAAAATGTAAAAATTAGTGTAAATTAGCCCGAAACAATGCTTTGACCCACGCGCTGGCCCGGTGTAAATATGGTCTGGTCCGACCCGATTTCAAGACTTGGCCCGATGGGTTGGGGTTTGGCTGTCCTGGCCTGGCCCGGCACAGCCCATTTCTAGCTCTACTTGGGAACATCTAAAAACTGAGTATAATCGAATTAATGAAATTTAATTAGTTAAGTTTAGTATCAATATTTGTATTAGGGGTGTAGGGTCGAACCGCCGAACCGAAACACCCAATTTAGTTCAGTTTTGGTTCAAGGTGATTCAGTCTCATTTCAAAAAATTCAAAAATAAGTCGGTTCGGTTCGGTTTACGGTTTTGCAGATTGAACCAAACCAAACCGAAACACCCAGTTTAGTTCGGTTTTTGTATATTTATTATATTATAAAAATTATATTAACTATTGTGAGTTATTAGAATAGTATTGTGAGTTATTTTAATTTGTGTTAAAAGTATTTTTTTTATTTAAGAGTGTTTTTTAATATTTAAATAATTGAACCGTGGAACCGAACTAAACCGATCGGTTTGATTTGGTTCGGTTTTGAAGTCTATGATGGTTTGGTTCAGTTTGAAAAAATGGAACCCATAGGGGTGGTTCGGTACATGGTTTTGGCCGAAACCAAACCACCGAACCACTTACGCCCCAAAATTTTACATGAGTAATGCTATGGGTACCTAAAGAGTACCAAATTTTTTGCACCAAATGATGTGTCAGGTCATGTGGCAGCTCATGTGAAACAAAAAACAAAATTAAAAATCATAATTAATGCATCACATGACCTGACACATCATTTAGTACAAAAAATTTGGTACTCTTTAGGTACACGTAGCATTACTCATTTTACATTGTCAATAAAACTCGGGTTTCTGAAACCGTAAGCGTTTGTCTACACGTACACCGTGAAGAAGAGTTCCATGCAAGGCCAGTACTGCCTAAAAAACGGTTGCTATTTTTAGGGCTTTTAACTAGCTTTCTTGTAGAAAATCAAACTTTATAAGATTTGTTTTTGGTTTTTATTCTTATTTTTAGGATCCCTGACTAGAAAACAAAGAGTATTTTAGGGGAGAGTTTGCTACTAATAAATTAAATCAAATTAAGCAAAAATATATGTGACGTATAGCAATGGTCGATCTATTGACAAAGAGCAATGCTATGTGCACAAATAAGTTACAAAAAAAAATTCACAAAATTTTCGTTTGCAATTATTAATTGGTTGCATAGTTTACGGGCCCAACACTAACTAATGAAAAAAAACCAATCAAAAATTGACAATAAGGCTTTTGTGACCAAATTTTTGTGACTTTTTGTGCCCAAAGAATTACCCATTGACAAATTAACATAACTGAAATGAATCAAAACGGAAACGCTTTCCTTTTCTCCCGATCTGTCCTCATATATATACATGTCAGTCATGCTTTACCCATGATGTTAACAGTTTATTTGAAGCTATATAAGTTGCGTCTGCTCTTTGTATAACTTCATTCTAAAAGTAGACCCTTTCTTGCTGCATTATCTGACTAATAAAAGGAGAAACTAGCTTCTCTATAATTATTACTGTCCTAGCTAGGGTTTATGTATATATGTAGATTTGATCAAGCCTCATCGTACTTAATTTAGGGTAAACTAATAAAGAGATTAACTGATCATTCTCTATATCACATTCACAGCGTCGATGGATTAAGTGAAACCTAATTAAGGTTTATTTTTGTTTACTGATTAATCTTAGAAGAGCTGCATTTTTGTTTACACACGCTAATATTACGTACAGACATCTATGTATCTTTTAAGTTGTTTCTCGTGAACGTGAAGACAAAGAAGTTACTCCGGCAACTTTGCAATGTTCGTAGAGACATTTGATATGTTAAGGAAATGTTTTATCGGTTGACGTGCATACATGTTGGAAGTCACTCTCCAAAATAATTTCTCGAGAGGTCTTATCGAGCAAAGTTTATAGCACTGTATAGGTTATATGGTCTTCACTCTTCACCATATCACCCTTATCCTATAACCCCCCCAAAAAAAGCAAGTTCAATTCTGCTTTCCATTTTATAAATTGAAAGCCATTTAGCAAACATTAGTGCCCCATCTACCTCTACCTCCACCAACCTTTTCACCTTATATATACCCTACTTGAAGGCGTGTGTTAGCCACACTCATCGATCTCCTTCTTAATTACTTCTCTCTTTAATCTTCTCTCTTATCAACAGTTCCCTTACTAAATTTCCTTTAGTTTTGTGTCATGGCTTCCAATCAAGCATCATCTCTCCATGATGCCAAAGATATGGAGCACCAAATGAGCCAAGACCTCGAAGATGACAAAGACTTATTCGACTACTCTAAACGGTCCCAATGGTTGCGTGCAGCAATCCTAGGGGCTAACGACGGGTTAGTCTCCACGGCATCATTAATGATGGGCGTTGGAGCAGTGAAACAAGACGTTAAGGTGATGATTTTAACCGGTTTTGCCGGTCTAGTGGCTGGGGCTTGTAGCATGGCCATTGGAGAGTTTGTATCGGTTTACTCGCAACTCGATATCGAAGTTGCTCAAATGAAGAGGGATAAAAGAAGGGTTGGTGGAGGAGAGATAATTGGAGTAGAAGAATTAGAGAAGGAGAGTATGCCTAATCCTGTGCAAGCGGCAGCTGCATCTGCGCTCGCCTTTTCAATGGGTGCAATGGTGCCTTTGTTAGCGGCATCATTTATAAGGGATTATAGAGTGAGAGTTGGGGTGGTGGTGGCCGCGGTGACTGTGGCTTTGGTGGTGTTTGGGTGGTTAGGGGCTGTGTTAGGGAAGGCACCGGTTGTTAAGTCTTCGTTGAGGGTCTTGGTTGGAGGGTGGCTGGCTATGGCTATGACCTTTGGGTTAACAAAGTTAATTGGCTCAAAAGGGCTGTAAATGGCCTTAGTTTGGCTGCAGTAGTGATATGGTTCGCTGGTGCACATCTTGATTATATAATTTATCTTTATAGACCGGTCAAAGGCAATTCATCCATGCCGAGTCGGAGTCTAGGTAATTCCAAAGAATTAATTTCTTATAGACCGGCCGCAAGAAGACTCGAATGATCTTTATTAGTGGTTTATTTGTTAAATATTAAGGATTACTAAATATTATTCCACTTTGTGAAATTTCATGTATCAAAAAATTATTATGTTAATTACAAGGATTACTTTTCTCTCCCTATTTGTATCATTTCATGTATCAATAATATAATTAACGTGTTTCGTATTTTTTTTCTTTTAAGATTCAAAAGATGCGTTAATTGTTCATAGTTCATACTCCATCCATTTCATGAGCTTCAAATCTTTTACCACCCTCCCTATCAGTCCGTATTTCACTTAATTATAACCTTACACGCGTCCTTATTATTTTAAATGGTCTTTTTATAATTTTTACAAAGAAACGTGTAGGGCTGAGATTTAATGTGACAGAGAGTGACAAATAATAGAAAATTTGAAGCCCATTTCATGTGTATAGTCCAGTTTTAGCTTTTCTTGATGAAGGCAATCAACCAAATTGCAATAACGGAAAAGATAAAGGGAAAATACCAAAAAGTCCTAAAAAATTTCGTATCAAAAAAATTCCAAAAATAATTCTTCGATGAGAAAGTACCAAAGTTAAACCTTTAATACCAAAAAATCCACAACTTAACATTTCTACTAATGTCGTTAGGGTATGAGTTTTTATTCGTATGAAAACTTATTTTTATTTTCTATAATATTAATGATTATATTATTTTGTATAAATAATAATATTAGATATCAGCAAGAACGACACCAACAACAACAACAACAACAACAATAATAATAATAATAATAATAATAATAATAATTATTATTATTATTATTATTATTATTATTATTATTATTATTATTATTATAATAGTAATAATAATAGCAACAATAATAATTACAGTAGTAATAATAACAAAACATAAAATATTTTGCTATTATCTTTACTAATCTTGTCATTATTATTATTATTATTATTATTATTATTATTATTATTATCATTACTAATAATAATAATAATATTACTACGACAATTTCATAAAGGTGTAAAAAAAATTTAATTTTTTTTTATTTTAGTTTTAAAAGATTAACTTTAGATTTTATGAATGGAATAATCATTTTGAGATTATTATGGAATAATTTTTTTGAGAGACTTTTGGTATTTAATAATAATGTTGAAGAATATGGTGATTAAAATGTCGATGTAATTATAATAATAGTAAAGACTTATTATTATTATTATTATTATTAGTAGTAGTAGTAGTAGTAGTAGTAGTAGAATTTTTTATTATTAATTATTTGATGCAATTCTTATTATTATTACCATCAATGTCCTTAAGGGGTGGCCCAGTGGTAGAGTCGGAACTTCACAAAGTGTGAGGTCTCCGGTTCAATCCCTTCCCACGCCCCCTTAGGACACCACAAAAAAAAATTATATATATATATATATTATTATTACCATCAATAAAAAGAAAAAAAAAGTTTCCATCTAAATGAAAGTTCTTACCATAACGGCGTTAGTGAAAACGTTAATGTTTGGACTTTTTGATATTAAAATTTTAATTTGCGGACTTTTCGGATAGAAGAGATATTTTTTTAAACTTTTTGGATGTAAATTTTTTTACGAGGACTTTTTAATATTTCTCCTAAGGATAAAAGCTTGTGCCTAGACCCTAGATGGAACTATGATTGACCTAACCCAAAAATAAAAAGTAAGCACCGAGTCACGAACTCAATAGAATCAGTTTTTAGAAAATATCACAACCCAAGAATTTATATTCTTTGACCAACTGAAATGATATGCTTTGATTATATGTCAATAAATTTTACCAACTTTTAAGTTGAAATTAAATCTAATTAAACTAGCTTGAGAAATATATAAATTAAACTAAAAATTATTATAAACAATTAAAGTACTTTATAATTTCTTTTAAAAATAAAACATTTGTCAAATTTACATTCAAATAACTTTAGTACTAAAAAAGTTATAACATACCTTTTCAATTGAAGCGAAGGGATAGATAAATCCACATAACCCTTGTCCTAAAAATTAACAGCTCTTTCTTACAAACAACTTTATGGATCTTCGCAATCTATATTACAATACAGGGGCCTTCATACGTGTGCAATTGAGTTGGGACAACTACTGGCCCAAATTTAACCATCTACTAAAATCCAACGGCCAAAATCTACTGCAAGACTTCAAGCGTGTGAACGACGGTTAGTCCTCGCTCCTGTAATTCCTCAATCGCTCCTAGGTCTCCATCCTTCAAGCCCCTGCAGCAAATCCACCATTAGAGTCCAGAGAGAGGAAGCGATGAGTGGTGCGATTATTCTCTATTTCTCCCTTTCCTGACTATCACTCCTTCCTCCCGCCTCCTTCTTTCCTCTTTTCGATTTCTTTCTCTCTCTCTTTCCCACACCCTCTCTCTTTCAATTTCTACTGTGGTTAATCATCAACAATGTCCATAGCAGCTTCAACAAAAGGCGAGAGGCAAGCCAAAATCATCCAAATCAATCTCCACATCGCAAGTACGGCCAACGCGTTGGGGCCAGTGCTCCCTTCTACCTCTCCCCCGTTCTTGAATACCTAGCAGATGAGGTATATCTCTTAAATCTCATTGCTATAGTAGTAAAATTTTCTGAGTTATTATGCACTTTAAGCTTTGGATTATGATACCCTAGATATCAAATTAAATTTTTAAATTTGAAACAGAACTCTGCAACCCGAGATATCAAATTAATTTTTTGTGTTTGAAATCGATAGCTTTGGGATAGTTCTTATGATGGTTGGAAATTAATCTGTTGTTTGATGGTTGGTAAGTAATTCTAAAGCTCATTGCCATAACCTATTGAAAACTCATAGGTACTGATAGTCTTAAGAAAAACTATTGTTTTTGTACCTTTCATTACACCAAACAAGTACAAGGACATCGTCAATTTTGATATTGGAAGACTATTTGTTGAAATATTATATAATACGATATACTTTTGGATGGCTGAAGTTTTCAAGCAATGTATAAGCTGAAACATTCAAATTAATCATCAGGAAAGACGGAGGCAGGTAAAAATCAACAATAGTTTCTTTGAGTGAAGGCACAAATACTCAAGGCATGAGATATTTAATGGAAAATACGACTGTATCTTTCTAATTTCCAAAGAAAAACAATTTTATTGCATGAAATTGGTATGTCAAGTAATGTAAAATTAGTCAACAAAAACATTTAACAATCTCATTTCGGTCTTTTACTAAAGTTTGCATAGATCCAAGGGTCGAAGAAGATGGCATCACTTATTACTTTGAGTAAGCAAAAATTAGCTTCATTTTTTAAACTGGGTAGGGAATTTGGCTCTTGATTTTCACAAATTATGATTGAGAGAAAAAGAGTGCAAACAATATTCAAGTTTGACCAAAAAAGTACTTCAACCATACTTGATTAGCTTTTATAAAACAATGTTTTAGGCGTTTTTTAAGGTTTGATGATTTGTATTTCGAAATTGGATTACTTTAAGTTTTGTTTTTGTGAAACTTATTAGATTGTTTGTTCCACCAACGTAAGTCTTACCAAATTTTCAATTTCACATAAACAAATTTTCTTGATTGTATCTCGATTGAAATTATCAGAATTGACTCCACTCCGTGTAGGATTAGGATTTGAAGTGTTTTTGTATTTGATTTATGTAAGATTTTGTGTATGGTTGTGTAAGATTGACATGCGGTTGATTCATTGTGTTCGATTAGCAATTTGAGTGCTCATTTTTTACATGTCGAGTTTTTTATTTTTTTAATTATTATTATTATTTTGGCTTAAGCAATTTAATTGAAAACGAATGATATAATCTTGGACTTTCTTGGGATGATTGTTGATATTGCCAACAGGAAACATTACATAGATTTGTCACCCATCAAGAAAGGAGAAAGGGAACAATTAATAAAGAAAGTTTTCAATTGGCCTATCCTGAATCTAAATCATAATGACAAGTCAGTAAGAGAAACTACAAAATTACATAGATAGAACAAGTAAGTCCATGGGGATGATTCTTGAGATTTGTTACCCATCAAGAAAGGAGAAAGGGAATAATAAAGAAACTTATCAATTGGCCTATCATGAATCCAAATCAATTTTTCATGCTGTGTGTTTTACTATTTTTTTGTTTATGGGGGTTGAGGGGTTCTCCTTTTAATTGAGATATGACGCTCATTGCTTGACACTATAAACATAAGTATAATGCTAGAAACTTTAAGAAAAATAATTTTATTTAAATTTAAGTTTGTAGTATTGTATCAGTTTGAAATTTCTGTAATTTGACTTCACTCCGTGTAGGATTTAGATTTGAAGTGTTTTTGTGTTTGATTTATGTATGATTTTTGTGTGCGGATTGACATGTAGTTGATTCATGCATATAATCGCATACATGGTTTTGCTTGGGGATGATTCTTAAGATGAATTAACAAGACTTTTGTGATTTCAGGCATGAATCATACATTGATAACAAAAAATCTGATTGTTGGTTCCCACCCTCGAATAGATCATCTAAAACATGAAGAGAATGTGTCCTACATTCTTAACTTGCAGAGACAGGGACATCAAATACTGGGGATTAGACCTAGATTTTATCATAAAAAGATGCAAACAACTTGGAATACGCCACATGAGAAGGCCGGTAAGCAAATCTTTTTTAATTGTCAATAACGTTATCAGTAAGAATGCCGAATATGAAGCTAACTATGTTTCAACTATATTTATATATTATCATAACCATGTTTATGCTTATGTATCGATAAACAAGAGATTTTGATCCAAATTCCTTGAGAAAAGGATTTCGAAAGTTGTTTCTTCATTGGAATGGGTCATATTTGAGGAAAATGAAGAGTTATGTACATTGTACAATTTGGATTAGGGAGGGCTCTGCTGAGGGAAAAGGATTTCCATTAGCATTTATGTTTGCAAGCAACTTTTGAGAAGTTCTAATCTTAGAATTATATATATGTATTTGTTATTTTCGCTCATGATGATATCATTCATATGGCATAGCGAGCACGGCTTACAAAATGCTAACTTCAAACAAACCTTGCGGACCCAATAAAAGAGCAATACACGAGCTACGTATGACTTAGCTAAAAATGAGCCCTGGAAGGAGCGCTGAGAAACATCGGGACCATGCTTTTGAGGGTTTGGCAACCGGTGGAGGAAACGTACAGGATCGTGTTCGGTCCCTTCAAGGAACTTGATAATCCCGGTGAGGCTTTTTCGCAACCAATTACCGGGGTAGATGCCAAGTGCATTGTCAATCTCGAGATGCCATTGAAGTCAGGGATGAATCAGAGGGCCATTATATTATACCCTTGCAAAGGCAAGTTTTTGGGGCAATTTTTCTCTTTTTTCAAATTTATTTGAAGACGGAATAAATAACCTAATGAGAAATTTTCCCCGTACTTCCTATAATTTTCTTATGTTACTTTATATTTGTTGACAAATTTATGCCAGTGATCGTGTTATATGAGTTTGTGCTGAGAACCAGGTTGTTATCATTTCATTCCAGGCTGTAGGAGTATTTCAAGCGGTACATTTTTTTTTTTTGATATTTTAATTAATCGCCTCATATGCATAAAATATTGTTCAAAAATGTGTCGATATCTTTTGTCTCACGTGTAGGTGGAACTAATGGACAAATTTATTGCATCTCGCGTTGTTAAAGCGCAGTGTTGTGAAGCAAGAGCCTCGGAAGAAGATTAAGTTTTTATTATTGAGAAAATAAAAAAATAATTTTGCTACATTTCAATTTTTTTTTTTACAATTTTAATATTTCATTATTGGATTTCTTACAAAATAAATGAATTAATTTTTCATTATTTTTGTATCATTTAGTCGTATTCATCCTCTACAAAACCACGAACATACATTAACTTTGAGCACACATTGATTCAATGTCATACTTACATCGTGCCATAGGGACGGGCACAAAACCTAGTATCATTTACAAAAAGGGTATTCACCTAGTATCATTTACAAAAAGGGTATTCTTTCAAAAGGAAATTTTTTACTGTGTATGATTGGTTTTCTATATAAATTACTTCTTCCTCCCTAAATTATTGTCTTGCTTTTTCTTTTCGTCTAAAATAATTATCTTATTTAAAAATTTTCTTTTTAGGATAACACTTTTACTATTTTACTTTTATTTTTTCTTCCTATTTTAATTATAGGTCACATATACATGAACATTAAAAGAAACTACACACTATACCAATATTAATAATCAAGTTAATTTTTTTTAATCCATGTATCGGGTCAAATAAGACAATAATTGGAAGGCGCTAAACGCAACCCTATCCCCTGACGAAATTACTTGCATGCCCTTTTTCCTATTTTATTTTCTTTATTTTAAAAAAATTAACCTAAAATTGCAATTGCCTCCTGAATTTTAAAAATTTACAATGCCCCCTTGACTTTTTAATAATTACAGTCCTCCTTTATTTTTTTAATAATTACAGTCGTCCCTACACCCTCTCCCTATAAAATTAAGTTTAGGCCCCCTATTTTTTATATTTTGCACCCTCACACTTAGCCCCTTAAATTTTTAAATTTAAAGCCGCCCCAATAAAATTACACTTAAGCCCCCTAAAAAATTACAGTTATGCCTCCTAAAATGTTACACTTAGCCCCTCACGACCCCGGCAAAATTACTAAATTGCACCTAATTTTTACTATATATAGTAACGTTATTTCTTAAAAAAAATTCATCTTTCTCTCAAACTCTCTAATCTCTCTCTCTCTCTCTCTCTCTCTCTCTCTCTCTCTCTCACATTACTCTCTCTATCTGGAAAGCTCTCTAGCTCTTTCATATTTAAAAAAAATATGCATAAAACATACATATAATCAAAGCAAATAAGTAAATATAAAAATAAATTTAAAACAAAGTATATGAAAAACATACATTTAATGCAAAATTATTTTTTTTAATCTAAATTGTACATTATAACACAATAATAACAACAACAAAAATCATATTTACAACAAAATATGCATAAAACATATATATTAAAGCAAATAACTAAATATAAAAATTAATTTAATACAAAGTATATGAAAAACATACTTTTAATGCAAATTTATATATTTTTTAATATAAATTGTACATTATAACACAATAATAACATCGAAAAATTCATATTTACAACAAAATATGCATAAAACATACATATTCAAAGCATATAACTAAATATAAAAATTAATTTAATAAAAAGTATATGAAAAACATATCTTCAATGAAAAATTATTTTTTTAATCTAAATTGTACATTATAACACAATAATAATAGCAAAAATTCCATATTTACAACAAAATATGCATAAAACATACATATTCAAAGCAAATAACTAAATATAAAAATTAATTTAATACAAAGTATATGAAAAATATACCTTTAATGCAGAAAACTATGAAAGAGCTGGAGAGCTTTCTAGATAGAGAGAATAATGAGAGAGAGAGAGAGAGAGAGAATGATCAGAGAGTTTGAGAGAAAGATGAAATTTTTTTAAGAAATAACGTTTCAATATTTAGTAAAAATTAGGGGCAATTTAGTAATTTTGTTGGGGTGGTGAGGGGGCTAACTGTAACATTTTAGGGGGCCTAACTGTCATTTTTAGAGGGCTTAAGTGTAATTTTATAGGGGATGGCTTTAAATTTTAAAAAGTTAAGGGGTTAAGTGTAATATTTTAATTTATAAGGGGAGGGTGCAAAATATAAAATTTAGGGGGCCTAAACATAATTTAGGGGGCGACTATAATTATTAAAGTCAAGGGGGCCACTGTAAATTTTTAAAATCCAGGGGGTAACTATAATTTTAGGTTAGTTTTTTAAAATAAAGAATAAAATAGGGAAAAGAGCATATTAGTAATTTTGCCAGTGGGATGCGTTTAGCTCCTATGGTATATAAATAGCTAATTACAGCATAACATGTACATTAGTTTTTTAGACAAAGCGCTCTAGTTGAGTTGATAATGTTCACTTCTCTTAACGGAGAGATCGAGTGTTCAAGTCTTATCAGAGACACCCTGGTACTTAAAAATGTCGGATGTTCTAGCCTCACTAGAGGCACCGTTGTTGTTCAAGTCATACCAAAGACCCATTTAGTACTGCTCACTTCTCCTAACAGAAAGGTCGAGTGTTCAAGCCCTACACCAGAGCCGCCCTTGTACTTTACTACTCTTAACGGAGAGGTCGGGTGTTCAAATAATTTATTCTAGCCACACCAAAGGCACAATATCTTATCTAGTCTTAATTGTAGCATTTCAAGACATTAAATAATAAGAGTTGGGGTGAGGTCTATGTCCCTTCCAACCTTAAAAAAAAAAAAAGAGCAAACTACACAAATAGTCCCTGTGCTCTACCCCTTTTTTGGGATTAGTCCTTGAACTAAAATTCAAAAAAATTAAGTCCATGTACTGAAATTTTTTACGCAATTGGTCCTTCCGTCCAACTCCGTTAATTTTTTTCCGTTAAATGCGCTCACGTGCCTCTCACACAACTTTGGTCAGGGGTAAATTTGTACATGTATTTTTTTTGTTTTGAATAGACAAAAATACCCATAATTTTTTTATTTGTTAAAACTTGTAACAAGGGTATTAATGTAAATACACAAATTACATTACACAGATTTCTTCATTACTAATTCTTTTTGAAAACTCACCACTGTCTCTCTCTCTAACGCCCTCCACCCCCTCTTCTCTCTCCTCTTCTATAACACCACCCAACTGCCACCTCCCCAACTTCTTCTCCACCGTCGTCCCCCCCTTCCTCCGACCCCACACCACCACAAAAACACACAATCTCTCTCTCTCTCTCTCTCTCTTTCCAAACCCATCAATCTCTCCCTTTCTCCTCCAACCTCTTCAATGTCACCACTCAAAGTTACTGGAGCCATGGCAACATTGGGGACTCGAGAATATTCCGGTGAGATCTTTTTTGGGCAAGACCAAAATAAAAAATAAATTTGGGGGAAGAGATTCAATTTTGTGCTTGTTGTGAACTTCTTCTCCACCGTCGTCCCCCCCTTCCCCAACGGCGCCGCCCCAGATCCAATCTCCCTCAACAACGAAGTATCGTACTTCGCCACCACCTCCTTCTGCTTCACCAACGCCATCACCACCGGCGGTGTAACGTAAAATGCGTCACTCCACACCTCTTAATTACCTCCAACAACCCGTCCAGCTTGAATTTTGCCATCACCACCACAGATTCCCTCTCTATGCGTAGACGATCACCGACAAACCCAGTATATGAAACATCGGAACCACACACAAGAAGGCGTTCCTCTGTTCGTTATACACTTCTTGATCGGAGATCACCATTAACACCGTCGCAATGAAGTTCCGGTGAGTCAACACTACTCCTTTACTCAACCCGGTTGTACCAGAGGAGTAAAGAATAGCGGCCACGTCGTTTTGAGAAACAGGGTAAGGCAAATGCAAGGCACTATTAGGGGTCTTGAAAATTAATTCAGAATAGTAATACAAATTGGGGTTGCGGTTTTGATATGGGGGTGGTGATGATGGGGAGAGGAGGATTGAAGGTAAGTTTGAAGGATTTGATGAAGAGAGAGAAATTGCAGAGTACCAAATAGTCCCTGTGCTCTTTAATATGAAATGTCTATTTTACCCCTTTAAGAAAACACGTGAGTTGCACATGTCTCTACTTAACGGCAAATATTTAACGGAAGGACCAATGGTGTAAGTCACCCCATTACAGGGATCACTGGCGTGGGGTAAGGACCAATCCCAAAAAAGGGGTAGAGCACAGGGACTATTTGTGTAGATTGCTCAAAAAAAATTAATAAAATAAAAATGTACATTAATTTTTTAAAGTTAGATTTTGAATGTAACAAATTTATGAATTTAATAGGACACGATAATACGTATAAATTTTATCCTTATCGAAAATCCTAACTTACAAATCAAAGTTGATTCTCACAATTGCTCGTAGGACTCCCAAAATGCTTCTGGTTGTGCTTTCCATTACATCCGTACTACTTTGTAGAACTAAATGTTGTTGAACTAAGAAAGAGCATGTTAACCAGATGCGTGTAGCTGCAATGTAAATATTAAGATGGATATGTATAAAACTAAGAAAGATAGAATTCGTGTTGAACAAGTTTGTGAGACTGTAAAAGTCGTTCCAATTATAAGCAGATAAAGTGAAAGAAAAATCGTTTAAGATAATATATAGATACATATAATGTAGACCAATTGGTGTACCCGTTAAAAAGTGCGAGTATATTAACATCAACTAAATTAGAAATAGTTGAAGGGAAAGACTAAAACTAACATGGACATCCGTAATAAAGAAATATATGAATGAGTGAGGTGTGCTTGATGACCTTGTTTCCGATCTAATCGAGTGGCAAAAAAATATTTATGTAGCCAGCCTTAAATAATTAAAAAAATACTGAGTTGAGTTGCAGAAATTCTGTAATAATTAAAGAAAAATGTAAGAGTTAAAAACAAAGATAATAGGACAAATTAAAAAAAAAAAATCTCTAATGAGGAAATTATATATGTCGAATAATATATGAATTTGGCTAACATTTACTCTAACTCTCTAAGAGCACATTATAAGAATCCAAATATAGTAACTTTTGTCTCTTGACCATCTATCACAATTAAGTTCGAAGCAATTAGGATAGTTCTCGAGATAAAACATACAAGTAAATTTTTAAGATGTGCTCTAAGTGTAATAATATATTTATCCTTCGGCTTACAAAATCTTGAAAAATAGCAGTAAAGCCACAAGCCTAAAATAGATTTTAGCGATCCTCAACTTAGGCCTATTAATGGATCAGATATGCATCTAATATGGTTGAATCTGAATTTAAATCTGATCCACTAACCCAACGAGTCTAATATTAATTATACATCTCCACATTGGTTACTAGTCTGAATATCCAACTTAATATCTAATCTGAGATTGATCTAGGAAATAGATATAGGGGCGAAAAAATGGAAGTGCATTTTGTGATGCTTATCTTAGTAGCTTTTAAATGATGAATCTAGTAAAATATATTAATTGTTTAGAGTTGTAAGAGTAGAAGAAAAATAATGAAAAAGAAAGGACGTACAATGGAATTGAGACCAAGTTTGATGGAAATTGACTTTCGAAGATAAATAGAATTGTTTAGGATGTTAATTAAGTCAACAAAAAATTAAGTGGAATGAATTTACATATTTCATGGTACATGTTTAAATAAGGAGATGGAGATTTATTAGATCAAAATTAAAACGGCTAGGACATGGAAAAGTGGAAATACAAAGTTAATGAGTTTGGATCAGATTTAGATAATTAGATTAGGTTAGTCGATTCATATCCCAAATTTTACCTTGGATTCGAAAATTCTTTTCAATGATTGATGATGCATGGGCATACCTCAAGTTAGATACTCCCACCACAATGCAAATGATCATAGACGTAGACACTTTTGGTAATTAATTAAGAGAACGGACTCTTATTTGTCCAAACCTCCCTTACTAAAATCCAAAATCCTTTAGGGAAACATTTCTCTCAATTTTTTGGGTCAGAAAGTATTTGGCGGCGTGAATTATTTATTTATTTATTTTTTTTTATCTTTGTTTCTCATTACAAATTTAACAGCATAAAAATAATAATAATAATAATAATAATAATAATAATAATCTTAGTCAAGACAGCGGACATTTTCAAATGTCAGGCAAATCTGTAGGGCTCAATGTACCTGGATTTCACCTTGTTACAAAAAAAAAAAATGCTTCAATTGTTGGGTTAGGTATGTATCTCTTTTAAAATCCTATCAAATATCTTCAACAATCTCTCTCTCTCTCTCTAGAGGAATGAATTTTGCATGCTTTTCTGTGTCTGGACAGACCGAGGGACTTCTAGCTACCAAGCTCGCTTTCCTTCTCCTAGCCAAGAAGACAAGTTGAAAATTTTAAGGAGAGCTAGCTAGCTAGCTACACGTAAAGGAAATTAACTCTCAAGCCAAGGGGTTTGAGAAGTAATCTCGGGACTTGGGACTCAGACCTCCGCTTCAAAGTTGTTGCCCGCTCTTCAAATGAATACTCTCTCTTCAAATGAATACTCTCTCTTTGAAACCAACCTACCTAATATAAACCCAAGTCATAGACTAATATTAGGGCGACAGACTCCACAGATTGGATGCTTCTTACATGGTGGCCGCGGGAGAACAACTAGAAGGAAGAGATTTTCTTAAACTCCATCCTCTTCCATCTACTCTGTATGTATGGTGGAGTAAGCTTCCAAAAATCCCAATGGCACAAATACACAGCTCTCCAAAACTTTATAGTTCAGATGAAGTTTAGAACCCTGGCTAGAAACAAGTGGAGGTCACCCAAATCAAGCTCAGAAAGCAAAAAAAAATGGTTGAGACGAGGAAATCCAAGACATGCAGACACACATGGGAGTTTACATCAAAACTAAACCCTTCATTTAGATATATATTCAAGAAAAAATATTAGTCCGTTGTGCAAAGGAAGCTTAATCATAGACTGCACAGCACGGACAACGGAGGAAGACTAGGGTCTTTTTAGATAGGTCTTAAAACGATTTGCATATAACCTCCCAACAAAAAATGACTAAAGAAAGTAGTGATAATTCCAAAAGCTCCAATCGAGTCAGTATAGCGGAACAAAAACTTTCAACTCGCGACATCTACAAGAACAACGAAACCCAAGCACCAAATTCCTCGGTTGTAACTTTTTCTTAAAATAAAAGTAAGCTCATAATGCAGCCCGGCTCACCACGATTGTCGTACTTCATACTGCAGTCTTCAATTCAATTGTCATACTTTATACTGCAGTCTTCAATCTAGTTTGTTATTCCAGGGAACAAAAACAATAAACAAATATGAGGACATATTATCTCATTTTTGATGGAGAATATGCCTACACTTAGAACCAAAACTCGTTACAGTTGTAACTTTTTCTTAAAAATAAAAATTAATTTTGAAATATATTGTATGCAAGAACATATGAGCTTACATCTTTAAATTTGTTTCTTATTATACAGGCTCTGTTCTAGCACAACTTGAATCAAATCACCTTGGTAACACCGGGGATATGACCATTAAGACCATAAACACATTTAGAACCTTGTAATTGTAGACAACTCAACATGAAACAAATAGCCGTAAACAAGATGAAGATTCAAGTGACCACCTCTTATCAAAAAACGAATTATAATGATCATCAAAATTCCAGTGAAGGTCTACCCATCTTCTGACAACTTTGGACAAATTACACTCATCTTTGCTCTCCATCCAGGACCTGATTATCGCATTCCACAAGCATACATTCAGCCAAGAGCACTCGGTGATCATTTTGAACAAAGGGCGTTTACAAGGAAAAAGCATTTTGATGCTCCCAAAATAATGCACCGCCGACTAATTATGCCCACATCATCAATCAGGTTTTGTTGCAGCGCTTTCAAGTCCCAAGTTCCAGTCTCCTTACATTGTGCCGCCTGCCCCCTAATAATATCCCCGAAAATGTAAAACTCCTCAATAGCTCCACCGATACATTGAAAACTAAAACTCATTGTATCTTGAAGAGGTTTTTCAGTTTCAGGACCAACTTCCATTCTTCTGTGGACAGATCTTCCTGTATTCGTTCAAGTAGTAGATAGTAACCATCAGCTGACATAATGTATGCAAAAAAAATGTCATCTGAATTCTAATTTAGCTTACCCGGTAATTGGCTTTAAGCACATCAATCGATGCCCTCGATATGTGGCTAACAAGTTCATCCTCAATCTCAAAATGCCTCCCAAACATTTTTTGCTGCTCCTCAGGATTGCTTCCAATTATCTGCCAACCAACAAATTGATCTTGGGGTGAAGTCTATACCAAAATAAAACGGCAGATGCATACAACAATGGACCACCATATGAATGTGATTAGTACACTTCATAAATAGTACAAATGTTGTGGTTTAAATGTTTTATACTATCATGTGTTGCCGAAATAAAAGTTAATTCGGCCCCAAGGCCTCTGAGCTCACCATGGGTAATAATAGCAATATGTCAAAAAAATATGAAATCATTCCTAACCATATGCATACAACAATGGACCACCATATGAATGTGATTAGTACACTTCATAAATAGTACAAATTTTGTAGTTTAAATGTTTTATATGATCATGTGTTGCCGAAATAAAAGTTAATTCAGCCCCAAGGACTCTGAGCTCACCATAGGTAATAATAGCAATATGTCAAAAAATATGAAATCGTTCCTAACCATCCAAAAATTGGTAAGCGCAGCAGACGAAGACCTGTTTCTCTTCAATGATAAGGATCAGAATCTGAAAACTGGCTATTAGTTCTAAAACTAAGAACTATCCCGGAGCTGGATACTGGGGTGGCAATGGCAGGCACGACATGATTGCACGAACCAGCACGACACGATTATAAACACGAATTACAGAGACAAGAAACACGATAAGGCACGGCACGACACGACACGACACGAAACACGACACGAAAGCACGAAATTATAAATTTAGTTAAAATAACGTTTATTATTATATTTATAATCAAATAAGATAGATAACACGAAAACACGATAGTGTGGCACGAACACGACACGATGACATGAATTGCCACCCCTAGCTGGATATAGTCCAAACCAAACATCAGATAAGAAGCACAATGTGACAATCCAGCATCAGAAAGAAAAGAGGAATGAAAGATCATGGGTCATACGAGCAGGTTGATAGCACCACCTACCACACTAGACTTCTGGGATGGAGGCCCAATTTGAGAGTGGAAACAGAGCCGACCATTTATCCAATTATTTTACCAAGCACTCACAAGGGGGAGTAAGCAGGGAGAAGTGGAGAACTGGTAGGTACTGTGGTCTTAAGTATTGGGGGAATGTGAATTGAGCTGGATGAGAATGCGACCAACCCATATAGTACATAAAAGAGGCATTCTTGGGTCATACAAGCAGAGGCTTGGTAGTATCACCTACTGCGCTAGTCTTCTGCATAAGTTCAGACGGATTACTAGCTGAAAGTGTATAAATTACAGAAAGAGGGATCACATGAGGATCTAAGTAATAGACCCCTGCAGCAGTACTCCCTCGGCAAGGATGATGAAAATTGGATAAATTTTGAAGTTTGAGTTGCCACATTGCAGACTAATGATGTAAGTTCCTCAACTTCTTTCCTTTTTCTCCTCCTCAGTTCTCTGCCTACTTTTCCGGTTTTTTCAGCCTACACAAGTTCCAGTGCATTATTCTAGTAGCTAACAAAACAGTCTTATCCACAAATTCCTATTTAAGCGATCATTTTAGTTGAGCTTAGGTGGACGTACATTTATTTGAAAACAAATAATAAAAAGATATGGACATAAATATACCATATGCTAGAATATGTAACACTTCAAATATCATATTACAAATGCATAAAAACAGACTAATTGTCGCCCGAAATCCGGCAATGAACAATTCTCGATTTTCCTATGCGAGAAAACATAATGCTACGACATGAACACATCAGTGTTCGAAAAATCGTTCTAGGCGCTAGGCCCCCCCCCAAACGCCGCGACTAGGCTCTAGGCGCCCGCCTAGGCACTAGGCCCTCCCCAAACGCCACGACAAGCCTTTAGGCGCCCCCCAAACGCCGCGACTAGAGCCAAATCGGACAAAAAATTGCCACCATGAAAAAGTGCCGCTTAGTCAGCCTAGGCGCCGCCTAACGCCTAGCCGATTTGAGCGATGTCGTACGCATTTTGTCGAGAAGGGACCCAGTATGAGGAACCTGGGAGGAAGGGGAGTCAATCAGGGGCAGAGCGATGCACGACGATGCGATGAATGACGTCCTCAATCTTCTGGATAGCTAGGGCTTAGATAAGTTTGGCGTCGGAAGAGGGGGAGTCAACGTGACTGAAATCCACAGCTTGGAAGTAGTCGAAATGGCTGGATTGATTACGGTGAGAAAGGAGGCGATATGCCGATGAAGAGATGAAAGAGAGAGTGAGAGTGAGAGAAATTAAGAGAGAGCGAGAGAAAAGGGATCGGGCGAGAGTGTTGGCGTCGAAATCCGTCATCTATCTCATAGTGAGAGAGAGAGAGAGAGAGAGAGAAACGTGAAAACATGAATTGTGAGAGAGAGACAGGCGGTCAGCTTTTAGTTTTAGGATTTTAATTCACTTTTCAAAATGACAACCTCCCCCCTCAAGTTATTAAAGTATTTCCCCTCCCCCCTCAAGTTATTAAAATATTTCTCTAAGTATTTTCCCTCCCCCCTCAAGTTATTAAAGTATTCCCTTCTTCCCTCCACTTTGAAATGATATAGAATTTGATTTTAATTTTTAATTTTAACTTTTAATCTTGTAATGTAATCATTATTTTTAGTTTATTTGGTTATATTTAGCTATTCACTATTGTTGCACCAGGTTTGGTGTGGACCTAATGTATAATTATGTCTCGATTTTTAGGCCCCGCCTAGACTCCGATTAGACCCCAACTTGGCCCCTAGGCGCTAGGCCCTGCTCTGACACCTAGCGCCCGCCTAGCGATTTTTAGAACACTGATACTTCCACATTAATAGAAAGTGTGAGGACCATAACTAAGTTACTTCAGTATGGACATGGACTGGATACAGTATACCCAACATATTTGCTGCTTCCACATTTATAGAAATAATGAAGGGAGGACTTTGACTATGTATATCCAACATCTTTGCATCTTCTTCTAGCTCAAGGTTCTACCAGTTGTTTGATAAAATGCAAGAGATTGTCCTAATGAAACACAAAAGTTAACTCGCTTTGACGGAAGGCTAGTTCATCATTTCTCACTCTCCTACACAAGCTTTTTCCAATGCCATGGAGATTCCCTCCCCAAGAGCAGATGCAAGAGCAGTTAGAACATCTTGCAATATTTTTCCTTCCAAGTATTTCATATTTTAGGTATTTAGGGGTATTTATTGAAGTCATACAATTAGGGCAAGTGTCAAACTCAAAGATTATAAATTGTTGTAACCTCCCATGTCCCATCAATAATCATTGTATCTAGAGAGGGATAACAAAATATGTCTTGATTTGGTTGGGTATGAAGGCATCCTACCTTTGAGTGTTTGAGATCAACAGTTTCATCTAACAAACTCGAGTAATTGACCTCAACACTGTTCTGCATCAAAGGATGTAGGATGGATTCACGAACTACAATCAAAGATACAGCACTCCAATGCAGTGATCCAACTCACACTCACTCTTTACATGGAAAGCATATCAACCACAAGTACCCTATCTAGTGTGAACACACTATGGCCTCTTTACAAACCAATCTGTGAGCATTTTATAACTCATATACCAGATTTACCTTCATTTCTTTGGCAATTTTAGCTACTTATTAGCTTATGCACACGCGTGATGAAGTCATGTGCTTTTAAAGCTAGTTTTACACAATTTAGTTGTGGAGAATAGACGCATCACTTGAAGGGCGACTGTAACTAGAAAGAAGAGGCAGATCAAATGAAAAATGCATTTATTATTCCAACATTAACTGTATGTCATTCTCAAACCTAATCTATAATAGTAACCATGGCACACGTAAAAACGTGTGCATAATTATCAAGTTAATTAACCTTATTACAATAATATGATTTATAACATTTTTGTTTATTTTAAATTGATGTGGTTTTGATTAGTTAATTTAGAAAAATGGAAGAAGCTGATGTTAATTTTAGTAGAGTGGGTAGTTATTTTGTTTGTAGTGATTAATAATTAAAGTGGTGGTAATTTTGTCAATCCCAAAAAGCGTGACAGGGCTTCATCCACCCTTCCCACTTTATATATAGATTAACACGCTTACAGTTACATTCAACATGCTCAACACTCTACTTATGGAGACAACTGACTTGCTGAATGAACTCCAAAAAAATTAACTGTATGAATTGCATGGAAGGAATACAGTCCAACCATCATAATACAGGGTCCAGGTTCATACCTTAATGGCCACTTTCTGTCCTTTCTTCGCAAAATCAACTGGCTTGTGATTGTTCTCAATCGAAGCAATTCTGCCAATATCAATAAACTCCTTCTGAGGAATGCAAATTGGAGTTCCGACCTGTATGGATGTAATTTAAATAGGATGAGAAGCCACTGGAAGTAGGCAGTGTTACTGTTGTTGTTTCTGCATACAGAATTACTTCCAACTTTTATAAACATAATTATGTCCAAGATAATTTTACATATAAAATGACTGATCTCGCAAGCCCAACAAAATATTCCATTACTAACACAAAAATATTTCAAATATGTTGAGAAGAATAGAGATGATCGTGGGGAACACTGAACGATTTATTTTCTGTCAGGTAATAAAACAAATTAGGGAGAGTGCACAACCAAATTAAGATAAGATAAGCACTCAAAGCTGTAATAGATAACGAGAAGAAAATATGAAATAACGATAAACCATATACCATGAAATAAAAATGACGGAAAAAGAATTAACCCAAAAACAGAGAACTTTCTTATAAATATCCAGCACTCGTTTCTACATTAGCTACAAACATAAACAATGACTTTTCACCAAACAGAGTCAATTACTTCACGTGTAAAGGAAGAAGTAAGCATTTGGACATTATCCAAGAAGAGAAATGGCCCTATATTGGACAGGAAAATGGTAAAAAGGATTCTCCAGTTGATAGGGGAAAAGGCTGTGTTGAGTGGAGTAGAATAAAATGGCTTTTTTTTCTTTTTTATGCACATACTTGATCATTCAATAAGTAAGCAGCTCCTCTAAAGAGAACTTATTATAAGAAATTTCAAACAGTAACTAATCTCTCACTAATGATTGCAAAAGTAGATTTTACTCCTAAAGTCCAATCATCAGTGTACCACAAAAACTCCAGTTTTATAATCACGCTTTCTTAAATGGAAAAGCTAAACAGATACTTGTAAACCACTACACTAGTTCTTTCACTGTCATGACATTTTGGCCACAATGAATATTCTAGAAAAACAAGGTCAAGGTGACCAAATTAATATCACTTAATCAAATATAACTCAAAAATCAACTATCACACCTCATGTTCCACGCATGTTTAGGAATCACCAAACTGCATGCACTCCTAATGTGATAAGAACTCAATAAGTAAACATGCCTTCAAATATTCAACATAATACACCCATCAAGTAAACTTGATCAATCTACAGTAGGTTTACTTTCAAAGTTTTGAAGCTGTATTGAGTTGGAAAAGCAGTAACTTACAAGGTTCAGAAAGCTCCAAGTGAGAGGACCCATGGAGAAAAAGAACAGAGGAATGAAGAAGGGGGGTGTATATAAAGACATAGAAATCAACTAAATATCACTTATACTACACAAAAGATTTCAGGGACCTACAGAAAAAGCTAAGCAAAACAAGCACCATGTCAGTGCACATATTAAAGCATCTACTCTGCACAGGAAGGCCAATAAGGCACCCAAAATAGACAATGTACAAGCATGCTACAAGTATAACCAGTTACCAAACAATTCACCATAATAAAATTTCAGTATTGCATATACTTTCGTGGAAAATGCTAAGGTTGCAATAACATATGTCCCAACGTTTTACCCTCAACTTATGTGACAAGCATGTTGTTGCCCCCAAGTGATGTGATGCCAGACCAATTTTAGCACATAGGTTGGGAGCAAGGTTTAAAATATTGCTAAAAGTGATTTCGAAACTACTATTGTCTGGATATTTCGTAAGTACATATCAATATCACAAAATCAATAAACATTCAAAGGAAAACTATCAAATTTTGGAATCTCTTTGTGAAAATTTTTGTGATATGATTTTAGTATAAAAGATTGATATAGCAACTCCATTTCATGAAAGTGCAATGCAAAAAGTATAAAAGATGCAAGATGTCGAGAAAGAAGAAGTATATCAACATTCCCGTGCTCTTATGCTTAACATAATAACATCATTGAGAACTAACATTGAAGCAAAATCATAAATTTAAAATCAACAATATTATTTTCTAGAGGGAGCTGAATAAATTCTTTAGAAAGGAAAGAACTATTGCAATGTATTGAGAAATCTCGTATTATGTCGCAATATTATGTGAAAATTAATGCCTCCAATATCGACTAAATTTTTACATCTCCAGATGAGAAATTGCAAAATATCGCGTAATATTTCGCAATTTCGCATCATTTTATACTGAGGCCAATGAGAGGTCTCACTTGCCTTCCAAATGTAAATAAGGAAGCAAAGTGGAGTAATAACATTTTCAGATAAGTCGGTAAAAACAATAATAACATTGACAATTACCTTAGCGATACCCTCAACAACATCAACACCCAAAACAATTGGATCCTTTTTGTTGAAAACACAATTTGGCATGATTTTGAGAACACATGGAAACACTGCATCTTCAGCAGTTTCCCTCTTCTTTTCCTCCTTGAGATTATCAATGTATGCCTTAAACTGATCAAACAAGTGATAAATGATATCAGCTATGAAAATTTTGACACCAAGTTCATCTGCAAGCTCCCGGGCCTCGAGGGTGACTTTCACATCAAAAGCCAAGATTGTTGCAAACTCTTTCTTTTTCTCAAGCATGACACTAGCCTTCATGACATCTTTCTTATGAACGGGGCCTATGCCTATACCACTAACAGGTATATTTACAGCTGGAGTTTTCAAAAACTCCAGCAATGCCTCCAATGATCCAAGGGTAGAAGCTTGTACATAAACTCCTTCACCACTTTTATCAATCCTGTTCATTACTGTCCGCATATCTTCCATGGCTGATTCCTTGATATCGTCCACATCATCGTCAGGCCCAACTACATAGAGACCAGTGCCAGCAATTGCATGCTCAAGCCCCTGCATTAAGCAAATGATACAAGATAAGAATTTCATTTAATAAGAGAATTGCGCACAATGCTAACCAAATAGGTTGTAAGGTTCAGAACAGAGTATGAAGGGAGTAAATTAGGCCTTTTGGTAATCCAAACCTCTACACTAGGGAACAATTTATACGAAGGCTCAACAAATCTTTGCAGAGATGAGGATCTGAGCTGGTATTTAAGTAGGGATAACTCCAATACCCATATCAAGTATAAACACTCTTCCTTTTTAATATCTTTAGTAGGAAGAATATTCAAACAAAACAAAAGTAGCATTACCTGTGCAGTAATCTTAATTCCCTGTGCAGCCTTAATTTCTTTATGATGCAGGTAAGTTCCCTGAAATCATATCACCGTTAAACTCATTGATACCGTAATGGATGATAGACAGAATAATAAATGAAAAAGAACACAACTAATACCATATTCTTCAAGGAATTAAGTCTTGATCCCACTTATAACACAAGAAAGTTCGCTAGTTCGCTTAATAAAGCAACTTCAGGCTACCAACAGAACTTGAAACAAATTTCAGTCAATCTATAAAGAGAAAAAACTGCATGCCCTCACTAATCTTTGTTGGGCCACTTCCAACACAAGATCTAAATGTGATGACAGATTTCCTTCGGCAAAATTAATTGGGAATAAGAGTTTTTAAAAGAAAGAAAATTCTGCAGAGAATGAAGGATGCAAATATCTGTCAACTATGTAAGCGAGGTCCAACCCAGAAAAAGGGGGTTAGCTATCCCTCCTATTTGATAGACCGAAACTGAAGAGCACGTTCATTAAATTGCACCGACTCAGGCAGCTATTATAGAGGTAGACAGATTCACAAGAAAAAAGAAAGAAAAACATTGATGCGTCACAAGCTAGACAATATTTTCTTTCATGAGATTAAATGGAAGCAAGTATTCTCAGCATTGGAAGTGCATCAGCTAAACTGAAAAAAGACTCCCCATGCATTTCATCATTTGTTCCATAAGGTAAAAGTTTAGGTTTTTCTCCTAGTTATTATTCATCCATTAGACTATTTAAATTACTTCTGAATTTACGAAGTCGCTTCTCTCAGAAACTCGGTATTTGAAGTTGACCAAATGATGTTAGACACATGAAATGTAAAGATGCTCAAGCTCTAAACCTGTATCAACTGAACTGCAAAAAAGCATTGGCCAGGGGAAGATAACAACCCCCCAAAAAAAAAAAGCTTTAATTTACTGGTGTGAGCAATTGCACTCATAGTCATATCATGATTAATAATAGGTTATCAATGCGTATTTGCAGGAACCACTGAAAGGGGAATGGAAAAAATAAAAGTCAAAAGAACATTTCACCTTCACACGGAGTTCCTTCATTGGATGGGGCGTCAATAGAGCTCGGATTGAAGTAACAATTGGACCCTGAAAAGGCTTTTAATCAGGAACGAGCAAATACTACTATAAACTGTAGGCAACAATAAAGTACATTATCTTGCCTGCATGCCACAAACAACAATCTGATCTCCTTCATGAAGGACACCATTTACTAGCACAACATCGATGGTTGTGCCATGGCCTTCTATAACCTTGACCTCCAAAACAGTACACTGGCAAAATTTCCAAACCCATTTCAGAAATCACAAACTCATATTTCTCACCGGCGCGCAAAGAGAAAAGTGAAAAGGAAGTGTACCTGTATTTCTTTGCTGTATGTAAGTTTTTCTTTCATTGTCTTCTGAGCCCATTTGACAAGTAATAGTAACATATCAGGGATGCCTTCACCACTGTTTCATCCAAAACACAAAATTTAGGAAAGTGCCAAGATTTTCAGTAGGGCAAAAAACATATCATTACAAGGCAAGAACAAGAAAACTACCTGATGGCACTTGTAGGTACGATACTATAAGTTTCACCCATTTCTTTATTTTTATAGTACAACTCCGTATTAAGTCCTTGTTCCATGAACTCTGTGATTACCTGATTATCACGGAAAACAAACTGAGACTAGGCCCACAAAGCTGCGAGAAAAGTAAGGGGACAGATATAATAGGGACATTTATGACCTTGGTAACCCTGCTATTAAATTCAAGCAGTACATCCTTGGACTGTTGCTTCATTGCCTTCAAAATTGGTGCATTACGGCAAGTTTTCCACCCATATAACCTGTCAACCTGTGCATTGCCACATTCAAGAAATAATATTTGAGACCAAGGGAGAAGGGAGATAATGGCCATAGCAGCTGCACTCCAAAGATTGTACAGAAACCAAAACTCACCTTATTCAAAGCAACAATAAACTCTGTGTTCCTCATTCTTAGAAGATTGAGTGATTCGATGGTCTGTGGTTCTAAACCGTGCATTATGTCAACAACCAAAATTGCAATATCACATAAACCGGAACCCCGAGACCGCAAATTTGTGAAGGACTCGTGTCCAGGTGTATCAATAACCAATAGACCTGGGACGAGCAGCTTCGCATCAGCTTTCAGTTCCTTGGTTCTTTCACGTATGTTCTCTGCAGGAAAATATGTTGCACCGATTTGCTGGGTAATTCCTCCGGCCTCACCTTCCTGGACATTTGTGCCTCGAATACAATCAAGCAACTTGGTTTTCCCAGTATCAACGTGACCCATAATACAGCAAATTGGGGACCGGAGATCCTTTTCACCATCTTCTTCCTTCGGATCTTCTTTTTTACCTTTTATTTCTTTTCGTTTATTTTTGTTTATAACAGAAGACCCGGGCTGATTTTTCATACTGTCAACATCCTGATCTACTCTCATAGCAACAGGAAGGGGCTCTGACTCCTGAGATGCTGCTCGAGCATTCTTTATCTCCTTCTTCACTACAGGTTCAGGTCCAGCCTCAGGCTCTTCCTCCTCATCAGCAAATGCACTTTTACCTGGCAGTTTGAGATCAGCATCATCCCAACTTTTTGCATCCCATTCATCTTCTTCCTCGTCTTCTTCAATCCCATTCTGTTGAGCCTCATCTGTAACATCGGTTTTCTCCTCTACTTTCATTTCTTCAACTTCTTCAATCTTCTCTGCTTCCACGGAATCCAGTTCAGACACATTATCCTCCTGGTTTTCATTTGCTTCGGTGCTTTCAACAGCCTTTGCAGAGGCCGAACCATTGGCCTGAGGATGCGGTTTCGACTTCCTCGTTTGGTACTTGGGTCGTTTTGTTGGGGCAGCACCAGTGTCACCACTAGGGAGCGGCAACCCACCAGCATTGGCAAGAATTTGATTTCTCATGGCCTCCCGTCGACGGGCTTCTTCCTTCTGCTTTCCTGTTAAAAGCTTTCCTTCTGCTTTCTTCTTCAGAAGTTTTTCCTTCTCTCGTTCCTTTTTCAAGCGTTTTTTCTCTTCTGCAAGCCTTTCAATTTCTTCTTGCCGAAGACGCTCCTCTTCTTCCTTCCGTAACTTCTCCTCTTCTTCCCTTTTCTTCTTTTCCTCTGCTTCTTTAAGTCTGGCAAGTCTCTCTTGCATCTCTCTAACATGCTTTGGGACTTTCTTATCAGGTACTTTGGCCTTCGTGTCTTCCTGTTTTTCTTCCACAGCAGGTGTAGCAGCTGTCTTTGCAGCAGCTGCCTTCTTCTCTTTCTCTTTTTCCTTCTTCTTTTTCTTCTTCTTCGCCGCTGCAGACTCCACAACTTCTTCCTCTCCATCCTTTTCACCTGCATCATCTACTAACTCTGCTGGTTCAGACTGAGTTTGAACTTTCTCTTGTACAGGCAGAGCAGGAGTAGGTCCTTCACCAAGTTCTGCTAGAAGCTTATCAAGTTCATCCTCTTCTTGTGCTGTTCTCCCGCTCTTCTTTTTCTTCTTTTTGTTTTTTGAAGTTTCCACAACTTCAGCTTCCTTACCACTAATACTGGTGCTGGGTGGTTCAGGTTCATCAACTGCATTAGTAACACTACTATTCTTCTTTTTCGAAGACTTCTTTTTACCAGAAAACATAATTGTCGATGCATCTTCATCCAGATCACCAATATCTTCAATCACGGTATCACCACCCAATTTAGAAAAAGAAACATCTTCACCCTTTCCTTCTGCAAATGATGCACCAGAGAAACCACTACTCTTTCTTGAAGACTTGGAAGACTTCTTCTTACCTGTAAAGGTAATGGAAGCAACATCTTCATCATCCTCTTTGGTTTCCTCCTTAATTTCCTCCCCTTCATCAAGTTCATCAAGATTAACCACAGGAAAGACACTACCACTGCTTTTCTTATTTGATTTTGACAGTTTCTTTTTTCCAGGAAAAGCGATAACCGGCTCATCATCGTCCTCCGAGTGCTGTTCTGACACTGATTTATCAATCAAATCCCCGTCTCCACCATCATCCTCATCACCAATTGCATCAAATGCCGACCCAGTAAACAAACTATTACCCTTTTTCGACTTTGAATACTTCTTCCTCCCACTAAAGACAACAGCATTATCATCATCGTCCTCACTGCCAGCACCACCATCACCTTCATTCCGAGTCAACCCCGAAGTATCATCAATATCCTCATCCACAAGCAACCCAAAACCCGAACCACTAACCAACCTATTGTTCCCACCTTTCTTCGTTTTTGACTTCTTCTTCCCACCAAACTGAACAACAACATCATCATCACCACTCATTTCCTGAACATCACCATCATCATCAACTTTGGGTTGAGAATTCTTAGAATTCGCCTTATTACCCTTCTTCTTACCAGCAACTAGGGAAACAACGTCCTCTTCCTGAACAGACTGTTCTTCAGATAACTCTGTTCCAATCGAATACTCATCGTCATCAATAACAACACCCTTCCTTTTCGACTTCACCCCACTGTCGTCGTCCCGGCCACTAGGCTTCTTTCGCCCCATCGATAAGTCGTGATTTCGACAGATAAAGTAATTCCGTAAACACTAGAAACAACAAACAGCCCCTACAAAACCCTAATACTTAATCAATAATCAGAATTACAAAACGAAACATATATAAATCAATATAGTCAGTAGATCCATTTCAGATAATTATATAAACTGAGTAGCACGTACTGAAATTCCAAAATCAATTTTTTTTTTAAACCCGGATTAAAATAACACCATACAGAATCAAATTAAATAAGCGATACATGAAATTAAAGAAGAAATAATTCACTTACAGCCGGAAAATTGCAAGCAACGTTTAATAGAGAGAGAGCTTACCAAGGCAATGAGTAGAGAGACGATCGGAATTGTACGAGTGAGTGTGTGTATTAGGAAAAATTTAGGGTTTTGCGTTACAGATTAGTTTTGGAGGGCAAAGGAAAAAGAGCTGAATGAAACGAAAATACTGCAACGAAGGAAATGGAGAGAGAAAAATGAAGGAAATGCAGAACACTGTTATTTAACTTATTTTTGTTAGTATTATTATTATTATTATAACATGTGGTTCTATTGATCTATCTAGGGTTGTGAATTTGTGATATGGGCTGGTTCGTCACCAGAAAGCCCACTGCGTTCTAGTTCTGGTCCGTTCCGCGACAATTGTCTGGTCTCGGGACTACTTAGAAAATCTCAAAACCCGCTTAGCTTAGAGTTTATAAATTGGATAAATTGTTGGCCGATTCATTTTTTTAAATTTTTTTTCTCTTTGGTCTTTTTTTTTTAACTGTTAAAAAGTATTTTAAGAATTTTTTTTTTTAAATGTCATCAACAATATCGTTGCTTTAGATTTTAGATTCGAATTGATGTATAAATAATTTTATGTTGTTAATATAGTCTTTCCTCATGTTTGGGTATCAATTTCTATGTATAACATACGAATTTGATCAAATTCGAATTTTTTGAGTTCATCTCGTTTTTCTTTGTTCTTGGGCTATTTTGGCCACTTTAATCTCTATTTAAGCTTTGAATTTGTTTAAAATCAGTCTCATATTGTTATCCTAACTTAGTACTACATTTGTGCACAATTTTTCTACCAAAAAACACTATTTTTGAGCTCCAAATCGAGCTTGACAATGTGCTGTCCGAAAACAGAGGGAGATATTTTTGGTGATTTAATTCACCAATCGCAGTATCTTTGAACGCAACATAACTGGACTGGAGCGATTACAAATGTCAAGCTCGATTACAAAGATGACTGGACTGGACTGAAGCGATTACAAAGATGACTGGACTGGAGCGATTACAAATGTTTAAAAAGGGACCAGCCCGTAATTCACCCTAATAATTACTAGTAAAGCGCCCAAAATTTTATCGTTATAAATAAAATAATTTAAAAAATTAAGATTATGAGAATTAAGTAAATAATTAAAATATAAACAAACAAATCAAAATTTTAATGCTAGCAAAATAAACAAATAATGATTGTAACATAATGATTATGAGTTTGATGCATATAAATTAAACAAATAATTATAATACAAGGATTAAGAAAAAGTAAATTGATAATCAGAATCACATAAATTTAAAAAATATATATTATTAAATATTTTGAAATACTTCTTTAAATACAATATTGGTTGTTAAACATATACGATTGCTACTATAACATATCAAAATTCAAAGGTTTTTAGGATTGATAACTCTAGATAAAGAGACGTACACCTGACAATAATGAAAATAGGTATTATAAAAAAATAAAATAAAATAATATGAACAAAATTAAAATAATAATACAAATTAAAACCAACTCATAGACAACAATGTAACTAAATGTCTAAATTTAACTGTCAAAAAAATAAAAATAAATAAACAGCAAACTTAAATAGTTCCATGTGTGTAACGATTTCCAGTAAACTCCATGTTCATTCTTTCCCTTGCTTAATAGTTCATTCTTTCCCTTGCTTAATAGTAAGTTTCATCCTCTTGTTAAAAATAGATAATTTTTTTGTGTTCTTTAACAAAGTTGTGACCTCGTGTACACTATAAATGTGTGTTAATCGAAATTTCAATGCTTACAACATTGTTCGATTGATGTTCCGTACTAAAGTGAAAGAGGAGTCATTGAAAAGAGGAGGCATTTTGCAGCAATGTCTTCGTACTATCAACTATGTTATTCAACTGCTAACAATGTATGGATTTTCAAAGGAATGCATATACTCCATCCGTTCCGGATAAATGTTCCTAGTAGATAAAACACAGGAATTAATAAACATAATTAATGATGTGATGTAAAATGTGTTATGACCACAACACCCATGAATATTAATTGAGTTCAACTATTTTAAATAATTGAGTTTCTTTGGGATGTGTTATATTAAATGAAGCTTTAAGGGTATATTAGGAAGAATGGTAGAGAATAGGTAGATCAAAAGTCATTAGGAATATTAGTTGGGACATCACAAAATAAAAAGTAGGAACATTTATCCGAGACAGGGTGAGTATTTATATTGTTTGCGATACTCAGGGTTCAATGACAACTTTTAGGTGTTTAATGCAATTTATAATTTAGTAAAAAATATAATTGTTTGTATCACATATATTCAATCACATGTGCAATCAAGATCACGGCTGTCCATATTCCAAGTGTAATCAAGATTATGGCTTTCCATATTCCCAGATCATGTGCAAATACTTAATGAACTTTTTAATAAATCAAGGACAAAATGAGAATTCTATATACTTTGTTCCCAATGCATGGTCAAGCTATTTATGTTATATAAATATGTCTTTCCATATTTGGCAACATGTTTTTGGCGGGATCTTAATATGTTTAGACTCTTTTGCTTTTATAACACACACACACACACACACACATATATACATACATACATACATATATAGATATATAGATATATATATATAATTTTTAGAATTGTTTTACGAGTGGGGCTATTCACATCCCCTAATCCTCTAAGTTAGAGCTGTCAAAACGGGCTGGCGGGACGGGTTGACCCGTAACCCGCCATAACCCGCCAACAAGCGGGCCCGGCTAACCCGCCAAATAGGCGGGACTGAAATTGCTCAACCCAACCCAACCCACCACGGGTTACGGGTTGGAACGGGCCAACCCGCAAAAAAGAGAATTTATTGATTTCCTGATTCACATTTAAAATGAACAATATAATTTTAACAAACAAGTTCATGGATGCAAGTTCACTCAAAAAGCATAAGATCTGTCACACTCTTATACAATTACAAATACTTCATTGTCAATAATCAAAATAATAGGCTAAGGCTCAATAGCAATTACCAAATAACAAAAACAACTAAAAAAAGCTACTAATGCTGCTGCCTGCTGCTAGTTTGCTGCTGCAAATTGCAATGCCTATCAATCCATCATAGACTTCATAGTATCACATCGAAACACAAATACACCATTACAATTACAAAAGCAATTAAACAACCAACTACTGCTGCTGCTAGTCTCTCTGCAATACCATTAAAATAATTTTTCTAGATCATCATCTTCATCAATAATCTCCAAAACATTGGATGCTTCGCATGATAAAGTTGTTTTAATACTAACATCATCTTCATTGACTTCGCTGAAATCGATTGGGGGTAACATCTATAGAAAAAATTAGGGCTCAAATCGATTGGGGGGTTAACAGCCAAAAGAAAATTAGGGGCTTAAATCAATTTACCTAGAGAGAGGCAGAGAGAGAGCACGGTGGATGGTGGAGGGTGGACGCCGGACGGTGGAAAGTAGTCGCTGATGGCGAGAAAGAATAGCACGGTCGTCTGTCGGAGTGAAAGAGGGTCTGAAGGAGCACAGCGCCGCGAGCCTTGGACAGTAGCCGGCAGTCTTCAGAGTTCGATTGGTCGGAGTCGGAGATCGGGAGTGAGAGAGAGAGAGAGAGAGAGAGATGTGTTTGTTTGATGGATAATGGATTCGTTGTTTTACTTGGAAATGACAATCCCAGTGGTCTCGCCGTATGACTTATCTTAGTTAGCCTAGGATTTTTTTTTTTGAAATTTTCACCAACGGTCCAGATTAAATGTAAAATAGCAATAAATTAATTATTTAAATTAACAGACTGCCAACCCGCCAGATCCCGCCTCAACCCGTGACCGTGCGGGCGAACCCGTTTGACCCGCCCCAAAACGGGACTGATTTTCCTCAACCCAACCCGCCACTTTTAGGTGGCGGGACGGGCTAACCCGGCGGGTTCAACCCGTTTTGACAGCTCTACTCTAAGTACACTCATTTTTTAGTGGCATATATCAAGTATGGCCGCCTGACCCGACAAAACAACTTATATGGCCTTTGACTGGTCAGCTCCTTTAAAAGGAAGAGAACAAAAGGGAGTAAAAGTGAACTTCCAAAAATGCCCATTCCAGTTAAGACGGTGACTTACAGTGTCGTTTAATCGACAACGAAACGATCACTAAACGGCTATTTGATCGTTTAAACTAATACTAAACGTTGAATAAACGATTAAACGTTCATTAAAAGGTTTATCAAACGGTTAAAGGAAAGTAAGTTCACCTTGAACGTTTAAACGTGTACCAAACGGGCTGACCAAAAGTTTAAACGAATAGTTTGACAGTTTAAACGCCTTGAACGATTAAACGTGTACCAAATGTTCACATCGCGATTCACGAATGTTCACATCGCGATTCACTAATGTTTGCATCGCGATTGGAAAATTTTAAAAATGCGATGAACCAAACTACAAACTAATTTAAGCCATAAATAAAACAAGCGCGAAACACAAAAACAGAACGTTTCATTGAAATAGGGTAGAAGATGAAGGTTTTTAGTCTTTGGTTGGAGGGCATTGATAGTGGGTCGAAACAGTGTTGACATTTGCGATTGAGACTCTTCTTGGGTTGAGGATGATTCGGGTGAGGCATTAGAGGAGTGAGTGGTGAGGGATTGTTTGTTGTATTGGGTGTTACATGATTTGGTGAAGGAATCCATGGAATGAAATTTGACACATTGTTCCTTGGATCTCGCAGCGATTTCTTACTCGTCGGCCGATTGAGCGAGGTCGACGGATCACTTGTTGAGGAGTAGCTTGAGGAGTGGCTAGGAAGATCATGATTCGTTGTCGCATTTCATTATAGGAGATGGGTCGATGTACGAATTGAGTATATTTGGCGAACACATGATGAAGGTTGGTATGTTTTTGTAATGACGACGAAGAGTTGGATAGGAAGATGAAGAAAAGCTAAAGAGATAATGAATATATTTAGAGAGCTTTGAATATAGGTTATCATTTTATACATCTTTTCGAAGTTTTGAGAAGATGAAGGGGTTTCTTGATTAGAGGAATGTGATTGAACATATTAAAATTTTCCTACCGTTTGTCGAACAGTCTCCTTTGGGCTTTGGGATTACACTTTGGGAAACGGGGAAATAAATGAGCATATTAAACACATATTTTAAACTAACCGTTTAAATGGATAGAATAAACGAGTAGATTAAACGGTTATTTTTAAACTATTCCACTTAAACCCATGTGAAGTTTATCTTTTTTGTCAAAAATATGAATATGTACTTAATACAACAATATGAATATGTACTTAATACAACTTAAAAACTAATATTTCAGTAAATATGAATATGTTCGCATCGCGATTCACTAATTTTTGCATCGCGATTTAATAATGTTTGAATCGCGATTCACGAGGTTGACATCGCGATGTACTAATTTTGCATCGCGATTATGATGAACTTATTAATCATCGCGTTTGGGAAATTTTAAAAATGCGATGAACCAAACTACAAACTAATTTAAGCCATAAATAAAACAAGCGCGAAACAAAAAACGACGTTTCATCTCACTTCCATTGTCGCACACAAAAAAATTCATCTCATTTCCATTGTCTACACCGAACTTCTTCTCTCGAAATCGAGTGTTAACGTATAAGAGAATTATTTCTTCTCCACGAACGGAATACACAAATAACAAAAATGGCCAAAACGACGAAGGAAACTCGGACAACGGTGTGTATTTCTTCTACATTATTTGAAAAATTATGAAATGCTTTTATTCAATTTGTGAGTCCGTGTTAAAATACACAATTACTAAACGAACATTTTGACCGTTTAAACGCATACTAAACGATCATCGTTTTGTTCACAACTACTTAAGTTAATTTCCTTCTATTTTCGGACCACGGTTTACCTTAAACCCTTTGCCCTAAACGATCATCGTTTTGTTCACAACTACTTCAACTCAACCGTTTGTGCTTGAATCGAGTTCCATAGTTCGAATCTTCTTGTTGGGTTTACGACCACACTTCAACATCCGTAAAATCACAAAAGGTAATTCTTGAAAGACCACAACAAAAACCCTTTCCTCTATTTGCATTTCGCTTATCGAGCACACTCCAACTCACACTTCAACATCAGTAAAATCACAAAAGATAATTCTTCCAAAACGTTTAACCCTCGTTCGGTTATCGTTTATAATTTATTTTTGCAACTTTATTCTTTGGCAATTTATTTCAGTTCTATGTTTGGTTTAGGTTTTATGTTCTTTTGATTGCACTTTTTGTAAAAATTTTAAAATGAATTGTTTTCGTCTTTTACGTTTACGTTTATATTTCAATTGCGAACAATATGGCATTCCTTCTTGAGCGTTCAAAATGGTTCGACTCAAAAGTTACTTGCGGTGTAGACTACACATAGTAGATGAAGTGTATAACAAATTAGACGATGCACACAAAGATCTATTCAAGACATCTGCTTTGGAAACTTGTACAAGATGCGGGATAATATGAATATGGTGGGCAAACTTACCCATGCACTAAATATGATGAGGATTAAACCAATCAATGATTTAAACGAGGTCTGGTTTTGTATTGGGGGTAAAAAGATCAGATTTGGCTTCTCAGACTATACCCTCATAACTGGATTACACCCAGGTATTGAGGAAAATTTCATTTCGGAAATCCCTGGTGGAAACAGACTGAGGAATGAATATTTTGGTGGAGTGAAAAAATCCATCAAGCCTAAAGAATTGATGGAGGCATTTCTGAATCGGGCAAACAATGAGGAGGACCGATACAAGCTGGGGCTCTCTCTTGTATATGAATATGTTTTGAGAGCTCGGGAAAACACGACACAAATTGACGCAATGGTTTTGGATATTGTCGACAACTTAGAGGTGTTCAATAGATATCCATGGGGAACAAGGACTTATAATCACCTCCTAGTTGGTGACAAGAAAAATTGAAGGTCGCGCAAACCATGTATCGTACTATGGCTTCACATATGCACTACGGGTAAATGTTTAAAATCAGTTATTGATTGAATAACAACTATTTATACTCATATCATGTTTCTAACATACAATTTTCCGTAGGTTTGGGCATTTGAGTCCTTCTCAGGCATAAGAAAGGCGTTTAATTTGCAAGAGACGGAGCAAAAACGGCCTAGGATGTGTAAGTGGAAGATGGTGGGAAAGTTTGCGAGAAAATGCCAAATATGATAAGGTTCTTGCATTCTTTGGAGACATCACGGGTAAAGAATTAAGAGAACTTTCATATTTTTGTTGTTGTTTGTTGATATGATTTGAGAGAGATGAAGAATTGAGAGAATTTTCTTATTGATTTATGAAAAAGAAATACATTGTAGAAAGGAAAGTTCATACCATTTTACTGAGAGATAGAGAGTATATATACGGCTCTCTTATAACCAACTTAGCTGCCGAAAAAATTAACACATCACTTACACCCTTAAGCTATTAAGAAATTACACACCCCATACGACTTATATGTGTTGTTTGTGAATTGGCGGGATGGTGGTTTCATGCCATTGACCTCGACCTCGAAGAATCTCTTCTCCCTACGTTCTTGATTATCCGTTGACGTGGGCACAAAATTTTGATTATTATATTGAGGAAGAGCGGATGAGGCAAATGAGGCGGATGAAGGCGTTGCACTGAACACCAATCTCACAAGAGAGAAGAAGCATCACCTTCGGCGTGCGTCAACTTTGAAATCAATGTGGGAGATGCTCGTAGGGATGCACGTATAGATGCCAATACGGATGCCACTTCTGAGATGCCCCAGAGGTACCCTCGGATCATTTTTCATTGATTTGATGAGGAGGTTTTGGATTACGTGGCAAATTTGGAGAGGTCTTTGGGGAGCAAGATCGATGCATTAGACCGGAAGGTCGATGCATTAGACCAAAAGGTTGATGCATTGATTGTGCAAAGGAGGGAGAGGTCGAGCCCTAAGGGTGATAGTGTTTCGGCCGGACATCGGTCTATGAGGGAGGCGGGATGTTTTGGGAATGGAGCTAGGCGAGAACCACGAGGCTTGTGTGGAGACACACAATGAGGATCAAGTGGAGATGGGGACGATCTGAGCCACGAGAGGACTCTTGCGAGGATCTGTGGAGCGGGCGGGCTGCCCGGCGTGGGGATAATGTCGAGGAAGAGCGGGCCGTGGATAATTCGGAATCGGAGGAGAGCTCAAATCAAGGAGGATTTAGAGTTAAAAGGACAAGAAAAGAGCTCGAATGCAGGAATGTTACGGAGGCTGGAGTGAAGAGACAAACAATCGGCGTATGTGAGAACTCCCTACACTAAAGACACGTAATATAATGAAATGGAGGAAGAAGTTAGACAAGTTAGGCTGAGACCTTTATTGTTTAGATCTAGATCCATAAAGACTGTAATATAATTTGTTTATAATTAGATACGTAGTTAGTTTTTATAGTTAATA
This sequence comes from Platycodon grandiflorus, assembly GCA_016624345.1. Classification (NCBI taxonomy): domain Eukaryota; kingdom Viridiplantae; phylum Streptophyta; class Magnoliopsida; order Asterales; family Campanulaceae; genus Platycodon; species Platycodon grandiflorus. The sequence goes on along the minus strand of CM028364.1, from coordinate 17,422,816 downwards.
TATTATGTTACGTTTTTGGGATCTTGACATGTCTTTGATTCAAAAGGTGATTATAGCGATGCAAACATTCATAAATCGAGATGCACATGTGATTCATCGCGATTTAGAAATCATGCATCGCGATTATGAGACTTTGCATCGACTCTTTACAAAAATTACATGTACACTTGACTTAAAATTATGAATATTTAGTAAATTTATCATTCATTACACCACGACCACCTTGAAATTCAAGTTTCATTCAAAATCTACTAAAGTACAAAATTTGTGTGTAGTCATCTGATTAATTGATCGCGATGCGAATGAGATACATCGCGATGCAAAACTAATTCATCGCGATCCATATATATGCATCGCGATTTAGAAATCATGCATCGCGATTACGAGACCTTGCATCGATTCTTTACATAAATTACATGTACACTTGACTTAAAATTATGAAAATTTAGTAAATTTACCATTCATTACACCACAACCATCTTGAGAATTCAAATTTCATTCAAAAATCACTAAAGTACAAAACACGTGTGTAGTCATTCGATTAATTCATCGCGATGCGAAATCATTCAAAAATTTACCAATGTGAATTACATGTACTCATCATATATATATATACAAAAATTACAAAATTCCAAAATTTACAATTATTACAAAATTGGATTAAGCCGGTTTATTTCTTCATGTGCCCCCTGCTATCATCATCCCTGAACTATTCTTGCTCTGTATTTGTTGTGATGAATGTCATATTGTTGGGGTATTGATGTCCCGTTTAATAGATATTCAATCAACATGCGAGACGATGACGCCGCAATCTTCGGTGCGCTTGTTGGGGTGATTACGCACATGTTTTTATCGGACATTTGACGTTTTTCGGCTAATCCTTTGAATCTTTTGGATGTTTTATCCAGGGCAATTCTTTTATTATTTCACGCATCTTTCCTTCAACGTGGTTTACGTAAAGTAAAATATTCACAAAAAAAAAAAAAAAAAACAAAAACAAAAACAAAAAAATAGTTAATGCGTGATTATTTTCAGTTGTATTTTGATTAAATAGTCGTAGATTACTCACTAGTTTCTTTGCCCTTTCCAAATGCCAATCTTTCTTTGCCTTTGGCTGGATGTAAGAGTTGTAGAGGGTCCAGGACATTAATGGTTCTGAGAAAACCAGTAGTGTCCAGTGATCACAGACTCCAGTCTGTTCATTTCCCGCACCAGGTGTGTTGATAGGGAAGATGAATAACTCATCATCAGTTTTCATTGCCTCTCTCAACACGTTGTCTATCTTTTCTTCTACGACTTGTCTGAACTCTACCCCACCTCTTACAACAAAGTTCTAAATTACAGTTTCAATGTTAGTTTTCAGCAATCAATTAATAATCTTATACGTTAAGGAATTAGGATGATTCTTACCCAGCTATCAGATGTAAAAACAGTTCCAATTCTGGGTTTTCATTTTTGGAGGATTTGTTGTACGACATGTGCCCATGTGTCGATGTCTTTGTAAACAAAGAAAACTAGTTATTCTTTCTGAAAATAAAATATCACATATCAACAGCTTCATAAGTACAATACATACAAAGTTTTCTAGTTTATCGTTGTGTAAGATGGGCAGTGTACTTCTCAGGTCTATTACTGGCACAATGTCTCCAGCTGTCAAGACATGTGCGCTGCATAATGTGAGGAGCATATTAATATGTCAGAACAAAAACCATATTGACGTAAGTATTATCAGAAGCATGAATAATTTGATATTTTGAAATTTAACAATATTAGTTTCACTTACTCCTCTCCCCCATGCCTTTGGTAAATATAGATCATTGCATCCCTCACTTCTTTCGCCATGACCTTAACAGGCTCATGATCATCGTTGAGTGGTAGTTGGGGATCGTGTTTCTTTTCTTATAAAGGGGAATATCATCCCCTTTGTCCCCGCATGAATCCCCTTTATTCTTCCTCTTGCGGTCTGCTCGTTCTTTTACGCCTTTGGCCAATGAAGAAGGAGACAGGGCACTTTTCTTTCTAGACTCAGCAGCATTAACAAGATCATCCGAATCATCATCTGTTTCAGTATCTTCTTCAGATTCTTTCTTTGACGTGGTTTGTACGTCCTTCAGAATCGATCGGATGGTTTCATCTGTTTCGCTTGTTCTTTGGGGTTGTTCTTTGTTGTGCCCTTAGCATCTCCATCTCTTCGCCATTGTTGATAGTTTGTTGCTAAGAGCTTGAACCTCGGTTTCGGCTTGAAGAAGTTTCAAATTCATGGCGGCTTGTTGCTCTTGGGCACAGTCGGTTGATTGTTGTTCAAGCTTTGCTAATTCATGTTTGATTTTCAACTTCCGTAGCCTTAGCTTCTAGTGTCTTTGATTTTTCAACCAACTCGGTTTGGAGCAGTGCATTTGTTCTTTGCTCGCGAATTCAACTCTTAAGCTTGCTATTTCTTGACGTAGCTTCAAATTCAATTCATCCGTATGCTTTTCGGATGATTTTTCAAGCTTGGCTAATTCAGATTTGAGAGAATCTATTTCATCATTAGCCTCTATTACGGCATATTTAGCCTCTATTTGATACTTTTCGATCAACTCGGTTTGTAGCCTCTCTATTTCATTGTGATTGTCATATAGTTGAGAGGAACTTTCATCAGTGGCGTTGAGCGACTTGCTTTTATTTTGCTCTTCAAGCAGCGAGTTTTCAACAATTCAATTTCATTGTCCTTTTCTTGAATTTCTTTGTCCTTTGATTCAATTGTGGACAATTGCTTGATCGACTCCTCTTTTAAATTCCCGCTGTTTTTTCAACTTGTTGCGTATCATCAATCTCGGTTTGAAAGAGGCCGGTGTCAAAAATTCATTTCTTTTTCGCTCCTGAATTTGAAGTTGAGCATCCTCATCGCACACATTTCTTCATCATGTGTCTTGATTCCCGAATGTTTCTCTCGGTTGGTGTTGCCTTGGGAAATGATGCAATTTCGCAAAAGCAAGAAAGTAAATGTAATACAATGTTAGGGAGATGCATCGAAAATGCATTGTTTGTTATTTGTAACTAGATAATAAAGGCACATTTTATACACTTACTTTTTCTTCATGACGAATTGAAATCGATTTTTAAAAATGTTTGACATCCGGATAGATCCCATTTGAGGAACCTTGGGATATCCTCTTCTATAATTGGTTTGATGATGTTGCTTCGCTCGCATAACCAATCTTGCATGTGCAAATTCAACCCTCTTGTTAGTACAAACAAATCCTTGGACCTTTGTATATGGAAATTTGAAATTAGTTACAAGTGAGTGTAAAAAGTTACCGGTGCGACACGCATTTCTCCACGTTGTCATCCTTTCTAGTTTCTAAGGCATTTATCAACTGTCGACAATATGGTCTGACCAATTGTAGGTTGAAATTTTGTCGAAGTCCGATATTATATTGATATATGCCCATGGTATGTAACTGCTAGTTGTTGGGACAAGGAAGGTTGCAAGAACAAGCAGGGTCGTCAAAATTGCAACGTCGTTAATTTCCCTTTGATCTTCACTAGGCATAATGGCACGAATCCGATTACATATAAGGGTTGGGCTAAGCTTGAAGTCTTTTGATTTCCTTGATTCCTTTTCGGGAAGTGCCTTAGGAGGAAATCGGATCGTTCAATGTTGTAAAAGTTAATTTTGATTTCCTCCTCCCGTCATTGATTCCAAGCGAAGCTTTGCATGCCTTGCTTTAAGCTCTAGGTCTTTCTTTCCAACCAAGAAAGACTTTTCATCCTTTACATAACAGCTTACAATCATTGCCAGTACGGAACTATCCACCGTACAATGTTTTTCTATAATTTTGTCTTGGATACCGGCTTCAATCAGTTTCCAAAACGGTGTTTTATTCAGGGCTTGTAGGTGATTGTCAGAATTGAAATGTCTTAATCTGTTTATTCGAGTGTGAGGCGCATCGTATTTTAATGGTGCGGTTTGTTTCTGTTGAAGCTGCATAACAAGGGATATTCCATGTTATTACCAAAGTAAATTTATTGAAACAGAAGAAAGTAAACCAATATGCATAGAAATCATCTTGAATACGGAAATCCAAACAATTTTTATATGTCACCTTTGTTGTATTTCCATGCACACACTATGTGTCTTTATTCATATATTATACGCTAGTGCCCTAAAGTTCTGTTTTAAGAACCTAGAATTGATTAAAGCATTACATAATTTTTATATGTCCCCTTTGTTGTATTTCCATGCACACACTATGAATTATTATTCATATATTATACGCTAGTGCCCTAAAAGTTCTGTTTTAAGAACCTAGAATTGATTAAAGCATTACACAATTTTTATATGTCACCTTTGTTGTATTTGCATGCACACACTATGAATTATTATTCATATATTATACGCTAGTGCCCTAAAGTTCTGTTTTAAGAACCTAGAATTGATTAAAGCATTACATAATTTTCAAGTCTTAAGAACCCTAGAATAAATTGAACCCTAGAATCGCGATTTCCGAGTCTTAAGAACCCTAGAATCGCGATTCCCAAGTATTTTAACACGGACTCACAAATTGAATAAAAGCATTTCATAATTTTTCAAATAATGTAGAAGAAATACACACCTGTTGCGAGTTTCCTTCGTCGTTTTGGCCATTTTGTTGTACGTGTATTCGGTTCGTGGAGAAGAAATAATTCTCTTATACGTTAACACTCGATTTCGGAGAGAAGTTCTTGGTGTAGACAATGGAAGTGAGATGAAATTTTTTGTGTGCGGACAATGGAAGTGAGATGAAACGTTACATTTTTGTTTCGCGCTTGTTTTATTTATGGCTTAAATTAGTTTGTAGTTTGGTTCATCGCATGTTTAAAATTTCCCAAACGCGATGATTAATAAGTTCATCATAATCGCGATGCAAAATTAGTGCATCGCGATGTCAACCTCGTGAATCGCGATTCAAACATTCTTTAATCGCGATTCAAACATTAGTAAATCGCGATGCAAACATTAAGTAAATCGCGATGCAAACATACGTACATCGCGATTCGAACATATTCATATTTAAAATATTAGTTTTTAGGGATAATGACATTGGAAGTCCCTTGACTTTGTTTAAGGTCATTATTGGAATTTCACTTACCCTCTCGACCGGTGAAGAATTCCAAAATTGTAATTGGCGAATCCCTCCCTCCCGTATTCTCCCCATTAAAACCTAACTACCCCACAGGCCAAAGCGATCGATAAAGAGAGAAAGAGAGTCGCGGCCATGGGAGATCGATGTAGGTGTGGTAGGTCAACTGTAATGAAGACATCATGGATGAATAACCCGAGTGTATGAACACGAAATTTGTTGGACATTGTTGCAATAAACCGATATAATAAATTGAAAAGAAAAACGAGTAACAATAAAAAAACGAGTGTATGAACACGAGAATAACCCGAATACGGTCATTTTGCATTCATTAACCCCAAAATACATATGTTCAAAAACTACCATGTGCAAACTACATCAACCCCAAAATACATATGTTCATTCCCAGCGATTACATCATTCCCATACCCCGAATAACCCCATAATACATAGTCATTTTTCATCAACCCCAAAATGAGAGAATCCAACACAATGTTCAAATTGACAACTTTTCAATACATCATTCCCAACTACACTAAATATTAACATAGGTGTTTTGACCCTTTTCTACTTTTGGCCTTTTCATTTCTTTGCTCTGGCTTGTTGACACATCTGGTTGTGATGTGCCTTGAGTAGGTGTGATGTGCCTTCAACAATGCTCTTCTTTCTGCCGCTTGGCTCCACCTGTATAAGATAAATAGTGAAAAATTGTTGCAAAACAATTCCAAACCAAAAAAACAAAAAAAATGAAGCAAAAAAAAATCAGAAAACATAGTTTTCTTACCTGTTGGTTTCCTTCAACAATGCTCTTCTTTTTCTCTTTTGGCTTTGGTTGGCAACCAATTCCTCCTTCCTTTGTGCATCTTCTAATATTATGTCCATCATGTCCACACCTATTGCATCTCAATTTTATACTCCTTCTTCCCAACTTAGTTGCACCCATATCGACCTTGGCCTCTCTTGGTTCCTCTTTTTCTCAAGCATTCGCGTGAGTCCCAAAGACCAAGTTCATTGCTTCTTTTTGGCCCTATATGCTTGCTTCCTAGAGATATCAAGTTGATGATCGTTTCTCCGTTGTTCTCAAAGACTCCAGGCCATCTTGGATTACCTCTTATAGTTTCCATGTACTGCTTGGCCACCCATTTTGATGTTGCATACTTAATCTTGTGGCTGTAATTACACATATGTTCATCCCTATATGTTGCAACTACCCACTGACATGAGTCTTGATTATAAGAAACCAACAAAAGCCAAGGACATGCGGCATTTCCTATGCATCTAACCCTAATTCGACCTTGTCATTCTTCGAAATTTTAGTCTCCTTCTATTCACAATTGAATAATTCTTTATTGCTTCCCTAACATCTTGAGCATCTTGAACTTCATCCCAATCTCAAATTTTGGATCATTTAAATCGGTAACAATATGAAAGTCGGGATAACAATCCCTTTTCTGGCAATAAACTCTTCCTCATCATCAGCTTGATAAGCTCCTTAGTTCATCGAGTCGGCATACTCGGACCCTACATAGTCGAATCGAATCGAATCAACAACTCGTTTTTACCCTTCTTGTACAGGAATTTGAACTTTCGCCAACACCGGTGAAAAACAGGCTCCTCATCTTCTTCTTCTTTCCATCATCATCATCATCATCATCATCATCATCATCATCATCATCATCATCATCATCATCATCATCATCATCTGGCTCATTCACCCCAGCAACATTATCTAATTCAAAATCAAATGGCCCATTACCTGGCACATTAACCCTGATCATGATCCAAATTAATTGGTCCATCACCTACCTCATTAACCCTATCGGCATTAGTATCCAAATCATTATCGTATCATGCTCAATATGTTTAATAAGTTTCACATTGCCACTAACCCTATGTCTCAAAGACCCTCTTCTACTTGGTTGTCGGTTGCATAGCTTGTTGATCATCTAGGTCTTCAATTACCACGTAACTTGACCCGGATGCAAATACATTATCAACAAATGAATCAATCACAGAGTATCTATGTTCAATGTACATATCAATCACTTTGTGGTGCTTCACATACTTAATCAATTCAATCACATCCTTATCTCCCCCTAATGGTTTCAAGCCATTGCTCAAATCACAACCAGTGTAAATAGTGATAGAACATGATGTCATCCTCTTCATCAACATACCCCAACTTTTTAAGCATGCTATTAATATCCATTCGATAGTTTTCCCCATCCACACAATCAACAAAGTCAATATAACCCTCCTTATAAACCCTCTCGGTATTGGATTCAATGTAGCCCCATCTTGAATCTTCAATGTAAAAAACATGGAATTTTCAACCGAAAAATGTAAATTACATCTTAGAATCATTATAAACAAACCCCAAAGGGGCCAAACAAGAAAAAAACCCACTGTACATGTATATATATATATATATATATATATATATCAATTCGAATATCTTGGACCACACACACACAAGAAAAAAACACACGATAATGACACTACATAGGGACCACACAAAGACTACCATAAACAAATATATGCAAATTGGACCACACGGCACACACGACCAATTCTTTTTCCCAAATGCATCCTCAAAGACCGACAATAACAATAATTGGCAAATAACTAAGCACTTTTACGGAGAATCTTCACTTTTTTGGGAAAAACAGAGGATATTTTTGAATATTCGATACATGGTAAAAGTTAGATGGAATACTTACGTAAAGCTCATGCGGGTCGATTACGGTGCCTCTTTGTCGAATACTCCACAATGTCCCCATTTCCTTTTGCTTGATTATGCCAATCAACGATCGTGATGAAAGACAAACCCTAGGTCGGACAAAGAAGGTCCTCCGTTTTGGTAAAGTTAGCGTGCGTCTCTCTCTCTTGTTAATCGTTTTGGTAATGTTTTGGTAATAGCCAAAGAGAGGGTAAGTGAAATTCCAATAATGACCTTAAAAAGATAAACTTCAAATGGGTTTAAGTGGAATAGTTTAAAAATAACCGTTTAATCTACTCGTTTATTCTATCAATTTAAACGGTTAGTTTAAAATATGTGTTTAATATGCTCATTTATTTCCCCGTTTCCCAAAGTGTAATCCCAAAACCCAAAGGGAATGTTCGCCAAACGTAAATTATCGGTTAAACGAAACACAACGAACGTTTAAACGTTCTATATATTTTTGTTTAATTATTTCTGCATTTTATTGAATTCCTTTCGGCGGAAATAAAAGTCATAATTTTTGGCGGAAATTAACGTTTAAACGTTTACGTATAACCGTTTAAACAATATTTAGAAAGAAGATTTATAAAAAAACGCTGAATATTTTTATAAAACTTCTTTCAAAATATTTTATTAGATGTTTAAATGCTATAAAAATTAGTTGTTTCAAGCGAGCAATATATTTAAACGTTTAATAAATGATCATTTAATTTTTTATTTAATCGTTTAGAAGTTTAAAGGGATAATGACATTACTAGTCCTTTGACTATGATTGATTCTACCATTAGTCCTTTAACAAATTCTTTTCATCGTTAGTATTTTTCCGTTAACTCCGTCATGTTTTAACCTAGCGAAACACAACGACGTGTCTTAACGAAACACAACGACATGTTTTAACCTAGCGAAACACAACGATGTGTCTTAACGAAACACAACGACATGTTTTAACCTAGCGAAACACAACGACGTGTCTTAACGAAACACAACGACATGTTTTAACCTAGCGAAACACAACGACGTGTCTTAACGAAACACAACGACATGTTTTAACCTAGCGAAACACAACGATGTGTCTTAACGAAACACAACGACATGTTTTAACCTAGCGAAACACAACGACGTGTCTTAACGAAACACAACGACATGTTTTAACCTAGCGAAACACAACGACGTGTCTTAACGAAACACAACGACATGTTTTAACCTAGCGAAACACAACGATGTGTCTTAACGAAACACAACGACATGTTTTAACCTAGCGAAACACAACGACGTGTCTTAACGAAACACAACGACATGTTTTAACCTAGCGAAACACAACGACGTGTCTTAACGAAACACAACGACATGTTTTAACCTAGCGAAACACAACGACGTGTCTTAACGAAACACAACGACATGTTTTAACCTAGCGAAACACAACGACGTGTCTTAACGAAACACAACGACATGTTTTAACCTAGCGAAACACAACGACGTGTCTTAACGAAACACAACGACATGTTTTAACCTAGCGAAACACAACGACATGTTTTAACCTAGCGAAACACAACGATGTGTCTTAACGAAACACAACGACATGTTTTAACCTAGCGAAACACAACGACGTGTCTTAACGAAACACAACGACATGTTTTAACCTAGCGAAACACAACGATGTGTCTTAACGAAACACAACGACATGTTTTAACCTAGCGAAACACAACGACGTGTCTTAACGAAACACAACGACATGTTTTAACCTAGCGAAACACAACGACGTGTCTTAACGAAACACAACGACATGTTTTAACCTAGCGAAACACAACGACGTGTCTTAACGAAACACAACGACATGTTTTAACCTAGCGAAACACAACGATGTGTCTTAACGAAACACAACGACATGTTTTAACCTAGCGAAACACAACGATGTGTCTTAACGAAACACAACGACATGTTTTAACCTAGCGAAACACAACGACGTGTCTTAACGAAACACAACGACATGTTTTAACCTAGCGAAACACAACGATGTGTCTTAACGAAACACAACGACATGTTTTAACCTAGCGAAACACAACGATGTGTCTTAACGAAACACAACGACATGTTTTAACCTAGCGAAACACAACGACGTGTCTTAACGAAACACAACGACATGTCTTAACGAAACACAACGACACCATAAACGTTTAAACGACATAGCGTATATTATATCTTCGAATTTTAATCATGATTAATTTTAATTAAATTTTAATGAATACACTGGATAAGAAAATATTGTTGTGGAAATAGACTTTTAAACGACACCATAAACCTTTAAACGACACAACTGTATATTATATCTTCTGAATTTTATTTGAGTTCCTTTGGCGGAAAATTAGGTTTTTGTATATTAATATATATTATATAATCCTTCTTTATTCTATCTCTCTTATTCTCTCCTCTCTCTCTTAAATCTTTCTTTCTTTCCCTCTCTCTCTCTCTCTCTCTCTATATATATATATATATATATATATATATATATATTTGGAACAATTCATGGCTTCATCTTCAACGATTGGCTCGGTTGAACGAAAGCGGAAATCTCGTAATAAATTTTGTAGATGTGGCTTGAGAGCTCCGAATGGACGTCATTGACCGAAAACACCCGGAATGAGGTTTAATGGATGTCCAAATTACAAGGTAATCGACTTTTATTTTATCATTTATGCGAAAAGGGATTATAATATTAACGATATGTTCAATTGTCCAATTATTTGTAGGACCCCAAAAGAATTGTGGGTACTTTGAATGGGTTGATCGGTTTCTAAGAAAGCGATTGAGGTAATCAACGAACATAAAGATGAGGTACATGATTTGCAAATGAAAATTTCGAAGATGGAAGTGAATTTGTCCAAGAAAGAACCGAGAAATTTATCTCTAAAAAAGAAATTGAAAGGCTTGAGCTTGAGTTGAGAATGCTAAAAAAAAATGCTTGGAAGAAGATGTACATGGGAATTGTTTTTGTTTTATGTATTGTAAATGCCTATTTTGTTTATGTGCTTACAAATGATAGGAAAGGACAGTTGATGTTGCCATAAGGAAATGTGGTTTAAACGAAATGTCATTATTATTAACCTAAACTAGGCAAATTGCAACAAGCGATCTAGTCCTACTTCTACATCTACTCTTAGTTCGCAACAAGATGGTAAATATAGACATCTTTTCTCCCGATCAAGTTTGTAGGCCCTCTTAAAGACACGTAATATAATTTGTTTATAATTAGATCGTAGTTAGTTGTTTATAGTTAATATATTATGTTCTATTTTTGGGATCTTGACATGTCATTGATTCAAAAAGGTGATTCATCGCGATGCAAACATTCATCAATCGTGATGCAAACATTCATCAATCGCGATGCAGATGTGATTCATCGCGATTCATAACGACATTAATCGCGATTCGAGACCTTGCATCCCGATTCTTTACAAAAATTACATGTACACTTGACTTAAAATTATGAAAATTTAGTAAATTTACCGTTCATTACACCACAACCACCTTCGAATTCAAATTTCATACAAAAATAACATGTACACTTTGCATCCCGATTCTACATCTACTCTTAGTTCGGCAACAAGATGGTAAATATAGACATCTTTTCTCGATCAAGTTTGTAGGCCCTCTTAAAGACCCGTAATATAATTTGTTTATAATTAGATCGTAGTTAGTTGTTTATAGTTAATATATTATGTTCTATTTTTGGGATCTTGACATGTCATTGATTCAAAAGGTGATTCATCGCGATGCAAACATTCATCAATCGTGATGCAAACATTCATCAATCGCGATGCAGATGTGATTCATCGCGATTCATAACGACATTAATCCGATTACGAGACCTTGCATCCCGATTCTTTACAAAAATTACATGTACACTTGACTTAAAATTATGAAAATTTAGTAAATTTACCGTTCATTACACCACAACCACCTTCGAATTCAAATTTCATACAAAAATAACATGTACACTTTGCATCCCGATTCTACATCTACTCTTAGTTCGCAACAAGATGGTAAATATAGACATCTTTTCTCGATCAAGTTTGTAGGCCCTGTCCTTAGGGGTGGCCAGTGGTAGAGTTGGGGCTTCATAGAGTGTGAGCTCGCCCCTTAGATGGTAAATATATACTCATCCTCCTTTTCTAGACTTCTATTACCACCATCGGGAGATCCAGTGAGTATCTTTATATATAATGCCATTTGCTTCAACTCCTACGGTAATAGATGACACGCCATTATCATGTGTGACAACCGGAGGAGAGAAGACGAAGCAGTACGTTAGAATATTTTTGCTCTTTTGACATCACCACAAGATACTTCTTGCGTTCTGAAACGGCGGATGTATAGGCTAACATATGTCCATTTGACATAATGCCATGAAATCCAAGAATATTTGCGCGGACGAGCTTGGTCATCTTGAAAGAAAGACGAGAAGAAGGTGAAGAAGAGTAGAAGGTTTTTGAAAGTTTTGGACCGTGAAAAGATCGATGTATAGGACTATGTTTATCTTTGGAGGTTTTGAAAGTTTTCGAGAGGGATTGTATTGTAAGGATTTGAATAAGAACTTCCTTAAATAAAAGAGAAATGAAGATTGGACCGTTGATATACGGGACAAAGTTGTCCTACACTTGAGGTTCATGAATGTGCTAGTTGAAAATAAATACAAAGTGGTTTAAGCATGGCCGACAAGTTTGACATCCACAGGATGTATTAACTTTTAAACAGGATGTTTGACATCACAGGATGCATTGAAAGCTTGATTCTTCGAGAACCTCAACGGTCTTCTTTGGGAAACGTTGACGCCTAGTTTTTCAAATGTACGTTTAAACGGATACCTTGACGTTTAAACGGAAACCATACTTTTCAGTCGTTTAAACGTTTATTTTCCAAAACGGTATAAGTTTAAACGACTTGAAACGTAAAGGTATCTCAACGGACAACCATGTTTTTTTAAATGTACGTTTCATATATCCGTTTAACATCCATCCAAAGAAATAATATTCAACAAAGCTTATATTTTTATAATTTTATATATTATAAAGTCAAATAACAGAAGAAGTACAAAGAAATAGGAAAAAAAAAAAAGGAAAATAACCTATACATCATTACTAGAACAGCTTGGTTCATCGCATTTTTAAAATTTCCCAAACGCGATGATTAATAAGTTCATCTTAATCGCGATGCAAACATTAGCGCATCGCGATGTCAACATCGTGAATCGCGATGCAAACATTCGTTAATCGCGATGCAAACATTCGTGAATCGCGATTCAAACATATATCCGTTTAACATCCATCCAAAGAAATAATATTCAACAAAGCTTATATTTTTATAATTTTATATATTATAAAGTCAAATAACAGAAGAAGTACAAAGAAATAGAAAAAAAAAAAAAAGAGGAAAATAACCTATACATCATTACTAGAACAGCTTGGTTCATCGCATTTTTAAAATTTCCCAAACGCGATGATTAATAAGTTCATCTTAATCGCGATGTAAACATTAGTGCATCGCGACTTCAACATATTGAATCGCGATGCGAACATTCGTTAATCGCGATGCAAACATTCGTGAATTGCGATTCAAACATATATCCGTTTAACATCCATCCAAAGAAATAATATTCAACAAAGCTTATATTTTTATAATTTTATATATTATAAAGTCAAATAACAGAAGAAGTACAAAGAAATAGAAAAAAAAAAAAAAGGAGGAAAATAACCTATACATCATTACTAGAACAGCTTGATTCTTCAATCTCAATAACAGGTACAGTCTCTTTTGCTTGAAGAAATGCATCATACATTTTTATCAGGGGATTTGGGTGCACAATACATTCACGGATCGCAGCTTCACCAAACCAATCGATCAATCGTTTCATCAACACAACTACTTCGCTTCGTATTGCATTACGTTCATTCTCCATGTAGTTGTAGGAATCGGCCATAGAAATATCGTGATGAGGGAATAAGATTTTAGAAAATGAATGTTTGAGAATGAATCGCTTGTAAACGACTACAACATCTCGAATATATACATGGAGTATGAACAGTCTTTTTTTGGAATCTCAACAGACTTTTAACAGTCATGTTTTTAAATGTACGTTTAAACGTGTCGTTTAAACGTGTCCGTTAAACGGACACGTTTAAACGTATAAACGTTTAAATAATTAATACGTGTAAACGACAATTCATTTGAAATTGTGTTTTCATATTTTACAATTATTAATTTAAAAAAAAGGTACATCTTGTCAACTAGTCTGTCAATTAGGTCTAGGTGCCGTGCAAACATCAACTTTTTATATTTTCAAAAGCGAGGTTCATGGACCGTCTTTTCAAAGATCTTCTAAACAATCTTTTTGCGACATGTCTTAAATGTACGTTTAAACGGCCACCTAATCGTTCAAACATCAATCAGGTTTTTTTAAACGACAAAAATATCTATTTAATGAACTCAACTCTCATTCGGGCTTTACACTACATTCCTTCCATACCACAAACCCTTAAGATAACCTAAATGTCCCGCATAATAAATATTTTTCCTTCCCATGGCATTATGTCAAATGGACATATGCCTGTTCCAAGATCTGCCGTTCCAGAACGAAGTATCTTATGGCGACCTCGGGAGCGCAAGAAGTATCTTGCGAGCCATCATGACTTCCGTCATCGCCGGGTGTGCGGTATTGTGGACGACGCCGCAAGGCCGTACACTTCACGTGAGACGCGATCATAGAGCTGGGTCACCAATCAATCGAGAGCTTAGTTATGGCCTCGTTGATTACGAGAGCGGAAGAGACCTCTTGTAATAGAAGGGGAAGACCAAATATCTAGGATCTAATTCCTCATGTAATTCACAACTTATAGTTTTTCGATGTTTAAACGAACATATTTGCGTTTAAACGACAAATCGTTTAATATGTTACGAGTTATTTTTTGCTTAAACGGTATAAGTTTAAACGTTTATTATGTATTCTTGAATCATCGAGTTATTTTTTGTTTAAACGGTAAAGTTTAAACGTTTATTATGTATTATTCGTTACGAGTTATTAACTTATTTTAAGCAATTACAACATATATAGTTTTGTCGAACCTATATTTAATATAGCCGATGTTACATCCATCCAAATAAAGCCAAATAACATAAATGGGTAAATAAATATTCAACAAAGCTTTTATATATTATAAAGTCAAATAACAAAAAGAAATGCATCATACAAGGTCAAAAGAAGTACAAAAATAAAAAAAAAAACGAAAATAACCTAAACATAGTTATTGACACTTGAACAAGTGGATCCTTCAAGGTCAATGAGCACAGTACCGCCTTTGCCTCATTCAATGCATCATTCATTCGAAAAGGGAGTTGGGTGCAGAAATGGGAAAGTGAGCATCGCTTCATCGAATGTTGGAATCAATCTTTTGATCAATTCAACGCTTCACCATGAATTGCATCATGTTCTTTCTTCATTTGGATGAAATATCTATCCATGTTGTTCTTGTTGTTGTTGTTTGGTGTAGTGCGGCCATGGAAATATTTGCTTGTGATGTATTCGTAATTTCGTGTGGAAATGAATGGTTGATATTAATGGGTTGTTTTAATTTATATTAAAATTCCTACCGGTTGGTTGGCGAACAGTCTCCTTTGGGCTTTGGAATTACACTTTGGGAAACGGGGAAATAAATGAGCATATTAAACACATATTTTAAACTAACCGTCTAAATGGATAGAATAAACGAGAAATATTTCTGCATAGCGATGTCGAGAAAAGATGGTTGCATCGCGGCGGAACACGTTAGAATCGCGATGTACACAACGTGCATCGCGATGCGGTGTGAAGTTTATCTTTTAGTCAAAACTACAAATATGTCCTTAATACAAACAACAAGTGAAATAAAAACATTAGTTTTAATCATTTCAAATGGCCATGCATCGCGATGCCCATGTGAAGTTTTTCTGTTTTTTTTTTTTTCAAAAATATGAATATGTACTTAATACAACTTAAAACTAATATTTCAGTAAATTGATTTTGATTTATCTATTGAGTGCATCGCGATGCACAATTATTTGTATCGCGATGCACAAATAATAGCATCGCGATGTACAAACGTTGATCGCGATGCATGGTGAAGTTCACTTTTTAGTCAAAACTACAAATGTCCTTAATACAAACAACAAGTGAAATAAAAACATTAGTTTTAATCGTTTCTAATGGGCATGCATCGCGATGCCCATGTGAAGTTTTTTTTTTTTTCAAAAATATGAATATGTACTTAATACAACTTAAAAACTAATATTTCAGTAAATTGATTTTGATTTATCTAATGAGTGCATCGCGATGTACATATGTTAGCAACGCGATGTGCAAACCGTGCATCGCGATTCAGTTTTAAGTTTATCTTTTTAGTCAAAACTACAAATATGTCCTTAATACAAACAACAAGTGAAATAAAAACATTAGTTTTAATCATTTCTAATGGGCATGCATCGCGATGCCAACGTGAAGTTTATCTTTTTTTTTCAAAAATATGAATATGTACTTAATACAACTTAAAAACTAATATTTCAAGAAATTGATTTTGATTTATCTCTTGAATGAATCGCGATGCACAAATGTTTACATCGCGATGCACATATGTTTGGATCGCGATGTATATGTTTACATCGCGATGCACATATGTTTGGATCGCGATGTATTTATTAATCATCGCGATTGGGAAATTTTAAAAATGCGATGAACCAAACTACAAACTAATTTAAGCCATAAATAAAACAAGCGCGAAACACAAAAACGAACGTTTCATCTCACTTCCATTGTCGCGCACAAAAAAATTTCATCTCACTTCCATTGTCTACACCAAAGAACTTGAAAAATTTCTCCACGAACCGAATACACAAACAACAAAAATGGCCAAAACGAAAGGAAACTCGGACAACAGTGTGTATTTCTTCTACATTATTTGAAAAATTATGAAATGCTTTTATTCAATTTGAGAGTCCGTGTTAAAATACACAATTACTAAATTTAAATACAAAAACAATCCAAACTAAATTCAATAGAATCAATACGCTGAATTCTTGAATTAAATTCAAACAAGTTACTAAATATGTGATTGCCTATCGCTCATAGGTGTTTGATCACGACAGATCTGTTGTGCCCTACTTTTGGCACCTCGCATTTTTGTCTCGATGGAAACTCTCCGGTTGACGGTATCCTCGTTGTTCTACGACGTCCACCTCGTGGTCGGACTAAAGGTGGCAAGATCGTCATTTCTTTAATATTGTGCGGAATGTCCCATTCATCTTCATTTGGCAGGGAAGATTGTTCGGCATATGCCAATCTCCAACACTCGGTGGAATAAAATGTTGAGCACATCGGGTAGACCGAAAAACTTTTCGTTTTGCCGCTATTACATGCTCGCATGGTATGTGGTCTAATTGAAATTTTCGCAAGTGCAAGTACTCACATCAAAATTAACAATGAAGTTCTTGGTACCGCTCCTCACCACATAGTTATACGCATCAATGGGTTCAGTGAACTTCTTGGACAATTCACCGGACTTGCGTAATTTTTCTTCCATTCTGGGGTTAATTGGGTTCCACAACGTTGTGCGTCCTCACGTCTCTCGAAAACCAAGCTCGTAACTTTTTCCCGACACTATCAAACGGTGCAAGTATAGGAGTCGTCGGGCTTTTCTAAACACCGAGTTCGAGACTCGCATTGTTTGAGGTCATGATATTGTAACGGTCTCCTTTGAAATGTGACCGGCCCGGGTTTCGAAATTTGTTTCGCTAAGATACTTCCACCCCTTCTCGTCGGTTTTCTCAATTTGGGACATATGCTTTCGAAACTCATCGTGGTATAAGCCTCGCCGCTCTCTTAAAAAGTGAGATAGTCTCGGCCTTTCGAGTTATCCTTAAGTTGCCTTTTATATGATAGATACAATGCGCATGACGTGCATTTTGAAAAACAATTCGAAAGCACTAATAAGACTTTTATGTCGGTCGATATCACAACAAGTCCATCATCGTCACTGTTACTACTTTCAACTTAGTAAAAACCAAAGCCACGAAGCATCATTCTCGAATCAACAATGGCCCACGCAAGAGATATATCTGCATATTTCCATCTGACAGTAGCGATAATCAACGTACCTTTATATCTTTCGGTAAGGAATGTTCCATCGACAACAACTACGGACGTATTGCATGGTGAAATCCATAAATGCAAGGACCGTAAGCCAAAAAAATACTTGAAGCGGTTTTGTCACGCTCTAAAAGTAGACAGTTCTGGATTAGCCAATGTCAAGTTATGGGCATATGCGGCCAACTTAGTGTAACTATCCTCGGGTGAACCCCTTATACGTGTTAAAGCCGATTCTCTACACCTCCTCGCTTTTTGATAACTTAGTTGCACCCCAAAGTCTCGACGAACGTCATTCATGATGTCTGCAGGTCTATAGGTTGTGTTGCGGTCCTCGAACCTTGGCGAGATATGCTTTCCAATAATCCACGATGTTGCTTGTCCGTGATCGGCGGTGGACATATTTAAAGGGCAAGTATGATCAGTGTATATTTTCGAACCGAAAATAATCACATTCCGAGTACTTTGTTGCTCGCAAACGCCATGTGCAATTATCATCGACACACACAACCGTGTACACACTCTTGTTCGATTTTTTGTTTTGAATTGGAAGTTGTAATGCAATGCGATCATGTGCACGGCTTCTGAAGCTCTCTCTTGTTATTGAATACTTGGTCAACCTTCAAATCAAAGTCTATGGGTACCAATCGCGATGTACTTCCAACGAAGAAATAAGATGCTCATTTGTGAAGTTATTTTCTTGACTAAAATCATATCTCCGCGGTGTATTGAAGCCATTCGCATTTTGATCAGTGCCCCCACCAACTCTATTATTTTCTTCCGATTCCATTTCAGCACTACCACCAACTCCATTATTTTCTTCCGGTTCCATTTCAGCACCACCACCTCCATTATTTTCTTCCGGTTCCATTTCACCACCACCAACTCCATTATTTTCTTCGGTTCCATTTCAAACCACCACCAACTCCATTATTTTCTTCCGGTTCCATTTCACCACCACCAACTCCATTATTTACTTCTTGGCTCAAAATGGTAATACAAATGGGAGCATAATACCCTTGTTTATTAAAATTGAAGCACCATTTGACATGGTCATTTGAAGTAATCCGGACAGGAACTTGAAAACATGGATTTCCTGGACTAAGAAAACCAATCTCTATATCATCAACTTTGCAAATATTTCGTGCTGCAGCATATAACTCTTCGTATGAAGTGTCTATACTTAGTGGAAATCCTACGGCCGTCGGGCCATGAATCTCCAGGACCATACTTTGCTTTCATCCTCAACAAAATGTCCAAAATAACAAATGGTAGTCCAATAAGGGAAGACATCGCAATGCATAGCAAAATTGTAAAATAAGATTGCGGTTTCATTATATTATATTAAAATGGAAATAACAAATTGAAACCTTGCATCGCGATTCTTTACAAAAATTACATGTACACTTGACTTAAAATTATGAAAATTTAGTAAATTTACCATTCATTACACCACAACCACCTTCGAATTCAAATTTCATTCAAAAATTACAAAAGTACAAGACTCGTGTGTAGTCATCTGATTAATTCAATCGCCGCAGATGTGATTCATCGCGATGCGAAAATAATTCATCGCTGCAGATGTGATTCATAGCGATGCAGAAATAATTCATCGCGATTCAGAAATAATGCATCGCGATTTAGAACTCATTCTGCATTTGTCGTTTAAACAACATTAGCTTTGTCGTTTATCGTTAAGTTAGTTAATATGGTGTCTATTAAACGACTAGTAAAGATCAATTAAAATTTTAAACGACGTCTGTTTATACAAATTAACAGTCGTTTAACACTCGTTTAAACGTGCGATAAGCTGTTTAAAATTTTAAACGAAGTCTGTTTATGCAATTTAACAATCGTTTACTACTCGTTTAAACGTCCGATAAGATCCGTTTAAACGATTATTCAATTGATGTTTAATGACTGATAAACGACACCTCTACCTCAGTTTCAATAGTTTCAATACGAAATGCGTCACCCAGATCGAATATTCCAGTATTGAAATGAATTAACATAATGAAGGGGCGAGGCGAAAGACAAACCTGAATTAAAAGAAGAAATTACTCACACATACGGACAAACGATGAGTTTTGAACGGTCGATGCTTGGAATTTTAGGGATTCAATTTTAGAGAGAGAGAGAGAGAGAGACAGTGAGAGAGGGAGAGAGCTATTGAGGCCTTATTGGTTGAAGGGACAGGAAAGGGCATTATGGACATTTCCTACTGAGGCTGAGTGAAGTGTTGAAGTGAAGCTATAAGGGTAATATAGTCATTTCACAGAAAAAAGGCCATATAAGTTGTTTTCAAATAAGTTAGGCCAAATAAGATCTCAAGGGGTTTGACCAGGCCGTTTTTGAAGAAACCCCCATTTTTTAAGTACACCCTCCTACATTGTAAATTTTTCTAAATACTAAATACACCCCTCTCATTTTCCTATTTTACCCCTGTTGAATTATTTAGGAAAATAATATACATAATACCCCTGCTAAGTACTAACCTCCCCTATCTTGGTGATACACCCCCCAAAACCAAACACATACACATATAATCCAAGGAAGAAGAAGGCTGAATTCTCTACACTCTCAAATAAAAAACGCAAGCTACCATTCCCTCCCACTCCCAAATCAACCTGACCGAAGAAAAGAAAGAAGAAAAGGAAACGCAAGTAGCTCCTTACACTATTGAACGTGCCCAAATCAACTTGACCGAAGAAAAGGAAACACAATTAGCTCCCTACACCACACAATTAATGTATGAACATGCTCTAAGAGCGGGCATAGGTATGAAATCTTTTACATTTTACATTTAAATATCTTGTTTTGCAATTTGTATATTAAATAGTTTTTAGGGTTAAGTTAACTAAATATTTCTTTGCAATTTGAATATAAATTTGGTGGTTTGTGTTAAATATTTTGCATTTTAGGTTGAAATTGGAAGAAACCTGGGCTTGTCATGTTCGGTCATGGTTGACTGAACACCTTTAGTAGTGTTTCGTGTGGTGTTCGGTTAGTAACTAACCGAACACCACTAAAGTTGTTCGGTCATTGACACACTGCCTGCCGAACAAGCCTGTGATTTCGGTCATTTTCTTTTTGTGCTCTTAATTTGTTTGTGCTCTTTACCTTTGTTGATTGCATTAATCTAATAGATAAATTTTCTTATGTGCAGAAAAGATATATGTGAGGAAAATACCTATATAGCATCGAATAGAAAAGAAAGACAACGACAACTAGAGTGTCAACAACAAGAACTAGAAGGTGAACAATAAGAACTAGAGCGTCAACAACAAGAGCTAGAGCATCAACAACAAGAACTAGAACGTGAACAATAAGAACTAGAGTGTCAACAACAAGAGCTAGAGCGTCAACAACAAGAGCTAGAGCGAAACCATCTCATGCCCGTTCTCGTCGTATGAGAGGACATTGATATATTTGGATATTGATGTATTTTGGTTCAGTTGATACACTTTTGTTTATGTATTTGACTTATATATGGTTGAACAAAATTATATTTTTATGCCTGAATAATGTATTTTCAATGTTATATATTTTCAATACATGAAAATGTATATGTAAATAGAAAACAAGACTTAAATTACTTCAAAAATTAAATTACTTCAAGAATATCCTTAAACAAAGTTAATAATACAAAGTTACAACATTTTTATTTCAACTCCAAAGTTTCAGTACTACAACCAACACAACTGTTTCCTACACTATTATTGTATATATCAAATTGTTTGCTATAAATATCATTCCGCCCTGCTGCACACGTGTGGTGAAACGAATCCCACGTGATAACTCTCCACCCTAAAATAAGATACAATCAATAACAATTTTAGGTATGTATCTAACAAATATAGAAAGCAATGAAAACTAAAGAGGGTGTTCAGCTAGTACTGGTGAAACAATCAAGAAGGTGTTTAGCCAGTACTGGTGGAACACTTAAGAAAGTGTTCGGTTAGTACCTATAGGACACAAACAGCGTTCCATCAGTAGTGGTCGAACACTCCTTAATGTGTTCAATAGGTACTGGCCGAACAACGTGTTACTTGGCAATTCGTGTATGCTTAAAAAAATGCATGAAATAACAAATAAATAAGCCAAAATGGATAAGAAATACTTACATTATTTGTCCCCTTCACTTCTTTATGCTCCATATTTGTGTTTTGCAACAATGTAAATGATGAGAGGTTTAGGGTTTAGAAAGAATTGGAAGATATGAAAATGAAAATGTAATGTTGGAGGTGTATTGTGGGAAAAGGGTAGGAGTGTATCAATATTATTGGGGGGAGGGTGTACTTAGAGATGTTGAGATGAAATAAAACAATGGGGGGTGTATTTAGTAATACTAAGGGCATTTAGGTCCAGGGCCGACCCTGGGCAAGGAAGGTCACCCGCCCAGGGCCCAAATTAATTGGGGGCTCAAAATTTTTTTTTTTTTTTACTATTATACTGTATAGGTAAAAAAAAAAAAAAAAACTGCCCAAATTTAACAAGGGTGAATTACAGGCCGGTCCCTTTTGAACAATTTGAATTCGCTACAGTATCCTATATATTTTTTTTAATCGAAAAAAGGTATTTTTAAGCGAAAAGACGATTATGCCATTAATGAAAGAAAAACATGCGCACATCAGTAACTCAAGGCATCTCGATGCCCAATTGCGATGCCTAATTTAAGGCATCAGTTTCTGTATCGGCATCTCGATGCCCAACTTAACGTATCTCATTCGCACTCATCGTTCATTTTAATCAAGTGTCTTCTTTTTTTTCTTTTTTATTTTTGTCCCCACATTCTCCCTCTCTCTTTCTTTCCCTTTCCTTTCTTCTCTGTCGGCCCCCACCAAGAGAGCCCCCTAACACAACCCACAATTCACAAAGTAAAAATCACTCATTGCTATTTGTTAATACTCTCTTTCTTTCTTAGATTTCTTCCATCGCGATGCCCAATTCTTGTATAGGGATTATTAAATTGTTTCCTCGCAATGTCTAATTCCTGCATAGGGATTATTAATTGCTCCATCGCGATGCCCAATTCGGGCATCGGCTGAGGCATCGCAATAAACAATTTCTGCATAGGGATTATTAATTACTGTATCGCGATGCCCAATTTGGTCAACGAAGGTTGGTCCTCTTCAATCATTCTAATCTCAAATTTGTTTGAATCTGTCTTATTTGTTTGCTTCACTTGGATTCTCTCTTACTCCTCCCATGAGTCCATCTTTGGCATATACTCTATAGACTGAGTCAGATGTCAGTTTCTATTCAATTCGAAGCCAAGCCTGCATCTTTGGTACATCACACCGAGTCAGTTGTTGTGTATCTTTAGCATTGGTTGTAATTCACCCCATAGTTGGTTTGGATAAAAGAGACGGGGGCATTTTAGAAAGAAAATTATCAAAGTGTCTTTTTTCAGTTTTAAAAAAAAAGGTGGACTGGAGAAAATAAAAAATTTTCAAAGTGTACCGGCCAGCAATTTATCGATTTAACAATTTTGGAAGAACCCAAACATCTTGGACTATGGTCCAACCCCAAACATTTTGTTGGTTGTTTTGTATCGTTAAAAATAAAAAAATATATATATTTTTCTTTTACTTATAAACTTATAGTTTTAGACTTTAATTAGCTTGTAAGTTATAATCAACGTTTATGATTTAATTGGTAGGGCTGCGACATTATCTACTTTATACATAAATATATATTACATATATACATATATATTATATATTATATATTAAAATATATTCCATCTAATATATTCAAATGAAATCTCAAGAATTGAGCTTTTTTAGGGCAATTTATTGTATTTTTTTTGTGTCTTTTTAACAAATTAAATTGAAAAATAATATATGAGATTAATATTTGTTTGATTGTGTTTGAATGCTAGGTACATGGTTGAACAGAGAGTTGAACAACAAAATTGAAGAGTTGGCCCTTGTTTTTTCTTAAAACTTAGTTACTCCATACATATACTTTCATTAATTTTCTTATCCAACTGTGTTGTTATTGATTTATTTGATGTTGCGTTGTTTTCTTGCTGCTAGTGTTGTTTTATGACTGCTATTGTCCTGTTCCTTCCACTGTTGTAATAATATTGTTGTTGTCGGCATTTGCAACATGTTGTTGATGATATTATGATAATTCAGATTTAGTATTTTCTTGAGTATGTTATGATTTGAGTCAATTATGTATGGATATTAAATTTGGTAGTTAAATAAGGGCCCTTTAACTTTACCCCTTTCAATAATATTGTTGTTGTCGGCATTTGTAACATGTTGTTGATGATATTATGATAATTTAGACTTAGTATTTTGTTTTTGTATGTTATGATTTGAGACAATTATGTATGTATATTAAATTTGGTAGTTAAATAAGGGCCCTTTAACTTTACACCGGACCTATAAAAGGATAGGAACGACCCTAATTTCAGTTTTGATTGTAATACAGATTGTTGTTGACATGTATATGTCCATATTGCCTCTGTGTGACGTCGGTAATGGAGTTGGCATTGGAGCTGATCAAGGCCCCTACTCATGTCATGGAGTGGTTCACCTCTCAGATCCCCTCTGATAAAAAAATAAAAGAAAAAATTCGAGTAATGTTAAGGTCACAGAAAAAGCACAATTAAAGTTCACTAAATTTCGTCAAGTATTATTAGGTTTTGAGTGTTTATTTTTTTTATATGTGCAGACATAATTTTTTAAAAAAAAAAATTTAAGGGCAATTCATTGTTAGAATCAAATTGCTTTGGTTATTGAATTGTTATTTGCATCTGCTTTGGAATATAGTAAGCCATTGTAGTTGGCACTAGACATCAAGATGACCGATAAACCTATAAATGAACCAACATATCACAAACAAATTGTGAGAAGAATAGCAAAGATAATTTCATTATACAAACTGATGTATATATATACATGGGACAGTGGCTATGATGTGCATGAACTGAATTAAATAAATACACGAAGAATCAACACGGAAGTGCATAAGTTGCATGAAGTGCATCAGTGCATCAGTGTATCAGTGTTGTAGGAGATGTATTTTGATTCTTTACACGCCCCCGCAAGATGGACGGTCCTTGTGTGAGTCCAATCTTAGAAGTGAGCGATTGAAACCGAGCCCGGGAGAGGGGTTTGGTTAGAGCATCTACGAGCTGGTCTCGGCCTGAAATATGCTGGACACGCAAGGTTCCAAGATTAACTTGTTCTCTCACAAAGTGAAACGCTAGGGCGAGATGCTTCATCCGTGAGTGAAAGACCGGGTTGGCAGAGTAGGTTGCTGCACCTAAGTTGTCGCAGTAAATGAATGGAGTTGTAGTGAGGTTGAGACCAAGTTCGGACAGTAGGTTTTTAATCCAAATGAGCTCAGCGGTAGTGGCAGCAACAGCTCGGAACTCGGCCTCAGTAGAAGAACGAGCTAAGGCTCGTTGCTTCTTCGAGGACCACGTGACGGGGTTGCGGCCTAAGTAGACAATGAAGCCGGTGGTGGACATGAAGTCGTCCTTGTCTCCCGCCCAATCTGCATCACAGAATGCATGAAGAATGGGTGGAGTTTGTTTAAAGAGTTGTAGTCCCAAGTGTAATGTACCATGTAAATAGCGGAGCAAATGTTTGAGGGATACCCAGTGAGCTTCTTGAGGGTGGTGAAGAAATTGGGCTAATTTATTTACGGGGAAGGCAATATCGGGTCGAGTGAGAGAGAGAGTAAAAGACCATCCGAATTTGGGGTGACTTCTATTCCTAGAAAATATGAGAGTGGGCCTAGATCTTTTAGAGAGAAGCGAGTCGAGAGACTTGTTATGAACGTAGAGAGAAAGGAGTTTGATGGACCCGTGATTACTATGTCATCGACATAGACAAGAAGAAGAAGATAGTTGGATTTATGAGAATAAATGAAAAGTGAGGGATCAGACATTGATGAACGAAAGCCATGGGAGAGAAGAAATTGTTTTAGAGCGATGTACCAAGCACGAGGTGCTTGCTTTAAGCCGTAGATGGCTTTCGAGAGACGACACACATGTGAGGGAAGAAGAGTATTTTGAAAACCGGGAGGTTGGGACATGAAAATTGTCTCGGAGAGATTGCATTGAAGGAAGGCATTGTTGACGTCGAGTTGGCGAAGGGACCAACCACGGGTGATGGCAAAAGAAAGAACAAGACGAATGGTGACAGGTTTGACTACAGGACTGAATGTGTCGGAGTAGTCAAGGCCAGGGCGTTGATGAAAGCCCTTGGCGACAAGACGAGCTTTGTATTTGTGTATAGTGTTGTCGGTGTTGTATTTTATACGGAACACCCATTTACACCCGACTATGTTTGGGGCTTCATGGGATTGAACAAGTGACCACGTAGTATTACGCATGAGCGCGTCGTATTCCTCTTGCATGGCGGCACGCCAATGGGGTATGAAAAGGGCTTGTTTGGTTGAAGTGGGAAGCGAGGAAGGGGAAGGAAGAGTAGCAAGATAGGCATATTTGGGATTGGGTTTTCGAATGCCATGGGATAATCTTGTTTCCATAGTGCGAGTGGGTGGGGGGTTGGGAGGGACTGATGGTGGACTGTTTGGGTGGGCTGTGGGATCGGTGTTTAGGTTAGGATGTTGTGAGACAGGTTCAGGCTGAGATGGAAGAGTGGGTTCGGCTGAAGTAGAGGCAGTAGGGTGCGAGCAGGTGTGTGGGGATTGTGGCTCGGCTGGTGAGGTGGGAGATGTGATGGGTATTGTTTGGGCAGTTGGTACAGTGGGTATGGATTGGAGGATTGGGATTGAGATGGCACACCATTCATCTGGGGAGATAGTAGAAGATATTGTGGAGTTTGAGGTGAGAGTTAAGTAGGGAAATATGGTCTCAACAAATCTAACATGACGAGAGGTATAGACTCTATTAGTGGTTGGGTCGAGACAGTGGTATGCACTTTGAGAGGAAGAGTACCCAACAAAAATGCAAGGGGTAGATTTTGGTGCAAGTTTGTGAGGTGTGTATGGTTTGAGCCATGGGTAGCACAAACACCCAAAGCTACGAAGTTTAGAGTAGTTGGGTGATTTTCGAAATAGCCTTAGATAAGGAGAGTCATTTTGTAGAGTGGGGGTGGGGAGTCTATTGATTAGGTAGGCCGCGGTTGTGAGTGCATGGGACCAAAAAATGAGCGGAAGCTTAACGTGGGATAGAAATGAGAGGGCGGTTTCGACTAAGTGTCGGTGACGACGTTCGGCAAAGCCGTTGTGTTCGGGAGTATGTGGTGGAGAGGTTAAGTGAGAGATACCATTTTGGAGAAGGGTTGGAGTGAGTTTGAGATACTCACCACCATTGTCGGAGAAAAATTAAACTATGGGGCGAGAGAAGAATTTTTCTACAAGGGCTTTGAAGCGAGCGAATGTGAGGAAGGTGTCGGATTTTTGTTTGAGGGGATAGAGCCACGTATATTTGGTAAAATGATCAACAAAGATCACATAATATTTATAATTGTCATAAGAGTATAGCGGAGAGGTCCAAACATCGGAAAATATAAGTTCAAGAGGAGCACTAGTTTGTAAAGACGAAGTAGCAAAGGGGAGTTTGTGACTCTTGTTGATCAGACAAGGGTCACAATGGGAAAAAGTTTTATTAATAGGAATACGTAAAGAGAAAGCCTTATTTAAAAGGGAAACAATGGGGGGGAGGGGTGCCCTAGTCTATGATGCCAAGTTTGAAGTGATGTTGAGACGGTGCCAATGAGAGCGCGAGGAGCGTTGTTGTGCCAAATGTAAACGCCATGATCAATTGAGCCTTGAAGAAGAATTCGTTGGGTCGAGAGTTCCTTAAAAATAAAAGAAGAGTGTGAGAATTCTATGGAGGCATGGTTATCTTTGCAAAATTGAGAGACGGAAATAATGTTTTTAGAGATTAGAGGAACATGTAAGACATTATTAAATTGAAGTGTAGAGTGAGAGGTGGGAATAATAAAGGAACCTATGTTTGCGATGGGGAGTGAGGAGCCGTCACCGATGATAACGTCATCACTTCCATCGTATGGATGATGAAGAGCAAGAGTTGAGAGATCATTGGTTAAGTGATGAGTTGCACCACTATCCACAAGCCAAGGTACCGAATGGGTCGAGGAGGAACCATCCGTGTGGGCTTGGGGGCGTGAATGGGATGAGGTTGAGCGAGTGGTGCGGTTTGAGGGAGGCGGAGGGGGAAAGTTGACGGAGGGGTAATCGCGTTTGAAGTGGCGACATTGGGATATGACATGGCCAACATATCTGCAATATTGGCATTTCCCTTTGAATGGATTGGAGGAGTAGTGGCTCGGTTTTGTGGGGGTGTCGGTATAGGGTGACTTGGGTAGGGCGAGTGGTTGCATGGGGATTGGTTTGGGCCACATGAGCTGAAATAGGGATGAAAGGTGAGGGTGTTTGTTGTTTAAGAGTAAGCTCATGATGAATGAGCTTCTCGTGAAGGGCTTCAAAAGTAATGGAGTCATCACGGGCACGAACGGAATCGACTATGGGTTTGTAGGTGTCATAGTCGAGTCCCTTAAGAACGTGGCAATAATATCTTCGGGGTCTAGGGGCTTACCCAAACAAGTTTGTCGGTGCAAGCTTTGATAGCTTGCATGTAATCCGAGATAGAGAGGGAAGATTTGGTAATTTTCGAGAGGTTGTCTTTGAGTTGAAGAATGTGACCTCGAGAGGGATTGGCGTAGGTTGTCTTAAGAATTGTCCAAGCCTCGTTTGAGGTTTTGGCTTGGTAAACTAGGTGAGCGACGGAGGTGTCCAAAGTGCCGAGGAGGGCAGAATAAGTCGGTCTGTCTCTTCCATGTTTTAAAGGTGGGTTTGGTGTTTCTTTTCCGGCAACGTGATGCTTTCGTTGGGAATGGGGTGGGTGCCATCTATGTATTGAAGAAGATCTAGACCAAAGAGAAGGGATGTTACTTGGGAAGACCAAACTAAATAGGTGAGGGGTGTTAATGTTTTGCATTGTGAGAGGTTGACTAAGAGGATTGGGTGGTTGGGGTCTTCACTGTTTGGGATGGTGGAGGAGGATTGTCCTGCCATGGAAGAAGTAGAAGACGGCAGTCTGGGAGAAAAAAAAAAGGGGGGTTGTTTTATTGATCACTTAGCTCTGATACCATGTGAGAAGAATAGCAAAGATAATTTCATTATACAAACTGATGTATATATATACATGGGACAGTGGCTATGATGTGCATGAACTGAATTAAATAAATACATGAAGAATCAACACGGAAGTGCATGAGTTGCATGAAGTGCATCAGTGCATCAGTGTATCAGTGTTGTAGGAGATGTATTTTGATTCTTTACACAAATAATGTCATTTAACAAGTCAATCGAATAAATCAATTTATAATCTTCACTCTTCTAAGCAGTAAATGAATCAATGGAGCACCAATTTGGTTCCACACTCCGTTTGTGAGCCTTGAATCCTAATGAAATATATTGGAATTTAGGGGTTGTGTTAAGTAGCCAGGCAATACTATTAGTGCTCTCGATATTAATCATCAGTTATATATTGGGGGTAATTTTGAGATTAAAAATGTTAGTCTAGTATTTTTTTAGTGAAAGCACAAATAATATCACCTTCTCCCTTAGTATAATTACCATAGGGATAAAGACTTTATCAAGGTAGCTCTTTAGACCTCTTATTGCGTACCAAACATCTGGCAATTTGACTTATTAATCATATCTAGCCTGCAAAAGGAGAAGCTCGGTAGAAAATAAACACGAATGTAGATACAAGACTCTATGAGACAAACACTAGTTCCGATGAATCATATATTTTGTTTGTGTATTATTCAATAGAAGTTTATAATGCTTCTTGCATGAAGCATGTTGTCTTCTTTGCCCCTCCCCCCCAAAATGATTCATTTGAAAAAGAAAAAAAAGGACGACCCAATGCATGAGGCTAAATCTATTTGACTTTGCATTTCCATCAATATGTTGCATTTGACTGGAAATTAGAGATTTTAAATATATGTTCTACGTCTCATAAAATATGCCATGTATATAGAATTACACAAAAACTTTAGATATTCTACTTGAAATTCTGAAATATATATTTAGGTGGTAGAAACTATAAGTAGATATAACTATATTCATTAAATTTTTGACAAAGTTATAATGATTAGAACCATAATATTTGTAAATTAAGACTCGAAAATTGTGTCTTCATTGATTTAAACAGAAGTATTATTCAATGCGATACTCTTTATATCATGACTTTATAAGAAAAAATATATTTTTTTAAATTATAATATAGTATTTTTTGGGCAAGTCAAATTATAAAATAACAATAGATCACAAGATACACTAGTGTATCGTAAGATACGAATTAATAATGTATCGTAAGATACATTGTCATATGAGATATATGCATAACAAACGTATTGATTACCCCCATTTTTATATCGTATCGTATCGTAAAATACGTATCGCGTATCATACAATACTGATAACTATACTCTCAAATTCAAAGCCCATCATTTTCATCCTCATGATCCTCCAAGTCCCAACATCCATTATCTTGTTGAATCATTCCCTTATTACTTTGTACCCACCAGTTACCAGGTACTAGGTATTTATCCTTCACAAAATCTTTGTGTTTATTAGCAAGTACGATGTCTCGTTTCACCTCCAAGTTAAAACTCTCCGTTAACACCATGTGTTCCTACGATCCCATGCAAATAAGCCGCCTCCAAGTCGTGCCAACTCTGAAGATCTACCTTATAGTTTAAGAAATTTGATTTCCGAGTATCAATCAACAACTCTTACCCAACATCTATGTACCCTATAAAAGGTGGCATATGAGAACCATGTTTGGAACATTACGTACACGCAAGATACGTAGATTCTCCGTGGAACAAACGACGTCACAGAATTTTGAGTTCCCTACGTGTGGATTCGCAAATGCAAAAGCTGTCACTGGACATGGTTTGTTACATTAGAATTTTGACTTGTTAAATCCATTGGCCCCAAAGTCAACTGCATTGAGTATAGCGAGGGCAGCACCTAAACTGTGCCCAGTCACACTTATGCTGACCTCTTCGTTCTCGTATTCCTTTATGAGCCGCTTCACCTAAGGCAGTACCTGACATTATATGGCGTAAAACGTTATTCAACCCTGTTAATTAGATAGGGATCTAACACTAGACTAGTAATTTGGAATAGTTTGATCCAATTTCTGAGATTGTATCCCAACAAATTTACCCTGTTGATCATGAGATATAGTTTCTGTTGATCTAAAATTAGTAGGGTTACTTGTTGATCTTCTATTTTGAGTCATTATAAGAATAACTAGTCCAGACCAGTAGTTCCTAAAACTGGTTAGGTTATTCAAATAGAAGTACAATCAAACTCACCTGGTCTCGTCCACTGGTTTTATTAAACCGGGAACTTGAATTATCTGAAGTGTACATATATAAAAAGCCAGCCTCTATGTACTTTAGCGCTGTTGCCTTTGCCAAAAATTTCAGGAGCCGAAACCAAGGGAAAATTCAAATCTTAAGCCCATTCCAAGTTATGTATCGTCCCCCTCCAAGCAATCAATATATCTCTTCTCCCTAAAACAATTTTCCCCTTGTCAGTGGCCACTGCAACGTACCCAATCCAATTTGATTATTTGAACTAAGGTTTGGTACACATGGACTCCAACAGGAACGCAGCTGGTAAATGAAGCTTTGATGTTGTGTAAAAGTATTTGACGACGCTGTACTCATAAGGGTTTGTTTTTTCAAGACCTACCCGGGAAAAGAGATGTTTTTTTTTTGCATATTTACTACTCCCTGCATAAACTGATTTCTTGTCGTTGTTGAATGTATCGTACCTTGCTTGAGCTCTTTCTCCATAATGAATTTGGTGTCTGTAGACACCCAGAATTCGTACACCTACATTATACGAATTGTCCAATAAACAACTGTTTATTTACAAATGGACTAACACATGTTTCTGTGATTATTTCAGGAAACAACATACACAACGGACTGCCAACGTCCAACAAATACAACAAACTTCGGTTAGATCAACATCAAGGGTCAAACTCGAAGACACAACGGACTAACGACGTCCAACACACAAACAAACCTTCCGTTAGATCAACATCAAAGGTCTAAACTGAAGATACACAGCTTAGAAGGGCCAAAGTGCAAAACACGAAGCCTGGAAAAGCCAAAAACATGGTTTGGTGCGCTGAAGACATTTCTGGTGCGCCAATACCACAAAACAGAGTTTGATGCGCGGGCACCATGCCAGGTGCGCCGCGCACCAAACCAAGCTTTTGTCCTTAAAGCTTAGCCGTCGGCTGCTGAAGACTTTGAAGGCAGAGGAAGCTTCCTCCAAACTTGCCCCCGAGAGTTTCCTCTCCCAGGCCTCCTATATAAAGAGATGATCAGCTCTCTCTTTACACACACTGAAGAACAACACAATCACCATCCACACACACACACACAACATCTCTCTCTCTATCAAGCCTCTTTTTGAGGAAGAAAAGAGAAAAGAGTATTGACTCTATATCAACACACACAAAACGTAAGTCTTCCTTTCCTCGATTGGTAGCAGTGGAAGCACAACGGTCAAGCTACGAGCTAGCTTGATCCGGTGTATTGTTAGTGTGTGTGTTCTCTTTAAAGATCTAATTACACTCGTGTGTTTTTAATAATTAATGATCTCTCAATAACTAACAATTGGGAGAGATAACACAACAATGATTGTATGTAGAGAAAGTGTGAGTGAGTGAATATAACTATGAAGAGACTCAAACTTTTAATACAGAGAAATTTCTTGTGTTTCTTTTTTTTTTAATGCTCTGGGCAACTCTTAAAAATAGAACGGTAGACTTGAATGCTTGTAGTGAGTAATGAATACTTGAGTTCATTTTTTAGAGTTTTCTCTTTTCTCTGAGGACTTAAAAGGCTTTATATACTATGTCTTGGAATGGTAGCTGTTTGAAAGTTGACGCAAGGATTCATTAAATGCATGTAGACAGGCCCGACCATGGGCAAGGACAGGAAGGGCACTCGCCCAGAGCCCATATTAATAAGGGACCCAAATTTTAATTTTTTTACTGTTATGTTGTATGGGTAAAAAAAAAAAAAAAACTACCAAAATCTAACAATTCTGGAAGAACCCAAAACATTTTGGATTGTGGCCCAAATTCAAACATTTTGTTGTTATTTTGTACAGTTACAAAAATAACAAAAGGGTTTTGGTTATTCTTTTACTTTATAGACTTATAGTTTTAGGCTTTTAGTTTTAGCTTATAAGTTATAATTAATAATTATGATTTAATTAGTACAATTGCGACATTATCCATTATTTATATATATATATATATATTATCATATATACTAGAATATGTTCCATATGATATATTCAGATGAAGTATCAAGAATTGTACTTTTATTAGGGTAATTTTTTTATATTTATTTGTGTCTCTAACAAATAGAATTGAAACAAAAAAATACATGAGATTAGTATTTAGGTTAATATTTGTTTGATTGTGTTTGAATATCAGATACATGGTTGACAAAAGAGTTGAACAAATTATTGAAGAGTTGGCTTGTGACGCCCCGACCCGGATCTCTATACGAAATCCCAAGGTCGGGTCGCCAAAACAACATAACAACAAGAAGAGCACGTGAAGTAACCGCCCGTACTTACGACAAAACACAACTGATAATCTGATTAACACAAGTATAAGAATAATCTTCGGCAAATACAAGGCCGGAAACAACTACCAACGACCACGAGTTATAACTCGGGAAAAGAAAACAACTACAACAAAAACCTCGGCCACAACATGCCGGAACAACACAAAACCGCGAGCTAACGACATGCTCGGGAAGGAACTAACTCAACAACACAACTGTACAAGAGCACG
Source organism: Platycodon grandiflorus (assembly GCA_016624345.1). Lineage (NCBI taxonomy): Eukaryota > Viridiplantae > Streptophyta > Magnoliopsida > Asterales > Campanulaceae > Platycodon > Platycodon grandiflorus. The sequence continues at coordinate 17,388,956 of CM028364.1, read as the reverse complement.
ACATACATATGTCGGCCACCAAAAGAATATGTTTACAACACCACAAATAAAACCCAAGTAAAGTTTATATAACTTTACATATCCATCGTCCTTACCAAAATGAAAACAGATAACTAAGATAGGAATCCTCGAACTCCCCACGTTGGCGACACGCGAGCCAACGAACCACTATCGGCCTCACCGAGAACTTCCAGGTTGAATTGGATCTAAGGAAAACAATTAAACACATAACGGAGTGAGTCATAATGACACAGTAAGTTACTAATGCAACTAAATGGCATGGCATGATGCTCAAGCATTTAACAAAACATGACATCAACATTTATATACCATAACATAGCATATACTATCTTTCTTGATATATCATCATTTAACTCACATCGCACTTTGATAACATATAAGTGCTTGTACATAAACCCGTTAGAAGGATAACATATCTCTTTCTTCAACCTTGTGTAGCTCTGCATTACACAAACAACCAATAGTGCCTCGATACCCGTGTGCGTAGTATCGACGTCCCCGACACAATCCCGTCGAGTTCAACCTAGCAAGCCAAAGTCATGCGTATTGCTATAACAGTGGGGCTACTTCTCACGTGGCCAATGAAGAGGGTGTGTGCACTCCGGTACGGCGACTTATAGCGATCACGAATCCCATTCGTAAAGACTATAGGTCGTCCCACCATGACATTAACGACAACGACGCCAGCTGGACTTACACAACTCACACAAGTAGGTAACTTACTCAACTTATACAATTAACCATCAAGTTCAAAAGTAGTGAACTTGACCAACATCAAGTAGATTATAATTTTCTACCACATATAATCATCAAACATATTGTTTAAAGCCACAAACCACAAATTCAGAGCTACTTTACAAGTCTCTAACATATCAGTATCAAGTACTCGGATGACCATATTCCATACCAAATGAACCCAAGTTTTTGTAGTACTTTAACAAATGGTTTGGAGAATTACAATCTTCCCAAAAATCCACTTTTGGTGTTGATTCACTAAGTTCATAAATTTGGGTATAATTGCTAAATGCAATTTTTCACCCTTTAACGGTTTCTAACATGTTTCTTAGTACAATCCATAGTTGAGCTATTTAAACTAACATGCAACATCATCCAAATCAACAACTTAACACTTAGATAAGCTTCATATATCACCATCCCATTTAAACATGGAAGCACCATGTATTCAAGTCATACATGTGAGATTAAGAGCAAGCATATAATGTTTTCTAAGCATACAAAGGGGTTTAGCAACTTACTTCCAAGGTAGAAATTTAAACCAACAAATTCATAATCAAAGCTTGATCATGAAGTCCCCTAGTCCCAAGCTATGTTTTGGTAGCTTTGCATGGATGATCCAATGGTTGGATGGTGAAGGATGGAAACACACACACTAGTCTCACTTTAAATCTCCCACACAATCTCTCTAGGGCTCCAAGGTAGAACTATGGAGAAGATGATATGTTTTGAGTCTTTAAATGACTTAAATAAGGTCAACTGGTCAAGCTATGGTACAACACTTTCAGCCAAGGGTCCAAGAGTCAAAAGCCCAAATTTTACAAGTCACTTAAGTGATGTCCGTACGCTTTGCACGGCCGTGTCATATATGGTCGCACGGCCGTGTCACTCTCGCACGGCCGTGCCAAGAAAGGCTGCGCGGCCGTGCCAAACTTACTGGAATGTCTGGTCACTTTTGCACGGCCGTGTCAACAAATCTGCGCGGCCGTGCGTACCCCTATTGTTCAATCTTACTCCTAATTATCTCTAATTCTTTGTTCAAATCACTTGGTCACCTTAGGTGTGATTACACAATACTCAAAGCACTTATAACAGCACACAATTCACATAGACCATCTCAACAATGCTAACAACAATCATTTCACACTTATGAGTAATCCCAAGGGCTTGTACCAAGTTAGTGCATTAACATGTATATGAATTAAGGCAAAAACCATATTGAACATATTTGTACAAGAAATCAAACACACATGTTGAGCATAATAACACAAACAATGTAAACATCTAAAGCATTGCAATTAGGTGTGACAAGGATCAAAGTCTTGTATCAAGAATTATGGCATAACTAAACTAACATGTTGTTCAAGCATTTAGACATGTAAAATGCATGCAAAAACTTAGGGTATTACATGGCTATTGTTTTTTCTTGGAACCTAGTTACTCCATATAAATTATCTCGTTCATTTTCTTATCCAATTGTATTGTTATTGATTTATATGATGTTGTGTTGTTTTCTTGCTGCTAGTGTTGTTTTGTGGCTGCCAGTGTTCTGTTCCTGCCATTGTTTTAGTAATTTTATTGTCGTTGACATTTGTAATATGTTGTTAGATACTATTATGATAATTTAGACTTAGTATTTTCTTGAGTATGTTATGATTTGAGTCACTTATGTATAAAAATTAAATTTGGTAATTAAATAAGGGGTCTTTCTTTGACTTTGTCCCGGACCTTTAAAATGATAGGAACAGCCTTGATTGGGTCAAGTTTTATAATGGCATTTTTGTAATATTGGAAGGGGTGTATTTAGAGGATTAGAGGGTGTGAATAGCCTCACTCTTGTTTTACTTTAAATAATTAATAATTTTAGCATTTTTTAATTAATAAATTTTTTCAAAATTATGTGATATATATATATATATATTTAAAATTGGTGAGGAGGTCTATAATTGTGTCACCTCACCTTCCTTTCGATTTCTCTCAATTCTCAAGCCTCCAAGTAATGAATTGAGATGACTTTTTATTTTTAAGTCATCTATATATATATATATATATATATATATATATATATATATATATGACAGAAGCACATTACTCTACCAAATATGGTAATTTTTTGCCTGAAACAACTTACTAAAACGGATCATCATTTTGGGGTATTATTTTAATAAAAAACATAATAAATAGTTGTCATGCCTTGAGAACACAAATCTGTTAATTACATTCTCATTGGTTCATTGGAAATGTATACATTGTCTTGAAATATAAACAGTCATCATTATGCATGCATATGGGTTTGAAGATGTGGAATATAAACAGTTTTGTTATTGTAAAAATCTAAATTACAAATTACAAACAATATAAATAGGAAAATGATTGACAAAGTGAAAAAATGAAAGAGAAACTTGAATCCTACTGATGTGGCTCACAACTCAATAAAACAAGTCAAGCAAGCAAGCAAATTTTTTATGAAATCTCCTCTACCCCCAACGATTTCTCTCCAAACACTTTACCTTGTCTCTTGTAAGTTCCCATGATTGCAGTGCTCCTCCATTCGAAATTGCAAGAGAAGGAAGGAGGAGATTACATTATTTGAAGTTTGATATTGGGATCAAGAGTTAGAGATATACAAATTCCCCTAATGATTCTTACAGTTTTTTCTCTATGATGTGTTTTTTCTCTATGATGCAAACTTGCTGCAAATATATTCAAAAGCATGCAAACAAAAATTCCTCAGGCAATAGTCGCCCATTTTAACCTAGATCTACACACAATTGAATTTGAGCGATAACAATTTTTTCGAAGGCTGGCTAGATCAAGAATATTGCAATAATCAATTATTTTGAAGAAAATATTGCTTCTCAACAGTATCGTGTTGAAGGCTCTATAAAAAAGCGTGTTATATCCGATATTTGACTATTCATTAAAGTAATTTTTATTTATTTATTTTTATTTGTATATATTTTTAATAATAAATATTTTTTTAAGAAAACATTTCATTGCGGATTACATGAAATTGTCATTTGTCTCGATTTTTGTCCTTCACAGTCCCAATAATTTCTCAACAACTGTTGTTTTAACGAAAGATAAAGATTGTCCTAACCCTTCTATTAGACTGTTACTGTCATGTCAAATGAGAATATACATTTAAATAAAAATCCATCTCTTAATGTAAAATTTTATTTTGTTTGTTATATTTTCAAATTTGTATTATTAAGTTGCATATTTTTTGTTCATACTTTGTTCTTTTTATTATTCATGATATTATTTGTTTAGTAAATAATCTTGAATTATATTTTCTTAAGCTAAAACAAATAAAACAATATATTATTTGTTATAAAATAGTTTGTATTTATTATATATATATATATATATTTAAAAACTAAACAATTATTTTATCGTGTGCAGGAAACACATTATTAGGAGTTACAGAAAACTATTACTTGCCTCGATTTTTGTCATTTACAGCCTCAATGATTATGGATTTAATGGATGAAGTTGATTGTTCTAATCCTTCCTTTAGTGTCATGCAGAAAAGAAATTGTAATTAGTTAAAGATCCGTCTTCAACTTAATATTATACTAGTTATAGAGCCCGTGCAATGCACGGGTGCAATTTATCTTTTGTGTTTAATTGATACATTTTAGAAATATATTTGAAAAAAATTATCATTATTGAATATAGAAATTTATTGACTTAATGTCTGACAAAAGTTAAATGTTGTCAATCTATGCAAATTGGTAGTCGTTTATTATAATATTTTCGTTTTAAAATAAGTATTTTTTATTAGTGGTCAATACATGTATTTTTGTTTCTATACATTTTTTAATTTTTTAAGTATCTTTTAATGATATCGTATTATTGAGTTTCTTTATCTCTTTTTTTCATCATGCACTTAATAAAGATATTTTAGACAAATATTTGACAAAATTTACAAAAATAAAATATTTACTTTTGAACATATTGAAGAAATATAACATTTTTCTGAACAAATGAGAATTGTTTAAGGATTGAATATAATTATATTTTTTTGTAGATCATTCAATGATTAGAAAATATTTAGTTGGATACTATATTTACATATTTTTATACACTACATAGTTTGAAAAGAAATTTACACAAATATCAACAAAAAAAAACATAAGCATCAATTTTGAATAAATAATTTTAAAATTTTGTTGATATGGATCACATATTATATACATTATTTTAGGACGTATTAAATAAGAATAGGAGACCCAATTCGACATGGAGAGAGTATCATTTATAAAAATAAAAATTAGTTGGTTTATATTATAAAATAATTTATAGAATAATATAATATATTTTAAAAATTTTTATATATAATATAATTGGTTGAGTTGGTTTAAGGTGTATAATTATATTTAAAAGGATGTGAGTTCAAATCTCATTGACAATATTATTTTATTTCCTAAAGTTCTCCTTAGGAATATATATATATATATATATATATATATATTTGTAATATTTTTGAATATCTCTTATTATAAGTATAAATAATTTTAATTTTTGTATATTTTTCATACATTGTAGTCATTGATTTTGTTATTTTTTGGTATAAATAACACTTCATTTATCGACATATGAAATTTGTATTCACTTCAATTGTCG